>CAMZMU010000068.1:27079913-27634063 GCA_947311845.1 Poa pratensis
TGGCAACAGCACATCCACAATCTTAGAAGTTATTGTCACTCTCCCAGATTACCGGAGGCATGAACCCACTATCTAGCATAAATACTCACTCTTGGAGTTACAAGCATCTACTTGGCCAAAGCATCTACTAGTAACGGAAAGCATGCAAGATCATAAATAACATATAAGATAGATTGATAATCAACTTGACATAGTATTCAATATTCATCGGATCCCAGCAAACACAACATGTAGCATTACAATAAGATGATCTTGATCATGATAGGCAGCTCACAAGATCTAAACATGATAGCATAAAGTGGAGAGACAACCATCTAGCTACTGCTATGGACCCGTAGTCCAAGGATGAACTACTCACGCATCACTCCGGAGGCAGGCATGGTGATGTAGAGCCCTCCGGTGATGATTCCCCTCTCCGGCAGGTGCCGGAAGAGCTTCTGAACCCTCCCGAGCTAGGGTTGACGGCGGCGGCGTCTCTGGAACTTTTCGTGGATAATGGCTCGGGTATCTAGGGTTTTCCCGTGAAGATGAATAAATAGGCGAAAGGGCGGCGGCTGAGACGCCGTGGGCCCCACACCACCCCACGACGCGGCAGGGGGCGCGGCCCCATGGTGTGGCTGCCTCGTGTCTCCCCTCCGTCTCTCCTTTGGACTCCGTACGTGTTGGAAAAATAGGAGGTTCTGTCCAAGTTTCGTCCAATTCCGAGAATATTTCCAGACTAGCTTTTCTGGAATACAAAAACAGCAGAAGAACAGGAACAGACACTGTGGCATCTTGTTAATAGGGTAGTCCCAGAAAATGCATAAAAATGCTATGAAGTGTATATAAAACATGTAACAATTGTATAATATCAACATGGAACATCAGAAATTATAGATACGTTTGAGACGTATCACTCTCACCCGGCTTCTTCCTGGGCGGAGGGCCAGTGAGGGCTGCCAGGCGAGAAAGGTTTCGCATGATGGCAGACCGAGATGCAACCTCACCTTCCTCAGTGGCTCGGGCCCCAGCTTCCCTGGGAGCCTCCGCCGCGCCATGGAAGACAGACGCCGCTGTCGACATTCCAGACAGGGACATCTCCTACTCACCAGACATTGCTCTACGATCTATGGAGGGGGGGGAAGGAAGCAAGACGAGAAGATGCGTCGTTGGAGTTGGGGTTTGAAGGGCCTTTTATAGACCTTTCACGCTCCACCTACCCCTTGACGGTACGGCTATGACATGAAAAGAGGGTCTGTTCCCATTCACACCAGTGCGACACAAAGACCAAGAGACAAAAAGGAGAACAAGCTCTTCTTCTTTTCAAGATCTACAGTGGGGGCTAATTTTTACAACAAAAAGATTGGCTCCCGGCGAGCAAGGAGCACCACCGTACAATGGAAGACGCTACTTCCAGAAGTACGTCGATGAGGCGACCAAGAAGGAGGTCAAGGAGATCTTCGGGGCCGCCATATTGAAGCTCTTTGCCCTCAGGAAGACGAACTCTCCTCGGCCTTGATGCTAGATGAGTTTTCCTCATCTTCATCCTCATCGTTGGAGCCGAAGCCGCTGCTGCTCTCACTCTCGGTGCAGCATTCCACGTGCCCTCTTGCAGCACGGAAGATCTTCACGACGAGTGTGGTGTCTCCGTCATACTTGCAGGCAAGATACTGCCCCCGGGTCAGGCGGCGGGAGCGGGCGAAAGATTTCCACACCTGACCCAGGAGCATGGAGTCGTCGACGGTGTACTCCACAGAGATCCAGGTAGGGCCATTGGGGCAGCCCTCCACCTGTAGCCACAAGCCCGGAGGCTTGTCGTCCCCCATCGCCATCACGAAGGAGTCCGGAAAGTAAATCAGACTGCGGATCTTGCAGCGCAGATCCAGGATGAACTCGAACGGCGCGAAGCTTGTATGGATCACAATCCATGGAGGCGGAGAAGGAGATCTCTCGCGCCTCACAGTCCCTCGACCAGCATGGCCGCGCTTCGCTCGCCCTCTTGTGGTGGCTTTTCCCGGTTCCTGGTACTCTTCTCCACCGGAGCCGAAGCACGTGGACGCCCGACGCCCCTCTTCCCTCTCGCCATGTCCGGGATGGGAGCAATGGAGCAGTGGAGAAGAAGAATGGAGATTTGCCAGACGCCCCTTCCGCATTTATAGCGCGCGGCGCCTTCTTTCTACAGCGGTATCCTCGGCTTCTCCGCAGCAGGAATCGAGGGGACAGGTGCAGTTATTCCCCCGAGCGGAATAACTCCAAGCCCCGCCCTCTGACAGAGGGACTGTTCAGTCAAAACAAGGCGTCGGGGACCCACTTTGGCCAACTCTTTGGCCATAGCCCCGGCAGCAGTTGAAGCAAGAGCCGCCGAGACCATGCCCGGGGGCTACTGTCGCACAATGGAACATGGGGTTCCCCTGATGCTGCCAAAGTGGGTCCACCACCTGGGTCCACCTGGAAGATGGACAAGGCAAGGAGTCAAGACTGGTGGATGGGTCAGCCCATCCACCCCAAGGAAGCCCGACAAGTTCGACATCGACACGCTGCGCCCTTCGCCCGGAGAACAAGGCGGAGTACCCGCGGGTCCATGCGCCTAGCAAGAGGCCAGGCGTATCCCCGGGTCCTCCATCTGTACAGCCGATAAGATAAGAACGCCAGCTCGTACATGAAGCTGGTAGAAGACTTGGGTGCCAAGACGAAGGACGCGCCCCCAGTGACGTCACCACGGGTGTGGTTGGTGGGGCGGACAGGCTTTTTCCGTCCCACTTTTCCCCAAGGGCGGACAACCGCCACCCCACAGAAGATACTTGGAGGAAAGAGGCCATGTCTCCTCCAAAGACCGCCGAGGGGTTCTCCTGCCTTAAACCCCTCACGCTCCTCGCGTGCCCATGTCGGATCCCCTTAGCCTATAAAAGGAGAACCAAGACACCGAGGGAGGGGAGGAAACAAGTTAGATCAAAGCGGAAGACTAGACTTGGGTTTGGAGGGTAGAGAGAGAGGTGATCTCCCCAGGGCAGGATCTGCTCTTCGTCTACCTCCGGCCGGAACTCTTCCGGGTTCATCCCTGAACACCCTTGTAAACCACACCATGATGAACATCTCAATTCAGACATGCAGGAGTAGGGCTTTTAGCCTCCGGGCGGCCTGAACCTGGGTAAACTCCGTGTGTCTCCGTGTTGTTTGCTTGCTTGTCCCGACGAAGAACTCGACGGTCTTACTCCCGGGAAAGGCGTCTCCAAGCCTCCTTCGTGCCCCGTGCCGAACCTAAAAGGGGTATCCTCTACTCTCGGTGTCCGTGATCCGAGACACGGCACCAGGCCTCATCCAATACACAAGTGTTCTCCCATTATCTGGATGCCCTAGCTGCTTCAGAAAATCCTCAATCCACAAAAGTGAAAATGTATCTCTGCTGCAGTTGTCAAACCAGTCAGTTGTACTGCTTGCATACTCAACATCGCCTCTCAGCCCGACAAAAAATCCATTGTGAGTTATTTGGATTGTCAACTTGTCAGAATCATCACCTACATTGCACAAAAATTCAGTTAACACTTGCATCTTGAAGTCACACATGCATCTCCCGTGAACTGCTCACATGATTTTCTACGCCATGTCTCATCAGAATTGAACAAACATTGCATACTAACACTCCATACTAACAATTCGTACTAACAAAATCAGTAAAACAGCTTATTTGCAGGAAATCATCCTCAAAACATGACCTTTTTTTGTCTTGGCCATGCTAAAATATGACCGAAACAGGGCAAACTCCAAAACGTTCGCCACTGCGTCAAAAAACTAATTCAAATCGTCAGTATCACTAATATGGTAACCAAAACAATTTACAAGCCCCCTAACACCGCTAATTTCGACACACAAGCCGCCAACAACGAACACAAGAACTGACAAATCAAATTCGATGAACAACACGAAATTGACCGTGGATGTACGAGGCAAAGCTTCACCAACCACTATCATCTCCAATCCCACCGATTTTTGGACCCAATCCACGTCAGATGGTCACCACCACGACCCCTACCTAAACCCAGCGTGTCGGAGAAGAAACAAGAATGCGACGGCAACGAATACTCACCGTACTCCGGCGCCTCCATGTCGTATGTGCGGTAGGAGGGTTCGTCTGCCATGGTCGCCTCGGAAGACGCCAACCTCAGGCGGCGATGGTGAAGCTGCGCCGACGGCACAGACGAAGAAGGCAGGCACAGGTCGATCGCGTCGATCGCGGTATGTTTGCTCCTTTATCGCGGTACCTCTTCATTAAATCGCGGCCTGTCCGTTGCCGGATCGATCTGTGGTACTTAAATTTTCGAGGGGGTTTTCACAATGTTACAAATCCTACGTGCCATGCCACTGTGGCCAATTCAAATTCTTTTGTATGAATTTGCACATCAAGACAAGTATGTGTACCAGTTTGTGCACTTTCACAAGTTTTTGTATGAAACTGCTCCCACCGCGCAAGTTCATGTATCTCCGGTGCTAATACCTCATTTTTTTTCTTTAAAACTTGCACACGGCTTAATTAGTTTCCGGTTTCTACTCTCAATATATGTTTAGAGCATCTCCAAGAGTTTACCCAAAAATTTGGGTGCGTAAACTAGTTTTGGGTAGAGTAGAGAGAAAGTATGGGTAAGCCCAAAAAATTCTGCTTTTTCAGCTTACCGATATTCTGAATACCGAAAATTTAACCGCACACAGGGCCCACCTGTCAGTGAGTCTTATTTTTCCTCCCTCTTTTTTTTCCCCCTTCCTCTTCTAACTAACACATCCCTGCCAGAGCAGCTCCGGTCGCCGCTGGGCGAGGTCGGGTGCCCGGCGAGCTTGGGAGGAGGCAGGCGATGCGGCCGTCTCGGGCCAAATCGAGCAGCGCGGGGACCTTCACCGGCCAGAGGTGGTCGCGAACGGCGCGAGAGGCGGCAGACGGGGGCCCGACGACGATGAATTTGGGTGACGCATGTGCGACGACCACCCCCGGCTCTCGCTCGATTACTCCCGGGGTAGAGCTCGTGCGGCAAGGGAGAAAGTCCTAGGGGGTGCAGCGCGTGCACGGCGGCCACCACCGTCTATGAGCACGGCCCTTACATCGACAGAGCCGCTCTCACTGGTAGGGTGGGTAATATCGGGTGGCGCCAGTGTGTTTTTAGTCTCACTGGCAGACTAGCCCCAGCACACTGGAAGGAGTGAAATATACACGGTCCTCCATGTCTTGAATAAGTGGCTTCGAGAGATCGGGCCATACCGAGGGTGATGATGCACCAGTGGTTCAACATTATGCCCGGGCATACATCGGGTATGTGTTAGCCCGGGTGATCTTACCAGATGGGTCTGATTTCACGAGCAATGCCCTCCGGTTTTGACGGATTTTAGTGGGGAGGAGAGATGGGGGCATGGCAGCAACTTGGGTCGGGAGGAGTAAGAGTGGGAGGCTGGGGGTGCGGTTGCGTGGTCCCGGCGGTAGCTCATGAACTCTACCACCATGCCATACGTGTTACCACGTGAAATCTACCGCCTTCCCTCATGGCAGTTGACGTGGGGTGACCACATCAAATCCCATGGTTAAGATACTTAGGGTTTCGTTAGAGGGGGAGAGAGTTGGTAGCGCTGTTAGATCCGTCAGCTGACAAGTAAGGAGTTTACCCAGGTTCAGGCCCCCGGAGGGTAACACCCTACTTCCTGCTTGTCTGGTTATTGATTTCGAGATGTACAATGGAGCTACAATGGTGTCCCGGCAAGATCCGATCTCGCTAGGGTTTTTGTGGCTAGAGTATGGCGTGACCTAGATCGGCGGCCCTCCCAGCCTTTATATAGTAGGCTGAGTCTTAAGAGTTCGCATCCGATCCGGTTTACAGGTAAGGTAGTCTCTACCGACATAAGCTTCTCCAATCTTGGGGTATACGTCATGGTCTCGGGCCTCCTTCATGGGCCTTGCTGGTAGGCCGCCGGTTGGGTTTTAGTCTATACGTGTACCATGTATCTTTATGGTGGGGCACCCGAAGGGTAGGCCACGTCAGCAGTACTGCCACGTCAACGCAGTCTGTTGAGTTTATGTCGAATATTTGTATACGAATTGGGTTACATTTGAAATTTGAGTTGTACTAGTTGTGGACAAGATATAAGTTAGTATTGGAGTCGAACTATTGTAGTCTGGGTCTCTTATATAATGAGGGGAGCACCACACGATATAACCTATAACGACTTGATAGCTAGCACACAGGGGGAGTCGGAGTCTTGTGACAGTGCCTAGGACGGCCAGATGTCGCGGTATCAGAGGGGAGGAGCGTCTGTAGTCATGCTCCGTAGATGTGTAGAGATCGAGGTCTAAACATGTTAACAAATCTCGGTATTGTCATCATGCTATTGTTTGTTACTTGGTGGATCGACTGGCGCACACATTGGTAACAATTGGTACCCGAGCGCAAGGTTGAAGGCCAAGATTCTTAATTTAGAGGTGATGTCGCCGAAAGATGTGATCGGTTTGTTCCATGGTTTGTCAGACGATCCGGAGCGATGTGGAGGATCCTGCGGGCTGCCGGCAGGAAGTCCAGAAGATCGATCGACGGAAGCTATAGGACATTGATGCAATTCGGCGTTTCCGAAAGCACGCAGCAGCAGTGCAGATCGGATCAGGACCAAACTGAGATCGTGAAAGGCGGCGGTGACGGGGACGTGACCACACGGGTGGCAGGCTGGCAGCGCGACAATGCGCCCAGGCCCAGACGCAACGCGGCCAATTGGGCTGCGGGCCCGAAGCGAGCGGCTGCAGAGACTCAAGCCTCTGGCTGAAGCAGTCGCAAGAGCCTGCGTTGATCAATGTGGAGTATGTTCCTACGGGTTAGTGGTCTAGATGGGATCTTGACGGCTGCATGTGAGATTTGTTTGGTTAAAAAAAATGGGAACCTGTCATGGAACGGAAGCTTTCAGGTTTGTGTCTTGAGCACGCGTGGATCAGCTAATTGCTCTTTGGTGCTAAGGGGTACATGGATGGAAGGCTACCAGGAAGACTGGAAGAGGGACGAGTTCCAAGAAAGAGTCCACGGCAAAATTGATGGGAATTGACACGTTTGATCAGTGGGTATTTTGATCAGTGTTACATTCAGATATTGCATTGTTGCGCAGCAACGGATATACATCGGGATATCATGTTGATCAAGCTAGGTGGACCGATGCAGAAAGAGGCGGCGTGCCTATAAGGTTCGAAACAGTCCAGAGTGCGTCACGAGGATCATGTATCTACAAGGTGTCGAGTAAGGCACGGTAATGTTATGAGGTGACAAAACACAGGGTGGAAACATGGTTGCAGTCGGATACGATCGGCTGGATCGGACTTGACATTTTGACGGATGGACAGGTGCTTGACCGAATAAAAGAGGACGTTGAAGATCAGCGACGATGGTGTATAGTAGGAGCGTGATGCTGATGGTGTCTGAATTTTGAGGCTGACAACACATGGCGCATGCCCTAGGGCTTGCGTGCTTCAACGTGCATTGGCACGGGGCTGATTCAAGATGATAGCACACATGAGATGTTGAGATCAACGGGGTGCGAGGTGGACTGATCATCTACCATGGAGTCATGTTGAAGGTGGAGTGAAGTCTGATAGAAGATTCCACTCGGCTGTGGAGGGGCTGCGGCGTAAGCTAGCAGAGATTCGAAGACTAGTCAGCGGGAAGGCGAGAAGCACATTATTCGGGAAGGAGTTCAGGGTTCGAGAGATGCGTGGAACTTGACATCGTCTATCGGGGTTTACGGCAAGTGATGGAAAAGAATCAGACATGGGCAATCTGGTAAAGTGTTGAAAGTCTGAAATGTCGAAAGTTTGGATAGTGCATGGTAATATATTCTGTGATGTTCAGTGCACATGACAAAGTGCGGCTGACAAGATGTAGAAGGAGGTGGAATGCTATAGTTGTGGGCCGGACATGTAGAAGACTATTGAGAAAAATGTGGGTGAAGTGCCAATATAGCGACTCATGGTGTGATGACTTGGACGACAACTGTGAAGTTCTCTTAGTCTAGGTGGAGTCACGGAGACCGAAGTTGCAGGAGTAGCAATTGTATTCCATGGAGGCGGTGGGTCTGAGGCAGACTTGCTGGGTAGCTCTCCATAAGCTACAAAGAAGACAACTCAATCCGGTGTATATGAAAGTTTGACGCATTGAAGAAGTCAAGGTGGTGGAGAATATTCGACAATATGGATTTTGTTGCGGTTATGTCGAATATTGTGGACGAGTTGTGTTACATTTGGATTTGGAGTTGCATTAGTTATGGATAGGATACGAGTAGTATTTGAGTCAAACTCTTATAAGTTGGGCCTCTTATATCAAGAGGGGGCACCACTCTAGCCTATAACGACTTGATAGCAACAAGCACGAAAGGGGAGCCGACGTCTTGTGCCGGTGCCTAGAGAAAGGCCAGGTGTTGCGGTATTAGAGAGAAAGAGCGCCCGTAGTCATGCCCCACAGGTAAGTGTTGAGGGTTGAACTGCGTTAACAGATCTCAGCATCGTCATCATGATGTGTTTGCTTGTTCCTCTGTAAATCGACTGAGCACCAACGACGGTAACACAGTCAAACGGGTTGAAGCGGTCGTGGACTAGGACTCCTACCGCCGCCAACCGTGGCGGTACCCAACGGAGTCTGCCGCCGCTACTAAAATGAATGGGTTTTAGATCCGGCCAAACTTTCAAAGAGACTATATGTCGGGCTAAACTTCGACGTCAGGATCACATTTGTCGTTTGGGCCAATAAATTGCTTTGCATTACCTCGAGTAGTCATCAGCATTGCTGACCCTTGGCTCGCTTCCCGCAACTTGGTACTTAGCAATCTATACTCTTGCGGATATGTTCCCCTTCGTCCAAGAGGTCGCTCGCGAGATCGATGGCACCGAAGCAGAAGAACTTGGTCAACTATACGACCAATTGCCGTAGACGATAACGGAAGGAAATTCATTGGGAGGTGCTTGTCAATTACAATGGAAGTACGAAGCAGTGATTCGAGAAAGGCTCAAGAGAGTTTTCATGCATGACCTTTAAGCAGAGAGTTTGCATGCATGACCTTTAAACGAAGAGTTTGCATGAGCCAGGAGCCCAGGACTGAGTTAAGATTTCTTTGCAGGCCAACGAAGCAGAGTTTGGCGAACTGGCGTACCGCAGCTGAGAACAATAATAATCTATATCTGTCCTTTATCCAATGATTTGGATACAAACGAGCCAAGATTCGAGGGAGCACAATAATACAACAAACAAGATAAAGAAACAAGAAGCAAATGATACTTGAGCTCAAGTTAATGGACCCTACTACTAAGCCTAATACTGAACTACTATTTGACAAGGCAAGTCTTCATTGTTTTTTGGCACAATACACAAGTGCAATTTGTACGTGCAACTAGCTCCGATGCGTTGGCTCCTCTTATTGACGCATGCTCCCTCTATTTAGAAATGGATGGCATGCAGTTTGGCAAGCATTTAAGTTTGAACTTTGACAGTAATGACATCTTTTCCATCAATCTTTAGACGATGCCATCCATGATCCTTTGAGTATGAGTTAATGGCATGTGCTTCTCGGATCACCTGCTTGAGGTTCTCTGTGCCATCTTCAAGATTTTTTGTGTCTTGGCTTTTTCTGCAATATTATCTATGAACTAATCATGTTACTGAGTTAAATTTTAGGGATCATCACAGAATCACTAGTATAGAACGACACTACTGACACCCCTCTATGAAAACAACACGAGTTAGGCGACGGAAAAATAGGCCCGTGAGGGCTAGCCTCCTGCGATTAGCGACACATCGGCAACGGTTGTGCATATTTCTCCGTTGCCAATATATTGCCAACGGTTCCGAAACTACCTATGTTGCCGAAATTATGTCATTGCAAACGGAGCTTGACGAATGTTTGTTGCCAAGGTGAAAGCCCTGTAAGCCCAAAAGGTGGCGCGCCTGTAAGATCCCCCACTCCAGTCTCACACAAACTCGCAGTCTCTCACAAGTCCCAACCCTAGCCGCACACTATCTCCACGCACTTCACTTGCTCATGTGGTTTCCAATGCCGAACCCTTCAATCACAGCGGTAGCCAGCACATCGCATCCTCCTTCGCCAACCGTCACCGCCGGCCGCAACCCATACCGCGGCCGCCACTGATACGTCTCAAACGTATCTATAATTTTTGATGTTCCATGCTGTTATTATATCAATTGCTACATGTTTTGGTTACACTTTATATCATTTTTATGCATTTTCTGGGACTAACCTATTAACAAGATGCCACAGTGCCAGTTCCCTGTTTTCTGCTGTTTTTGGTTTCAGAAAATCTATTAAGGAAATATTCTCGGAATTGGACGAAACAAAAGACATCGTCAATAATATCACGAGGAGATCACGGAGTCCAAAGGGGAGTCGGAGCAGACCCACCAGGGGGCCACGCCACACTAGGGCGCGGCCCAGGGTGGGCCCGCGCCCCCCTATGGCGTGGTGGCCCCCCTCGGCCACCGACGCCGCCTCTTCGCCTATATATTCTCCGCGACGCGAAAACCCTATTACGGTCGATCATATTCCACGAAAAGTTCCGTCGCGGCCGTCATCGTCAATCTCAGATCGGAGGAGTTCTGAAGCTCTTCCCGGCACCCTGCCGGAGGGGAGATCATCACCGGAGGGCTCTACATCACCATGCCTGCCTCCGGAGTGATGCGTGAGTAGTCCACCCCTGGACTACGGGTCCATAGCAGTAGCTAGATGGTTGTCTCTCTACCTTGTGCCTCCATGTTTAGATCTTGTGAGCTGCCTAACATGATCAAGATCATCTTATTGTAATGCTAGATGTTGTGTTTGCTGGGATCCGATGAATATTGATACCATGTTTATTCAAGTTGTTTATCTATGTGCTCTTGATCTTGCATGCTCTCCGTTGCTAGTAGATGCTTTGGCCAAGTAGATGCTTGTGACTCCAAGAGGGGGTATTTATGCTCGATAGTGGGTTCAGTCTCTAGATATCTGGATCAGTGACAGAAAGGTCTAAGATGGTAGATGTGCTGTTGCTACTAGGGATAAAACATTGGTGCAGTGTCCAAGGGCACTTGTATTGATTACATTACACACTTTACTTCATGCAATAATCTGTTGTTAGCAACTTAATACTGAACAGGATGCGGATGCTGCCTTGAAGGTGGATTATTTAGGCATAGATGCGGTTGGAATAACGGTCTATGTACTTTGTTGTAATGCCCAACTAGATTTCATAGTAGACATCTTGGCATGTATTGCATTGTTATGCCCTCTCTATTTGTCAATTGCCCAGCTGTAATTTGTTTACCCAACATGCTAGTTATCTGTTCTGAGAGAGACACCACTAGTGAACTGTGGACCCTGGTCCAATTTCCTCATACTGTTTACACAACCTGCTGCAATCATCTGTTTCCTGTTACTTGCTGTTTTTCCTGCTGTTTTCCACACCATACGTTTAACTCTTTGTTTCTGCAAGACCGGAGAGATTGACAACCTCTCTGTTTCGTGTTGGGCAAAGTTCTGGTTTGTGTCTGTGCAGATTCCACGTTGGTGCAAGCTCCCTAGCGCCAGGGGGAGTCAACATCAACAACCTTCCGATAGATCGTCAAGTCCTACTGGATTAAACCTTGGGTAGATTATTCAAGGGAAAACTTCTGCTGTCTACATCATAACCTTCCTCTTGGGGTTCACCAACACGTAGCCATCAAGCTGTTTTCTGGCGCCGTTGCCGGGGAAGTACTCATCATCACCATCATCATCATCCTCAAATACTCTCCCGTCAACCAGGCACCAGCTGTTTTCTGGCGCCGTTGCCGGGGACTTGGAGGCTATTGGAAAGGGGAGTCTCTCAGTTCCAATCTCTTTACTTTGTTTTTGTCTTGTTTTAGTTTTGTTTTGCTTGCTGTTAAAAATCAAAAACCAAAAAAATTAAATTCCTGCATCTAGTTTATTTCGGTTTGTTATTATGTCTAGTTCTTTGCTTGCTATTCATGGGTACTTTGCTTGAAACTTGTCCTATGGCTGAAAACAACTTGAGAAACCTTTATGAAATTTATCTTGAGCTAGGACATGATGTGTTTGAAGAGAAAATTAAAAAACCTATGGAACTTTATTTGCATGATAGTACCAATGATATTGGTATACACTCTTTGAACATGGTTGTTGCTAATGCTATGGAAAATATTAAGCTTGGGGAAGTTGGTAATGATACTATTGAAATAACTTCTTTTGATAAATTTGAGGTAGACAAACATTCCTTGACTCAAGAGAAAGCAAAAATAACAGAAGTACCAAATATTTCCCCCAATGTTGTTTATGAAAATCCATGCTATTTTGATAAGTCTTATGATAATCCTCTTTTTATTCCTAATTTCGAAATGCATGGTAATGAGAGTGTTTGCTTAGAAAATGTTTATGATAAAGCTCTAGATGATGGTCCTATGTTGCTTGATAATATTATTAATTCTACTATTGAGAGTGATCAATCAACTTGTTTCAATATGTCTAAAAGTGGGTTTGAAATTTTTGATCCCACTATCTTGCTTGATAAAAGTTATGTGTTTGTAGATCATAAAAAGCATGCTTTATGTGATAGTTATGTTGTTGAGTTTGTTTATGATGCTATTGAAAATTATTATGAGAGAGGGAAAGATGGTTTTAAAAGTTTTCATGTCACTAAAATACCTCTCTTTGTGTTGGAAGTTTTAAAGTTGGATTTGTTGCATCTTCCTATGCTAGCTGCTTTATGCTTCAATGATTTGTTTTACTACAATATTCCTCTGCATAGGAAGTGGGTTAGACTCAGATGATTTTGATATTTGCCTCTTGATGCTCTCTTTGTTTTTCAACTCTTATTCTTATGCGAGCATCATTAAAATCCTAAAGCCTAGCTGAAAGGCATTAAAGAAAAGCACTTGTGGGAGATAACCCATGTGTCAAGGATGCTTGTTTACCTCTGTAGCAACTCCTTTGTATCTTTATTTGCTGTTTTGTTGTGCCAAGGAGAGTTACTAATGCAAAGTTGGTTTTTATTTTCGGGACTGCATTGGGACAGATTGCTGTTCGTCACCGTTTAATTCAGTAGAAAATCAGAAAAAATCGAAAAATGCTGAAACTTTTTGTGCATGTTCCTGATGATGTTACGCAACTTTCATTATTTCAAAAGTTTTCATCTGAGCATCGTAAGTGCCTCGAAAAAATTCGTCATTACAGACTGTTCTGGTTTGACAGATTCTGTCTTTTATTTTGCATTCTCTCTTTTACAAGTTTTTAAGTGGTTTCTTTTCGTGTAAAAGTGCCCACTTGAGCCTAGTAACAGTGGCTAATGTTTAAAATAGTTGGCTTGTGAGTTTTGTCTTTGCTAGAACTTTGAAGTATTATCTTTTAGTGCACTAACCTGCTAATGAGAAAAGCTGTTAAGTTTTGGTGTGAAGGAAGTTTTCAAGTGTTGATAGAGGAGAATGATATTACATGATCAAGAAGAGTGAAGAGCTTAAGCTTGGGGAGGCTTACCTCCCCAGCATATTTCAAGAAGACTCAAGCATCTAAGCTTGGGGATGCCCAAGGCATCCCCTTCTTCATCTACAAATTATCAGGTCATCTCTAATGGTGCTATATTTTTATTGCTTCATGCTAGTGTACTCTTCCTTGGAGCGTCAGTGTGTTTTTGTTTTCAGTTTGTTTTGTTTTGTTTGCTGTGCTATACTTGTTGGATCCTAGTATTCATGTTTGGGAGAGAGACACGCTCCACTTTTTCATTAGAATACTCTTGTGCTTCACTTATACTTGTTGAGTATTCCTGTCTAGTTGCTGTTATTGCTGTTAGCTCTCAGTTTTTCATATCTCTTGTTAGAGCTTCAGTTTCTTTTGAAGAAAGTACTCTCTTGCTTCACTTATATCTGTTTGGAGAGTTGTCAAATAAGTTGATTGGTGTTTGGTTGGACCAGAAAAATGCTATGCATGTGGTAGTGGTATAAAATGCTTACATGAATCTTTTTAGATCGTTGTCTTGAGTAATTTGATGCTTGCCAATTGTTTTGAGCTGTCAAGTAATTAATGTTTAAGCTTGTGCATCATGTAAGTAATGGCTATTAATGAAGAACTACTATAAGGATTTTCTGCTATAATAATCTGTTGCATAATTGGAAGTCCATAGTAGTCTAGATAATTTTTGGATGAAGGCTATGTGTTAACAAGGAAGACAGTGGGAGTCTATGGTTCGTCAAACCTTGTGTTTTATGTACACTCTTGCTATTCCAGTTGATAATGATGTTTGCTTATAATAACCTTGCTAGCCTAAACTCTGTACTAAGAGGGAATGCTTCTTGTACATCCAAAACCTTGAGCCAAATCCATGCCACCTGTGTCCACCATACCTACCTATTATGTGGTGTTTTCACCATTCCAAGTAAATTTCTTCATGTGCTATCTACTAACTACTCAAAACTGTTACATTTCCTTTTTGTGTCACTACTTGAAAAGCTCATAAGGACGTAGTAGTGAGATTTGTCATCTTCCATGCTAATTAATTTACAAGGATTGGCAGCTTCATCTGCTTCTCCACCTTTTATTTTGCATTAAAGAGCTGGTTAGTCCACCCTATAAATAAATAAATAGACACTCCTCCATGGTGAATGTTGGTGGGCACCCGAGGATTCGGTTAGCCATGGTTTGTGGAAAGTAAATGGTTGGGAGGAGTGTCACCAATAAGTGCTTGTTACAAGTGCAGTCCTAAAAACTCTCGGAACCGCTCTAAAAGTTAGTTAGCCATGGAAGATGACAAGTACCTGCTATTTGATTTGTTGACACCTGTATACACCATTACCTTACAAAACAATATTTTATGCTCTCTATATGCCTTCGGGAACTACAGCTCTAGCACATGATGTTAATCCCTGCTTCCCTCTGCGAAGGGCCATTCTTTTACTTTTATGTTGAGTCAGTTTTCCCACTTCTTTCTGTCTCTTAAGCAAACATCATTGTCAACTCCAGTATAACAGTTTTTACATAACTTTGTGTTTGGTTGATCATATTCTTTGCATTGACATTATCTATATGATATACATGTTGAAAGTTGTTGACACCTGTATACACCATTACCTTACAAAACAATATTTTATGCTCTCTATATGCCTTCGGGAACTACAGCTCTAGCACATGATGTTAATCCCTGCTTCCCTCTGCGAATGGCCATTCTTTTACTTTTATGTTGAGTCAGTTTTCCCACTTCTTTCTGTCTCCTTAAGCAAACATCATGTCAACTCCAGTATAACAGTTTTTACATAACTTTGTGTTTGGTTGATCATATTCTTTGCATTGACATTATCTATATGATATACATGTTGAAAGTTGAAGCAAATGCTGAAGCTATTATCTTCCTTTGTGTTGATACAAACACTTTCATGTTGAAAATTATTGTTTCTGTGAGCTAACTATTATGTTAGACTATTATATCTCTAAATGTTTTATAGTGTTATTCATGAAAGTTTGCACTTGTGTGATCACTTATGTTTACTCTTTATTTACTTGCTTGCAAACTATAGACCATTGGCTTGGATCACTTCATTCAGATCATGTGCATTACATTGTTATTTGATCAAAGATTGTGTTGGTAGCATGTCACTTCAAAAATTATCTGTTTTTATCGTTTACCTACTCGAGGACAAGCAGGAACTAAGCTTGGGGATGCTTGATACGTCTCAAACGTATCTATAATTTTTGATGTTCCATGCTGTTATTATATCAACTGCTACATGTTTTGGTTACACTTCATATCATTTTTATGCATTTTATGGGACTAACCTATTAACAAGATGCCACAGTGCCAGTTCCCTGTTTTCTGCGGTTTTTGGTTTCAGAAAATCTATTAAGGAAATATTCTCGGAATTGGACGAAACAAAAGACATCGTCAATAATATCACGAGGAGATCACGGAGTCCAAAGGGGAGTCGGAGCAGACCCACCAGGGGGCCACGCCACACTAGGGCGCGGCACAGGGTGGGCCCGCGCCCCCCTATGGCGTGGTGGCCCCCCTCGGCCACCGACGCCGCCTCTTCGCCTATATATTCTCCGCGACGCGAAAACCCTATTACGGTCGATCATATTCCACGAAAAGTTCCGTCGCGGCCGTCATCGTCAATCTCAGATCGGAGGAGTTCTGAAGCTCTTCCCGGCACCCTGCCGGAGGGGAGATCATCACCGGAGGGCTCTACATCACCATGCCTGCCTCCGGAGTGATGCGTGAGTAGTCCACCCCTGGACTACGGGTCCATAGCAGTAGCTAGATGGTTGTCTCTCTACCTTGTGCCACCATGTTTAGATCTTGTGAGCTGCCTAACATGATCAAGATCATCTTATTGTAATGCTAGATGTTGTGTTTGCTGGGATCCGATGAATATTGATACCATGTTTATTCAAATTGTTTATCTATGTGCTCTTGATCTTGCATGCTCTCCGTTGCTAGTAGATGCTTTGGCCAAGTAGATGCTTGTGACTCTAAGAGGGGGTATTTATGCTCGATAGTGGGTTCAGTCTCTAGATATCTGGATCAGTGACAGAAAGGTCTAAGATGGTAGATGTGCTGTTGCTACTAGGGATAAAACATTGGTGCAGTGTCCAAGGGCACTTGTATTGATTACATTACACACTTTACTTCATGCAATAATCTGTTGTTAGCAACTTAATACTGAACAGGATGCGGATGCTGTCTTGAAGGTGGATTATTTAGGCATAGATGCGGTTGGAATAACGGTCTATGTACTTTGTTGTAATGCCCAACTAGATTTCATAGTAGACATCTTGGCATGTATTGCATTGTTATGCCCTCTCTATTTGTCAATTGCCCAGCTGTAATTTGTTTACCCAACATGCTAGTTATCTGTTCTGAGAGAGACACCACTAGTGAACTGTGGACCCTGGTCCAATTTCCTCATACTGTTTACACAACCTGCTGCAATCATCTGTTTCCTGTTACTTGTTGTTTTTCCTGCTGTTTTCCACACCATACGTTTAACTCTTTGTTTCTGCAAGACCGGAGAGATTGACAACCTCTCTGTTTCGTGTTGGGCAAAGTTTTGGTTTGTGTCTGTGCAGATTCCACGTTGGTGCAAGCTCCCTAGCGCCAGGGGGAGTCAACATCAACAACCTTCCGATAGATCGTCAAGTCCGACTGGTCCGATTAAACCTTGGGTAGATTATTCAAGGGAAAACTTCTGCTGTCTACATCATAACCTTCCTCTTGGGGTTCACCAAAACATAGCCATCAAACTGTTTTCTGGCGCCGTTGCCGGGGAAGTACTCATCATCACCATCATCATCATCCTCAAATACTCTCCCGTCAACCAGGCACCAGCCACCACCTCCCGATGTCGGCCGCAGCCCATCCCGTCGGGATCCCTTCACTCGCGCGAAACGCGGCGCCCTCGGAGTTCCCCTGCCGACTCGATCTTGTCCTCGGCCAACGGTCGCGAGTACACCCGTTGCCCCGATCTCATCCTCCTAGGAGGAAAGGGATTCCGATCTGGAGGCCAGCCTCCTCCTTTCTCGCGCCTCCTTTGAACGCGAGCGACTCGACGGTGTTTGTTGCTTGGTAGAGCCTAGATCAACGGCGGGCTCTAAGTACTACATTCCATCTCATATAGTATCTCTTTTTCAATGGTGAAATTGCTTTACTAATTGATGTGTATGGGGTTAGATCTGTACTCGACCATTGCTAGGAGTTAGATCGAGTAAAAGGATTCACTTTTTGTTGGAATTGATAATTTCATGTTTTAAAATAAAAAAATTCTCAATGTTTTTAATTTAAAATAGAATAAATATAATACAAACCTTGTAAATAGTTAGAATATCATTTTCTATTGATAATATATAAATATTGTATGCATATGTAACAACTGAGATTTGTGTTGACAATCCTAAACTGTTAGGTACCTATTATGTAACCTATCCATTGTGTTCACAATCAGTTGAACCAATCCATTCACTGGATCTTCTGCGCATTATGTAAGCAGTACGCCACAGACAATCCAAATAATGGACCGATTGACTCTTTAAAATCATCCTGTGACAACTAGGGACAAGGTGAACCAATCCATTCACTGGATCTTCTAAACATTATGTAACAATATTTCAGGATATTGCCATGCTAGTCACAGACAATCCAAACAATGGATCGCTTCACTCATAGCTTCACCATGGTATCATCTTGTGACAACATGATCATTTCACTGGATCTTCTATGCATGAACTGACCATTACATAAAGTAATTTATTTATTGTTGTCATCGCTCAGAATGAGTAGTGTACAAGAGACTACTGAATTTTAATTGCATTTAGATTTATCTCTAAGTTCAATCGCTCACTGTTTCTGTTTTTTATTTTCTGAATTTATTTTTTGTAGTGTGCTCTATAACAAGAACTTTCTCCAACGGCGGAACCAACAAATATTACTGCCTTCTCTTCCTCCTTATGAAATAAGTTTAGATTTTTTAAGCATATGATAGGGACATCATGATTTAAATGTGTACATGTAACATTGTGTATGTCATAGTTTCTATACTATAAATGAAATTGGTGTTGTGGATATAATGTTTATGTTTGTGTTGTGAAAATATTCAAATCTGATGTGACATATCAAATTGATTTCTGAAAAAATATCTATTTTAGAAATACGAAAAATTCTCATTGCAAACAATGAAAACAAAATTTCATTACTAATGCTCTAATGATCGCTTCGGAAACAGATAAAATTAAATGACCATTTTGCCCCGGGCTCATTGGAAACGGTTAAACACATCCGTTGCTATTGATCTCGTTCACATCAGCAACGGGGCTCGAGACACGGACCATTTCTCCGTTTCTGATAAGGGTTTTGACCCGTTTCCACAGTTTCGTTTTGTACTAGTGAATCGTAAAATATGCGTCATTTCTTGGTTTTCAAATTATGCACACCCTGCTACTCGCCCACAAAGCATCGGTTTCCGTTGGGAAAAGAGTGGATCCAATTTCCTATCAGGTCTAATGCCCTATCATGTGGTATAACCATACCAAAAGCACATAAAACCACATGCCAAAAAAGTTTGGACATGGCACAATTGAACATGATGTGATAAATCGAATCTTTCTTACCATAGAAGTGGCATATTGATCATCGTCGGTCCAACCTCTCTTAAGAAAACTATCCTTGGTTAATTAAGATGTTATTTCTCAGCATCAACCACAAGAACAATTCCACTTTCATAAGAATTTTGATTTTTTATAGGAATTTGTAAGGAAAGATTCCATTTGACCTCTAGTGAATGTAGATGTCTCTCACTTATAATTTCCAAAAATTTCCTATCTTCTAGCTAAGCTTATTAGGCCATTATTGATTTGAATTTCATCCACAATATTTTTCAGTGTATCCAAATGAGTTACAATATCTTTCCAAAGAAATTCTTAATGCAACACCTGCCCTCAGGTTTGAACTTCTTTACTGTAATAGCTTTACTGTAATATTGTTCACCCATGTATCTTCCAAGAACAATGTTGTTTCTCATCATTTAAGATTGTCTTAGCATATTGTTGGAAGGTATGGTTAACCGTCATTAGTCTCCGGCAAGAAATGTGAGCTCACAGACATAGTAGTGCCTCTGTCCAGTTATCATCTAGTAAGAGTATGGTATCATCTCCATATTGCAAGATGCCCAAATGTCCCTCCACTCCATGAGGAACCAGACTAGAAATCAGCCTCTGCTCCTTTTTTTATCATTAAGGCTAAACCATCTCCAATAATATCAAAGAGTAGAGGAGGCAGAGGATCCCACTTTATCATTCCTAAATATGTTTGAAAATATGACACAACTTGATCATTTACTTTTATATCAATTTTTCCTCCTCTCACAGATTTCATTAGCCAGTCCCACCACGTATCTCATATTCCTTTGTCTTGCATCATCTAATACAAAAAAGACCAATTCATTTTGTCATAGACCTTTTCAAAATTAGTTTTGAAAAGGATACGTGATATCTTCTAATGATGGGTTTCATGAATTGTTTCATATAAAATCATTATCCCTTCCATAATGTATACTACCTCCGTTTCGTAAAGTAAGGCATACATTTTTTTTAGCTAAAAGTAAACATAGTCGAACTTTGGCCAATCTTATAGACAAAAATATGAACACTTAAATTTTAATAAATGTACAATAATATATTCTGTGGCTAGTCCATTGATACTGATTTGGTATTCAAAATGTTCATATTTTTATCAATAAAATCGGTCAAAATTACACTCTGTAGACTTTTGAATAAAAATATATGTCTTATTTTAACGAACGGAGGGAGTACGTACTTAATTTTTTTTTTGAAACAAAGGCCCTCCCGATTTCCATTAAAGAAACCAATTATTACATAGTCCGCCACAACACGGCCACCACCAAAACGAACCCAAACCCAACGCGAAGTAAAACACAGGTCTCATACAGAAGTCTCGACAAAGAACAGACGAACTAAAGAAGACAACAGAAACTACAAAGCTAAGCTCTCCGAAAAACATTATCCTCCCAGTCTTGGTCTCCATGTCGCCCATCCTCGGCTGCTTCTGAAGGTTTCATCAGCGACCCGCACCAGCAGTTTTGCGGCCACCTGTACCTCCATTTTTGCTTCCTCCGATACCTGCAATTTTTCCTACCAGTCAATCCAAAACCCTATCTTGTGAATCACCTCAATTGGTTCATTAGGCCATTTATTTTCAAAGCAAGCAAGGTTCCTAACTTTCCAAATCCCCCAAAACACTGCAGCAACCCCTATCGAAACTTTTCCCCTCTGATTCTTCTCAAAACTGTCGAGCCAGTTAGTCGGACAATGCTGTATCGATGAAAACTGATATTTTAAGCCAGTTGCTACATTTACAACATTCCAGACATATCTAGCCAAGGGGCATCTCAGAAAGAGGTGATCAATGCTTTCATGTC
This sequence comes from Poa pratensis, assembly GCA_947311845.1. Taxonomy (NCBI): domain Eukaryota; kingdom Viridiplantae; phylum Streptophyta; class Magnoliopsida; order Poales; family Poaceae; genus Poa; species Poa pratensis. The sequence goes on from CAMZMU010000068.1 coordinate 27,100,850, forward strand.
CACAGAATAGACAACTTTTAGCACAAGTCCCCCCTCTTTTCAACAAGACATCCCTAGTGAGAATACTGTTTTTCAAAATTAACCAAATGAAGGTTTTTATGCGTAAAGGAATTTTTATTTTCCACCAGAATTTATAAGGCACACTTTCCATGGATTGCATGGCTAAATAGAAGGATTTTACTGAGAACTGTTTGGAAGCAGACAATAGCCAAACTAGTTTGTCATCTACTTCTGACAGTCTCACTTCTGCACAAATGCTCACCAACTTTCTCCATTCTAACAGTTTGTCTCCAGTCAAATTCCTTCTAAAAGAGAGGGAATTAATCCCTGACGCAAACACCGTAGAGACTAAAATGTTCTGATCATTCGATATTCCAAATAGAAGCGGAAACTGTAGAGAGAACCTTGTATCTGAAAGCCATAGGTCTTCCCAGAAACGTGTTCTTTTCCCATTTCCAATTTCAAATTTACAGCAGGCTAAAAAGAGAGGTTTGATTTCCAGCAACCCTTGCCAAAATTGTGAGTCACCAGGATTCATCACACATTGTCCTAGGCTGGATCTCTCTAAGTATTTTGCATGTAAAATTGTCTGCCACATCCCTTGTTCATTCATCAATTTCCAAAACCATTTAGCTAGCAAAGCAATGTTCATGAGTCCAATGTCCAGGACTCCTAAACCACCTTGATCTTTTGGTAGACAGACTATCTTCCAGTTCACTAAATGGTACTTCTTTTTCTCCAACTTATCACTCCACAATAAACTCGACCTAATTTTATCAAAGCCTTTCTGTTTACCCACAGGCATCCTATAAAAGGTAAGCATGTAAAGCAAACTGCCGGTAAGAGACGTGTTTATTAACAACGTTCTACCAGCTAAAGAAAGGTTTTTTCCATTCCAACAACCTAATTTCTTCATCAATTTTTCACCTAAAGGATCCCAAGCCCCACTTTTTAATCTAGTCTCATCTACCGGGGCTCCTAGATACTTCATGGGCAAGACACCAACTTGATAGGTGAAAATTTCCTCAAAGATTTTTGATCTCTCTTGATTAATGCCTAGACAATAAACCTCACTCTTGTGAAAGTTTATTTTTAGCCCTGACATCTGCTCAAAGAGACATAAAATGAATTTCAGATTTCTGGCTTGTTCAAAATAATCCTGTAAAAGGAGAATCGTATCATCCGCGTATTGCAGAATCGAGACTCCTTTATTAATTAGATGGCAGGATAAACCCTTCAATAAACCGCATTCTGTTGCTCTCTCTATCATTATTGCTAGTACATCACCAGCAAGGTCGAACAACAAAGGGGAAAGTGGATCCCCTTGCCTGAGCCCTTGATGTGTACAGAAGTAAGGTCCCACCTCTCCATTCACTTTTATCCCCACTTTACCTCCTGAAACTATTTTTAACACTAAGTCATTAAATTTATGTGGGAAACCTTTCATTTCCAAGATCTGAAGAAGAAAAGGCCATTTGATTTTATCAAATGCTTTTTCAAAATCGATCTTGAAGAGGATCCCAGCACTTTTATTAGTATGCATATCATTCAGTACTTCATGTAGCACCACTACTCCCTCCATTATGAATCTGCTCTTAAGGAAGGCAGTCTGCGTAATCTTAACTACCTTTGATATGACTGGAGTTAAACGATTTACCAACATTTTTGTAATGATTTTAAAGACAACATTCAGTAGACAGATGGGTCTGTATTTCGGAATTCTGTCTGCATCAGCACCTTTTGGAACCAAAGTAACCACTCCATAATTCAATCTATCAATATTGATTTTATTATTCACAAAATCGTTTACTAAGGTAAGAAGGTCCTGGTGGATTATTGACCAGAAATGCTGATAGAAATCAGCATTAAAGCCATCCGGACCCGCTGCCTTATTTTTTTCCATTCCAAAAACCGCATTCTTCAAATCCTCCACATTAAAGCAACCCATCAGGCTCTCTGCCTCTTCTACACTAATTTTATCCACACCCTCAGTGTTTAGGCGTATTTGACATTGTTCAGATCTACCGAACAATTTTTTGTAGAAGCCAGTAATATACTTTTTCAAGTTATCATGGCCTTCTACAACAGCTTCCTCTTGATTTAGTCTAACAATCCTATTTTTTCTTCTTCTACCATTTGCTTTAGAATGATAATATTTAGTATTATTATCACCTTCCAGCAATTCTTTTTCCCCTGATCGTTGAAGCCACTTTGCTTCCTCTTCTTTAAGTATTTTTGTTAAGGTGCTCTTTGCACTGTTGCAGATGAATCCAGTCATCTGCAGACAGGGCACCAGCTTCACTTAACTTATCTAAACGATCAAATTCCTCTGCCAAAATTTTCTTCTTTTTCCTAATATCACTTTCGAAGTTTATATTCCAGCCTTTTAATTTCCTTCTCATATTTTGGTACCTTTTCATCCAGATATCAAGACTGGAGCCATTTCCATAATCTAGTTTCCACACTTTTTCCACAATATCTTTTAAATCTTCTCTAAGGAACCAGGCGTTTTCAAATTTGAAAAGTCTCGGAACCTTAGCCACCTCTCCCGTTGAAATAAGCAACGGAGTGTGGTCAGACAAGTCTCTTATCATAGCCGTAACTGTAACTAAAGGAAAATTTTCCTCCCAAGAAGGAGAGACAAGCATTCTGTCTAATAACGCAAAAGTGGGGTCCTTTTGATTATTCGACCAGGTATACTGTCTCCCACTTAACTGAATTTCTAACAATTCACCTTGAGAGATAATCGCATTAAAGAGCATACTCCATCGATTTAGTCCTCCTGGCTTATTTCTATCACTTGCCCTCCTTATAATATTGAAGTCACCAGCAATCACAAGTGGAACTTTTATTTGTTTAATGACATGCACGAGCTCCACAAGGAATTTTGCTTTCCCAGTGGGCTGTGCATCTCCATATACAACAACAAGGTTCCAAGTGAAGTTTTCAAGCTTACTATGTACAAGGAATCTGATAAAATATTCTCCCAATTCTTTTTCGAGCACATCCATAGAGTTTGAATTTACTCCCAGTAAAATTCCTCCTGATCTGCCTTTTGCAGGTGTCCAGGCCCAATTAAACGAAGTGTCTCCTCCGATAGACAACAAAAAAGCTTCGGAGAAGTCTTGTTTAATTGTTTCCTGGAGACCAATGAAATCAAGTTTATGCTTGTCTGTTGATTCTTTAATAAAATCTCTTTTACTTTTATCCCCCACTCCTCTCGGGTTCCAAATAAAATCGTTTAACATCTTATCTTTTTTTTCTTTTCCCTAGTTCTCCTAATCACCGTTCTCACCGGCGACTTAACAGAATAAACCTCAGTCGAGCGTTTATCTGCCAAAAGCCCCAAAAGCAAATTCATATTATTGTTTAGTAAATTAACACTCTCTAATTCTCCTTCCATCTCTTCCTGGTTTAGTGTCAACAATTCTTTTAGAATTGTATCCACCTCCCCAGGTTGAAGATGATTATTACTTGGTTCTTCAACTTCCACAACCTCTGATTTTTTGCCAAAAACCGCCATCCTAGCTTCCTCTTGAACACGAATCAAATCTAAATTGTGTTCTACCATATCAAGAGAGATTCCTAAGTCTACTCCAATCATTCTAGCAATATCAATTAAAGCGCTATTGTCTGTGTTATGGACCGAAGGGAAACTGTGTTTACCTTCCTCGCTGTCCAGAGTTTTAGCCTTGATATATTTAGCCCTTTCCATCACCGGGACATCGCCTGTGTTCTTTTCTGCCAGTCGACCACTGCACCTGATGAACTGTTCCTCTTGACTGTTGTTCTGAACTTCATCTTGCGAGATGGGAGTATCTTTATTCACAAGGAAACCATCTGTGCCGTAAGCCTTCACTTTGGCAGTGAAACTGTCAGTTTGCGAGGCATCACCGTCAGTGTCTTGTTTTGTGTCTGAGAGGCGCACCCTTTCTTCTCCTGTTTTCTCTGTTGCTCCTTTCTCCATTTCAGTGTCACCGGAGCTCTCTGACATCTGGTTATCTTCTTGTACTTTCTCCGATTGAGTGAACAAAGCCTTCCCTGTCTTTTTTGCGTTCATTCTGACGTCCACCTCATCCTGCTCCCCCAAATGTTTCTCTCTTTCAACCAAAGCCAGCAAAGTTCTAGTACTTGCCACAGTGTTCCCCCCTGAATTGATCAGCTGTCCTGACGGGGAAGGAGCAGCCTGATCATTATTCTTCTGTCTTTTTGGGTCTCTTTCTTTCTCAACTTCTGGCTGGCTATCCATGACATCCTCAAAGTCTTGAAGGAAATCTTCTTCAGGTCAATCCCATCCCAGCTCCACTATCTCTTCTAACTGGAAATAAATCCTGTAGAAGTAGAGTTTTTTGGTGGTAAGCTGCGTCCACTTCGGGATTTTCAGATGATTTACCACTCCCACTTTCAATCTAACTTGTCCAGTATTTTTCAAATGTTCCATGTCGGCTTCTAGGTGGACTCCCAGAGTTGAGCCAACCTGACAAAGCCCTTGAAAGTTCTTCATGGTTTTTGGGACTCCCTTAGCTCTAACCCAGACAGTTGTAAGTTTACCAGGTGCAAGAGATTCATCAGTCCAGGGTTTGATGTTCACCATGACATTGATTTTCTTCAGTGGTACCCAATCATATATCTCGGCTTCAGAAATCTTTGATGCAGATGGAAACTCCACTAGGTAAGCACCAGCAGCCACCTCTTTCGCTTTCCAAGCCCATCTCCAAGGATAAGTACTTGCCAGTCCTAGTTCTAGCTTTTCTGCATACATTTGATCATCGAGCTCATCCTTGATTTTGATCAGAGCCGTAGCTTTTCCTTTCTGACTCGCAATAGTCTCTTTAGCGTGCTCCGCAACAAAGCAGCCTAACCCTTCGCCTCCAAATCCAACAAATGTTGCTACTGGTTTCTTTTGATGAAGCCAAGCACACTTGTGGGAGAGATGTGATACTTTATCGCAGTTAACACATGGTACATCTTCCTTGTTGCAATCTTTTGTGGAGTGCTTCCCTGATTCTCCACACTTCTAGCATTGAAGCTTCTCAACATTTGCTTCTGCAGTCGTGCCCCCTACCGCTTCTTTCTGAACTGCAGTAGATGCTCCACCCGAGCTAGTGGTCGTCTTCGCAACATACTGGAGCTCCTTCTGCTTATTCAGTCCACTCGCCATTGGGATGCCCGATTCTGCAGAAACTGATTTGTTTTTGTTGTAGTTCTGACCATCAAAGCCTCTCTGACCCCCAAATCCACTTCTGCTCTACTGTTGATTCCCATAATTCTGACCTCTAAAGTTGGGATTCTGATAATTTGGGTTGAAATTCTGCCCCCTGTAGTTGTTGTTGTGATAGTTACCTTGATGAAACTGACGCTGCTGGGGGTTGTTGTTGCTGAACTGGTTCTACCCGTATCCGCCGCTGCCTCCGGGAGCCCCGCCTCCGCCATGGAAGCCAGGCCCCTGACCGCCGCCGGTACCGCCCCCTCTTCCTCCTTGCATCTTCTCCAACTGCGATGGGGTGGTGTTCTCCTGTTGACCTAGGGCTATCACTGGATCTGCAGCAGAGGGTGGCGAGCTCCAGAGATGAGCTAACAATGGAGATAGAAATTCAGCACGGTTTCGAGGATCCAACCTAAAAGGTATGGAAACCCTAGCCGGCCTGATCTCTACTTCATCGTCTCTCTCCTGGGCTCCCATACACTGTTGACGCGGCCCAGCCCGGCCCAAGGATCGAATGGAGATTCTATTCCGGCCCATCCCAACAGTGACGTCATCCCCTGTATTTCCCTCAAGTCTCGCCGGCGATCAGGAAAGCACGGCCACCGACGGCGAGCCTAAGCATCGCAACGGCGACCGAGCTGTATCCCGTCCCTTGCTCAACTCGGTGGAATCAGCTCGAGGAATCCGTATGGGTCTACCATGAACAATCTGGAACCAATCGGAGCCATCATCGGAATCGGGGTGGAGGGGATAACCTTCAACTATCGCCGGAGTTGCTGTCGCTGCAGCGGGGATGAAGGGGGGAGCCTCCGCTGAGAGCGCCGATCTCCGCCGCACCTCCGCCCAGAGTCTCTGCTCGATCCTCTGCAGTTCATCCTTCCTCCCCTTCCTCTGCTTGCCCTGCCTCACCGTCGCGCAGAGGAGAGCGTCAGCGAACGTCGCGGCCGGCGGGGTACTCTCTTCCTCCGGGATGTCCTCGTCAGAGTACTCCTCCTCGCGCTCCTCGCTGAGCGCCCAAAATCTCCCGCTCGGGTGGTCTCCATCGCCATCGCCTCTCATCGTGACGTGCCAATTCTAGCTAGGTTGATGCTGCCACAGAGGATCGTAGGAGTGAATCGAGCCACAAATCTCCGCCGTTGGATAGGGCTGGCCGGCGGCGATCCTCCCTCCACGCGGCGAGATCGATCTGCTCCCGTGCTCCGACCTACCGCAGGCGATCCTCCGCAGGCGCTAGACCGAGTATGTACTTAATGAAAGCAGCCCGTGTAGGAGAAATCACTTTGTGATGATTTGTTCTAATTTGTTTGCTAAGAGTTTTGTCGGTATTTTGCAAGGTTCAAAAAAGCGGTAAGCGGTAAGCGAGCGGTAAGGCTCCGATCAGAGGAACTATAGCTTAAGCGAGCTTAAGCGGTGCTTAAGCGTTTTGTACGGATCTGTACGGACAGGAAAATACGAAGCACTTCTACACATATATAAGCCTAATAAACATGTATTCCATGTTCCCTACAAATTGAAGCACTAAATGAGTTCTGCACTTAATAAATAGGAAAAATATCAATGGCTGAGAGATGGGCCAGTGGCCCAAAAGCCCATATAGTGGCCATATAATCCTCCCTGACCTAATTCCACTCTCCTCCTTCCTTTCTTCCCCACGACAGCCGCCACACACCTTCTGCTCCGTGACCTAATTCCACTCTCCTCCTTCCCTTCTTCCCCCCCCCCCCCACAGCCGCCACACACCTTCTCCTCCCTCCTCTTCGTGGACTCACCCTCTAAGTGGTGGCCGGATTGGACCCAAGTCCGGCAAGGTGACCTGCCCTGCAGCTAGCGGATCTAGAGTTCAAGCATGAGCTGAAGCTGGAGAGGAAAGGGGTCGAGGGAGGAGGAGATCGTGGCGGAGGCTGGAGCTGCTGCAGTTGGGTGGTCGCCAGAGAGGACAAGGTCGAGGCAGGTGGCTAATTTTTCCCAGCCATGGCGGCCTCTCTCGCCCTCTTTCTGCCTATTCCCGATCCCTTTTTTTTCACCGCTCGACGCTTAATGGGCCGCTCAGGCCCAAAGCGAAGCGTTTTGTCACCGATGCGCTCGCTTATCCGCTGAAGCGCCGCTCAGCCACCGCTTTTTTGAACGTTGGTATTTTGTAACTGATATTTAATACGATAGACGGGTTAATATTTCCAAATAACTTCAGTATCAGACACTTTGGGAATTAGAATAATAACTCCATGTTATGGCCTATCCATAAAGAGATTTGAATGTGATCTTGCTTGTTCGCTTGCAGTTGCATTAGCTCATCAATCTCTCTCAGCCAATCTTTTGTTAATCCAACGTAAAGCTCGGCAATCTCTCATGGTGGGTGCCTTTCTACCGCGAGACTTGCTTCTGATTGCAGAATGAGGCCATGGTAAGGTCGAGAGCTCCTTTCCTCCAACTAATTGTGAACGACGCAACCTTTTATAAAGAATAGGCAAAGGAAAAGAAACAAAGGAGCTTATACAGAAATTTGCAATATATAACTAGAGTAAGTAAGAGAAATGCAGCAGCACAAAGTCCTAGCTTTCTCTCCTTGTCAAGTCGTCGTTTGATCAAGTCTTGTGCGCGAACTGCGTGCGTTCGTGGCTTGCGCGATATTTCAAGCAGTCGTGCGTGTCCATTGGCAATAGGAAACGATGAGCTGGAAGAAGATTGTGTTTGGCACATTGGCTGCCTAACTTTGCTTCCAGAAGCCGTACACGTCAGCATTGACACCTGCTACCTACTTACCATAGACACATTTTTAACTAGAAGATGACACACGGTTATACTGGTTCAAATGGTGGAAAATATTGCAAACGCGGTTAAGAGACTATAGAGTCGCATAACCGTACATTTTTATCGAGTAAAGTGTCAATTCTATATCCATTTTCGATTGATGTGTCTATTTCAGCTTTTTTTAAATGTCAACTTTATGGGAATGACTAGAGCAGTAGAGCTCACTCGAGTGAGAATTAAGTTAATTCTCACTCAGATGACGTCATCCAGTTGCATGTGAAATTTGAGTTGCAACTTGCAACTCATGTGTAACTGGGAAAAATAAAATCCCAGTTGCAACTAAGGTGCAACCATGTCAACTCACATTCCGCATATGATGTAAATCTAACAGGATTAAAGTTCTGTGAGCTCTAACTTAATTCTCACTCGAGTGAGAAATAGCAAACCGCAACTTTATCGTTGTTAGGTACTCCCTCCGTTCACAATTACTTTGCGTTATGAGTTTAGTCAAAATCAAATTTTATTAAGTTTGATCAATTTTTTAGAAAAAATATCAACATCTACAATGTAAAATCTATAGTACTAAAATCATCATAAATTATATTTTCATATTATATGCATTTGATATTATGGATGTTGAGGTCAAACTTGAAAAAGTTTGACTCTGACTAAATACAGAACGTGAAGTAAATAAAAACGGATAGAGTAGTACTTGAAAATGGGTGTAGTATTGCATAGTGAATGCATGATATTCTGCACATTTTGATATATGTATTCTTAGACTTTTTAAGTTACCATAGTTGCCTACAGATGCAAATTGGACCAAATCCAAATATACATCGAAGTATTTTCATGTCAATGCATCATTTTGTACCATGAAAACGTTTTCTAACACAAATGGTTTAATCTGATCCCTCCATCTCCGGGATCGTGCGGTGGGCGATCCTTATCACATCCAGTCATCAACAACTCAGGAAGACTAGTCGTAGCTGCAGCCAAACTACTTCAGAAGACCGGATTTCAAAAAAAAAAACTACTTCAGAAGACCTTGTATAAAAAAGCAACAACGGTCGCAGCCAGCGAGTGCGCCACCACACCAACCCAGATCTCCGCCTCGCCGGCTGGCCACCCACATCCCCACCGGCACCACCACCACCATGCGGACTGCGGGAGCTGGCGCGGCGGCTGCCGTGACGCGCGTGGCGCAGCGGGTGGTGGCCCCGTCGGCCCCCACGCCCGGCGGCGAGCTCCCGCTGTCCTGGCTCGACCGCTACCCCACACAGCGCGCCCTCATCGAGTCCCTCCACGTCTTCAAGGGCCGCGCCGGCGAAGACGCCGCGGAGGGCCCGGTCAAGGCCATCGAGCGCGCCCTAGCCGCCGCGCTCGTGAGCTACTACCCCCTCGCCGGCCGGCTCGCGGTGTCCGACGGCGGCGAGCTCGTCGTGGACTGTACCGGCGAGGGCGTGTGGTTCGTGGAGGCCACCGCCTGCTGCACCCTGGAGGAGGTGGACTACCTCGAGTACCCGCTGATGGTGCCCAAGGACGAGCTCCTGCCGCATCCCACCTACCCCGCCTCCGACCCGCTCGCCGAGGACTCCCTAATCCTTCTCGTTCAGGTAATTTTGCAAAAAATCGATCTTTGTTTCCCCTTGTAGTGAGTGAGTCCATGTCTGTGTTCTGGGAGCGAGTCAACGGCTTAGCTAGCAATGGCGTTTAATCGATTGCCCCATTCCCCAACGCAATGCAGGTGACGCAATTTGAGTGCGGCGGCTTCGTGGTGGGGTTCCGGTTCAGCCACGCCGTGGCAGACGGCCCCGGCGCGGCGCAGTTCATGTCCGCGGTCGGCGAGATCGCGCGCGGGCGCGCGGCTCCGTCGCTTGCGCCGGCGTGGGGCCGCGAGGCCATCCCGAGCCCTCCGGCCGCGTCGGTGGGCCCGCTCCCGATCCCGACGGAGCTCCGGCTGCAGTACCTGGCCATGGACATCTCCACGGACTACATCGACCACTTCAAGGCCCGGTTCCTGGAGCAGACGGGGCACCGGTGCAGCGCGTTCGAGGTGCTGATCGCCAAGGCGTGGCAAGCCCGCACCCGCGCCTTCGGCTTCGCCAGGGGCTCCCCGGTGCACGTGTGCTTCGCCATGAATGCGCGGCCGGCGGTCCAGCCCCGCGAGGCGCTCCCGGACGGGTTCTACGGCAACTGCTACTACATCATGCGCGTGTCGGCGCCGGCGGAGGCGGTGTCGGAGGCGCCGCTGAGCGACGTGATCCGGCTGATCCGCGAGGGCAAGAAGCGGCTCCCGGCCGAGTTCGCGCGGTGGAGCCGGGGGCAGATGGAGACGGATCCGTACCGCATCACGTCGGACTACCGGACGCTGCTGGTGTCGGACTGGTCGCGGCTCGGGTTCGCGGAGGTGGACTACGGGTGGGGCGCGCCGGTGCACGTGGTGCCGCTGACGAACCTGGACTACATCGCGACGTGCATCCTGGTGCGCCCCTCCGCGCACAAGCCCGGCGCGCGCCTCATCACCCAGTGCGTCGCCGCCGACGGCGTCGACGCCTTCCACAGGGACATGATCCGCCTCGACTGATGATCAAGGTCGCCGTTCGTTGGCAACCGTCGGTCAGCAGTTGTCGTCGGAGCTGCTACCAGAGTTCCACACCACGATATACATACATAATACGTTCCCTGTGATGCAGAGCATCCCTGTAATGTTTGATTGATTCGTTGTATTCCATTGAATTCGTTTTGCCAGTTAGGAGTACATGATGTTTGCCGCTTCCCGCGAAGAAATCGTTGATGTGAAACCTTGCTGTGACGATCGAGTTTGGTGGGGAGCCGCTGTCTCCCCTTGCCCAAAGCAAAGCAAGCAAGCTGTGACTTGACATAGGCTTCGTCTATGTCGTCCATTGCGTCGCGTAGCAGTCAATCGCAATCCTGGTTTGTTGAGAGCTCCGGTAGCGTGCGTCAAAGCAGGGTGCTTTGCTTCTTCTGTTGATCTATCTCGCTGGCTTTTGTTTGGTGATGATGATGATGATTAGCAGGCGTGTGCTGGTTTGTTTGTTGGGCGATTCGGTTCGGTGGTCCGATAAAGAAGCCGTTGCTCGTGTTCCACAAGCGGCCTGCTGGCCTTCTTCTCCAGTAAACATGGCTGCTCCTTCCTTGCTCCCATGTCTGTCACAGGCTGCCTAGCAAGCTGCTGCCTGCTGGTGCTTCCTCCCATGTTTGTCACAGGCTGCCTAGCAAGCTTCTGCCTGCTTAAACCTTTCCTTTCTGAACATGGTTCGTTCGGCCTGTTCAATTCTTGGAAATTTCGGTAAAGAAATTGACGGATGCCCAACTCAACTAACCTCGGGGTCGAAGGCTCGGGCAACCCATCCCTGTCGGTGCGGTGGTGCTCATGGCTGTGTTGAACCGAGCTCGTATGGACGCGTGCGCGGTCGCCATCGCTTTGGCATTTTTCTCTGCCGTGCTAGCACTGCTTGTCGGAGCGCAGTGTTCGGCGACACGCGGGCGGCTCGGAGGAGAGCTTGACGAAGGTCACGTACTCGCGTCCCCTAGCTGGACGACCTACACCGGCGCTAGGGCCACACGATTCAGTTGACTTTCTGGCAGATTGGCCGTGCCCGGGAGTCGGCAGAATCATGCCAGCTTAAACTGTAACGGGCACTGCAGGCGTCGTTTATAAACCACGTCATAATCGCACAATGCTTGATGATCCATCCGTCTTTTGCCATGTTTTTTTAAAAAAAAACTGAGGCAAAATATTTGCCTCATCTCATTAATTAAGAAGGAGAGTAATACAAGGTTTCTTTGCCTCAGTTTGAATTGAGATTTTGCATGTTTGTGGGATAAATCATTGGAAATATGCAGGATTCTTTCAATATTTATCAAAATTTATAAATATGATATTTGATTTTTTATAAAGGGAGCACTGGAGCCTGAGAGTCAGAAATCTATACTCAGAACAAATGTTAAAAATAAAGTCGGGTATTTACAACTTCATGAAATTATCGTGGTCACACATAATGTTATGTTGATACACTTGGAATAACATATTTTGTGAGTCTTTACTATTATGTTAATGTACTAGTTAATAAACTTGGAATAACATATTTTGTATGATCAAAGCATTGACAACGTCATTCTCTTGTACTCAGAGGCATATTTTCAGAATGAAAAAAATTCTATAGGTTTCCACCGATATAACTACATATTGTTCGATACTCCGTATATCTTAGAACCAAACCTATGGAACCCGATATCCGATGATTTGAACTTTGCTGATGATGCGGAAATAGGACAAGGAAAAGCTAGGACCGCTCCAACGGCGGCTACTGCGGAGAAGCAAGTATGGCCGTGACTCCAACACTTCACAAGCTATAGCTCTTGGGATAATTCTGCTTGTACTGATTGATGGTTTCTGTAATGGAAATCGGAGGGGAGGCCACTGGCTCAAATTTTCTGTTGAATTGCTTTAAACTCGTCATTCTTGTATTTGTGTCGTGAAGTCTGGACGCAGCAAAAACCAGGATGATGGTGAATGCCCAGGCGGAAAACGCACAGCAAGACCAACCGTCAGTTCAGTGTGGAGACCAAAAATTTCAGTAGAGGACCAGGCCGGCAGCATCTATCTTGCCACTTCCATCAGAACCTCCAGGTCCATATGATTTTTGCCCACAAAATAGGTCCACATGATTTCACCCAATTACATTTTGTATATCGGTGTGCTCACCCAACAAAATTCTGCTGCCCCAAGCCGAACACGGGCTGCAGATGAACCGGTGGTGAGTCTACGTCTGTCTATGTTGGATGGAAATCGGTGCGGAGGCCATGGATCAAAAGAAACTGGGGCTAGTTCTAGTAAAACTACTGTAGATTCACCACCGGTGTCTTCCATTTTTCTTGAATCTATGTGCGTTGTGAACAAAGCAGATATTAGGATGATGAATGCGCAGGCAGAAAACTTGCAAGAATCACGCCAAAGCAGCAAAACACCGGGTGCAGTGAACTGGTGGGCAAGAAAATCAGTAGAGGGGCAACATCTGGTCACTCCCAGCAAACCAAACGGGGCCTGCATGATTCCATTCCAACTACATTTTGTACCTCCGCATGCTCTTATCCAGTATCCTATCATACTCTTCAAGATTAGCCTCCTCGTCCTCACCAAGGTAGTAGCAGTAAGAATCACGGGACTTGATGGAGACGGAATCATCATCTTCTATATCTCCGACGCTGCAGGACTCGAAAGTCCAAATCGAGCTACAGCTACAACTAATCGTGCTGCCAGTTTCGATGTCGTCACCGTAGTCCTGGGAGTCAGGAAGTAGTGTCTTTTTCTTGATCCTAGCACACTTAGCTCGCAAGGCATCATCCAAGATGATATTTCTGCAATTTCTTATGTCGAGAGATTCCAGGTGGCGGCAGTTGTCAATGATGGATGCCAGCCCTGTATTAGTGAGCTTATCGCCAAAAAGCTGCAGGGTTCGTAGTTCCGGCATACTTGCATCGCTAGGGCTTCCCGGTCATCCACAGGATCAGCATTATAGAAGACGGAGTACGCAGATTTCATACGTGTGAGGTGCTTCATCCGTGGGCATGCTCTGGCAACATGCTCAAACACACCAGTGCCTTCTATACTGTGACACAGCTCGAGCTCCTCAAGCAGAGGAAAGTTGGTTATGGCCGCAGAAAATCCTTCACTGGTGATTCCATAGCACAATTTGAGGCTAAGACTTCTCAGCAAGGGTGCCCTGCAAATACAGGATTGGAAATTACTAACCAATGATGATTTGCGAAACCGAAACGATTCATTGCACAACTAGTTTATATTGATTGCGGTTCCTAATTGTTTTTGTAGTAGCATATAATGTCTCATCAATGTTGGAACCAATCGATCTGAGCTGTTCATATAATTATTATTCAACGGATCATAGGTTAGGTTACATGTTCAGATTTTGCTTCAGCTTAGTCAATAACACTCCCATCTAATGCGCAGTTAAATCATTTCAGTAACCCCTCATACACACCTTTACTCCCTATACTGCTTCTGTTGCATTACCAAAATATCACAAGACATATGCGTGATACATTATAGTTTCTAAAATAGCCAAGTGCACTACATAACCAATATACAAAATCTAGAATCTCAAACAGGGCACTACATACTGTTCTTCCTATTTATGTTGTGCAAAGAATAACAGTAGGATTGTGAGATTTATGTGAAGCAACATAACTTTTTTATGTAGATTCCGATTAGTATGTTGCTTGCCAATTGGATTTCTATATTTAAATCAGATAATGATTACATGGTTTTTACATAGAAGAATTGACTAAATATTGTAGTGTGATATTCCAATATACATGCATTACATGTGCCCTAATGAGGCAAAAAAAAATTACCACGGTTGATGATGAACTGACATCCATCATCTAAATTCTTAAGGAAACACAAAGGAAGAGTAGGCCGTTGACTCTTCAGTCTCTCTATGCCATTTAGATCTGTGGTATAATAACTCACACATTAGGGTTGCGTATAAAGATGACTTACATGCGGGCTAGTCATAGTGGGGAGTAATTTAGATTAGTGTCATGCACATGTCAACTAGTCTTAAGTTATTATCTCCATAGTTCATAGTATCATAGATGTAGTGTTACAGATAGCTTCATTTATTAATTTGTAGACTCATTTTCTCTTGGGAACCGCTATGTGATGGTATGTCAATGCAACTTTCTTAATACGGTTTTATTAGCCCAATCACATGCAAGCATAAGGAAAAAATTCATTAGATACAAGTCCATTTTGATACTACCCGGAAAAAACAATGCATTCGTCATCTTTTCTAATACACCACTATCTAGAATGACGCGGTAAAATACAATGCAGGTTTCTTAGTAGGGTTTTATAAGTATTTTGCTGATATGGCATAGTAGTTAATAAATGAGAAGGAGGTTGTATCTAACATACAACACTTACACGTGTTCATAGATAAAAAGTAGCTAGCTCTATCACATGTATGCATGACCCCCAAATCACTGAATTAAGACACAAACTCTGAAAAAACAATGCATTGTAATGTCTATTCCTAAGAAGAAGAGAGTGACCCAGTTTATTAGGAAAATCGGGCAAAAACCAGATATAAAGGCACAAGGACCCCCAGAATTCGACAAAACGACGGAAACCACAAACACGTGACACGTTGCGGTAAAAAGGGGTTAATCGTGATAAAAATGGCTCCAATGGAATTTATCCTTTGTCTACTTGGCCACGTGACACGTTGCGGTAAAAAGGGGTTAATCGTCTCACGCAAATTCTGTACGCAAAACCTGAATCGAAATGCAGTCGGATTTCGATGCCCGGTATACAATTTTAATTCCGAGACACCAAATAAAATTCTAACCCGAATCATCAATCAATAAGGAACAAGAACAAACCACTCGGTAATCGAACCGCTAGATTAGGAAAACTCACCGTTGAGCGAGGAAGAGGAGGAAGTCGTCGTTGAGGCAGTGATCGCCGGAGAAGGAGAACTCCTCGCACTGCCCAGCGCTGAGGCGAACGGCTGCACGGGCGAGGTTAGGGCCCCAGAAGAGGTCCCTTACGTAGATGCGGCGCCACAGCTCGGGCTCGTCGCGTGCGGCGCGGCGCCAGGAGCTGCACACCGCGGCCACGCCGCCCGTCAGGAGCTCATCCTGGTCCAGCTTGCGGAGTATGTACAAGAGTGCGTCCAGCGGCAGCTCCGCCCAGTCCCTCGCTGGCGGCGAGTCCCAGGGGGAAGTAGTTGAACACGTCGAGTGATTGGAGCGGCATGGATTTCCGCCGCTGCCGCTGCCGCCGGCGCCGTCGACTCCGAGGCGGCATCGCGAAGTTGATCCGCTAGACGCCAGTGTTACAGTAGATCCCAGGGCTGAGAGAGAGGAGTCCGAGGTAGACCTAAGCCGTGGGTACTGTTTTATAGGGATCTCTAGGTCGGTGAACTTTTGACCCAAAAAGTTCTGTTTCAAAATGGATCACACTGGGTTCTCATTCATAAAAATATTTGAAGATCAAAACATGGAAATAATATAAATATATAGTGTGGTTATTTGTTCGTAACTCGTAAGTTAAGCTGGCTAAATTTACCAAGATATATCTCAATCAAATGTCTAAGCCTTTTGGATAGGCACAACCCATTCTCGTCTCCGAGTAACTCTATATATAACCTAGTAAAAGCAATCAAAGTAACAATTGAATTATCAGTTTTAAAAAATCGAACAACTTATAAAAGTGTAACTAGGTTCAGAAGTGTGCAACTTAGACGACTATTTTCAGAAAGTTCAGAGGGCGTTGAATAAGTGCATGCATTCATTCACAGGTGCAAACCAGACGATATGCACATATATCGATCAATGATAAATATGAACTTCAGCCAGGAAGTCATTGCAATGCAAAAAGACGTTAGCAATTTCAGCATTCAGCTTCTTGCAGCTGCCGAGTTAGCGCCTAATATGCAGCTGCATACATCCCAGTACCTGGGAAACCAGATAACTGGATGCAGGAGGTTCTGATACGTAGTACAAACATACAACCAGCAACAACCTAATTCTCTTATCTCTATATATGCAGATAACCTGGTATTTATAGGAACTAAAGGATGAGGCAACCCCTAGAACAGATGCTTTGCAGATTGCATGAAACTACCGGTACCACGGATTCCATGCCATCCCCTCCTGGTTCCCAGCGCCATGGATTCCACTACAGTCACGTGCAGCAAAGTTGGATTGCCAACTGAGGCTGCGGTCCGGTACACCGTAGTAGGATTGGTGAGCAGGCTGCATCAAGTGCCCGTAAGGCAGAGGCTGTTGCACAGGCATGGCAGTATGATGGTGCTGGGTGTATGCCCGGGGCAAGGGACTTTCGAATTCTCGTGCCATGTCATACTGAAGCATGGAATGGTAATGCAGCTGCTCCTGGTAAGGGAACTGTGGTTGTGGAATCTGCGCCTGCTGGAGATAACTTTGGGAGTTTGGATTCCACTCTGGTATGTTACCATACTTGCGAACCAACTCGTCAGCATAGTCGTTCCAGGGCTGCGCTGCAACAGGTCTGTCACCACCATACTTGCGAATAATTTCCCTCACTCGATCTTCCGAGATAGAAGTGTCCTGATGGCTCCTGTAGGTCTGTGACGTTACATTGGCAGCTGAGTTTGAGACGCTAACAAAATTGTGTTCAGGCAGATCATCCTCATCCTTAACACCACCAGTACTAGAGCCCGGAAGAACGTCAGCGGTTACAACATCCTGGTGGCAGCGGCAAACATTGGAAGAGCGAGATGGTGGCTGGGAAATCTTGGGCAGAACTGAACTAGAAATCGTGGCCTGACACTTGGGGACATCTTGCCTGTTGGGCACCCTAGGTGAGACATGGGGTCTCCGCCACACGACGAGTCCGATGATAGATGTTTCAGTGACGGTTAAACTGCCCGAGTGCTCCTTTGGCAGGTGGTCAGCAAGTATCTGAGTGGCCTTCCCTTGAGGACAGATGTACAACTCCACCCCTTCAGCAGGCTTCACTAGTCCTACTCTCCCATCTGTAATATACGAGTCAATGGTCTGCAGGAGAATGATAGGTGTTAGAAGGAGCTCGATGACAGTGCTAATCTTTGACTTGATGGAAAAATTAATATTTGAGGAACCTGTAAGATATGATGCCGACTACTCTCAAGCGAGCCCTTCTTCAAACATAACTCGGTCACCTGTAAAACAAGTGACAGATAATTAATTGAAAAAACAATATTTTCAGAAGAACAACTCAAGAAAGCCAGAAAAGTGTGAAATAGGTAAAGGATTATTCGAAATATTCGATATTTGAATTTGATACAATGTGAATGTCACTCATGGTCTAAAAAATAGTAGCTTATTTATTATTCAAATTCACAGAATAAGGATGTTAATACCAGCATACAGATTCCAGTTTCAGTATGCAATACATAGGGAAACAAAATCCATACACCACTGTTTTGTGACCTTGCCCTACTGTCACTGTTGACCAAACTCCATGAGCTAGCCGTGACAGATGTATGCAAAGTGCATTTTTCCCTTCGTCACAGAAGACCTGCTGACCTTCTCTAATATGTTCCCTATGTCAACTTACTCTGTCAGCAATGGGTCACCCGTCAGCTGCCCTTTCCTAACTATCCCTCTCCACTTCTCTTCCACTAATCCATGCCTACTCGTCAAATCTGTGCCAGAGCTTCCTCCAAGCCCGGGTTGCGGCTCTCGTCGGACTGGCTCAACCCAACCAACTAGCTATAGCATCCTCGTGTTTATCTTCTCCATGATACGGTGGACTAGGACCATAGCCTGGTGATGCAGTGGCAAACTCCAGCAGGTGGCAGCATGAGGAGGGCTTCTTGGCTGCTTTAATGCCAGCCGAGGAAGAAACATTCAAGAGAGTTGTCAGGGTACATAGAAGACAAGGGAAGGAGAGAATTGAGGATCATGTGAAAGTTGAGGATTGGGGTGAGGGAAGGCTCAGATGGCTTCAGGTAGAAAGGGGAAAATGAGAAGGTCTAATTTTTGTGGCCCTTGGATGGGAGGATGCCAATAGGGATAGGGAGGAGATGGAGCCACTGCTGCTTGAGCTTTGTGTACACAAAGACATGACGGCTTGGCGCAGCATCGAAGAGAGGGAGAACAAGATTGTTTTGTAAAAAAGGAAGAACATGAGGACAATATGTGTATTATGTAAAAGTACGATAGGCAAATACAAGGTTTGCTATCTGAAAGTTAATCGTTGCAGAAAATTAGATACCTAACTTGAAAACAAAATTGAGACAGATTAATTAGATCTCGTCTATAGCAGATGAAGCTGTTTCCAAGTTTGTTGTTCCCAGGAAGCTATGTAAAGCTACGCTTTGCATCTTCGTAGTCAAGCAGTGAGAATTATCTGCGCTTCCTCTCAACTAAGCCCTAAGTCGTCCATCTAATCTATAGATCCTCATCCCGTAAATGACATGCCGCCCAGTCACCCTCTCCACGGCACTTGCCCTGTTATAATCCCGAGGGGTAAAAATTGCTGAGAATAATCAGCTCAACTGGGTGGAGATGAGAGACTATAGATATGGGAGGCGACTTGTGGACGAACACAGGAGAGGACAGAGGAGGGGGTAGTAGACTAGATAATTATTATCGCGTCGTTATGAAAATAGAAAGCATAGGTTTACAAAACTGGCTATGATAAGGTAACTTGGAGGAACAAAATAACCCTATATCTCAAAAACAAAGGTAGATAGTGGGGGTAGTTATAACCTTATTTTCAGGGTCATGGTCTCACCAACTCTATCTCTAAGAAATTGGCAGTCTATCTGTAACTAATTTATACCATAATAATTACCAAGGTTGGGCATTTGCCCCTGTCCACCAGACCATGACCCTAAAAAAAGGGGACAGTTCCGAAAAGTGATGCCAAAATAGGAAGTGGCAGTGGCATTTCAGGTATTCGGTAATTACAAGTAGCACAGGCTTACAGCATGTATAATAGACTCTTAGGATATTCTTATCAGGGCTTTCCTTTTCAGTACCATATTGTTTGTAAGAGCATCCTAAGAGTCTATTAAACGAAGCTGATCAAGTTCTGTATGTCAAAACTCAAAAGAAATTATTTATTTTTGCTACAAAAAACATCTATTTGAGCATTGTTGTCCGAATACAGGTGACCTCCAAAAAAGTAAATGGCTCAATGTAATAATGGATGTACCAAATGTCACGATGAAGAAATACTACAACAACAACAACAACAACAACAACAACAACAAAGCCTTTTATTCCCAAACAAGTTGGGGTAGGCGATGACCGATGAAGAAATACTACAACAACAATAAAGCCTTTCAGTCCCAAACAAGTTGGGGTAGGCTAGAGTTGAAACTCATAAGATCTCGAAAACCAAGTCATGGTTCTGGCACATGGATGGCTAACTTCCACGCACCCCGTCCATGGCTAGTTCTTTGGTGATATTCCAATCCTTCAAATCTCTCTTAACGGACTTCTCCCATGTCAAGTTTGGTCTACCACGACCCCTCTTAACATTCTCCGCACGTTATGAAGAAATACTGAACTACTAATTATTTTAATTTAACTAAACGATGACTAGGTCTAGCAGAGGGAACATACATTAGTGGTCTATTTCCGAGGGTGCCTTTTCAAATGACCTACTTTCCCCCTATCAATCTGCACAGACAAATTTACATATGCAAATCCATGTGTGCAGCTTGGAGCATGGTTTACATATCCAAGTTCCAAAAAACTAACTTCAGTTCTGTTGACTATAAAGTCCACAGTTTAGTAACATGATCTTTTTTTTTTACATTAGCAATACCTGAGAACTGTACAGCTGCAACGTGTGTTGAGAAGAAAAGTACTATGTAGTTCATAACAGAAAATCAATACCTACCAGTATGCAATGTTTTTATGGTGAATACATGATAAATGCACACGACCCACTCACGTCACCATACCTACACACACTACTGCCGGTATGCTAAGAAAATATTCGAGGCACCACCAACACAACTTAGGCCAGGGCATGCGATGTCCCATATAACATGTGGGGGTGGCAAACAAGTATGGCACGTGGCATTCCTAAGGACTGAACCCAGTTGGGTGGGAATGAACAATCTCGCTCCCGCCACAGGCCCATCTGTTCCCAGTCTGCCATGTTTACCTGGAGTGCATTAACTAACGGTTGCATCTAATCTTCCATTTTATGACATCCCGTGCCCAGACTGTGAACAGGTACACTGTAAGTTCAATGATGCAGACAACTCATTTTATGCAGCTATGATGTAACCACAAGTCCACAATGAAACACATTCAAGAGCACATGTTTCCACTCGGTTCAACAATTAATAATTATTCTGTCAAAGCGACAGAGACAACTGTATGCAATGCAACAAGTGCAAGAATGTGTACATATCAGTAACAGAAAGAGTATTGAATTGCCAATTTTAATAAACGACATAGTCATCCAACCGACAAAAGCACATATGAAACCACACACAGAAAAAATAGTTACCATTATAGCACGGCTCCTGGATTTAGGAAGCTGTTCAAGAAATTCTTTCAAAACACTGAGCCTCACTCGTCCCTTGATCTCAAGAAAGCGGCGCCACTCATTTGTAGATGGCTTTTCGCCACTGCAAAAGAAAAGCAACATAATTATAACATAAGGATGCCTCCAAAATATTGAGGTGCAAGCTAGAACATGTGATGCTACAGAAATGAAATGGTGTGTTGTTTGTTCAAAATAAAGAAATGACAAAAAAAGTACTTCTTGTAGTTAATATTGTATCTCACAAATAAAGCATTTATTAACTGCGTACGATTACTATAATCAAGGTGATGAAACAAACCTTTTAAAGATAGCAACCATATTTTTGAGTGAAGTCAAACTAAGCTGAATGGTTCCCTCCCATATACTGTCATGCGTCAACGCAGCCTCAGGAGTTATCTTACACTGCATAGTAGATTCAGGAATCGAACCATTTACATTATATGGTTTTTCAGCATCCACCTTTTCAGGGGGGTATTTGACTATCACATCTCCCTTTGGTTCTACAACTGGATCCAAAATTGAAACTGATTTGTTTATGGGCGATTCTAACTTGGACTCAATAATGTTTTGTGGAGATCGCAAATCAGAATGAAATTGGAATTTTAATGCAGCAGCCTTGTCTTTAGCTATTGGAAAACTTTCTGACTTCAAAGCCTTGTCAGCTTTGTCAATACTAGGATCATCTTGCAGGGCTCCAGCGGACTGATCTTCAGAATGTTGTTCCGAATGAAGGATCTGCATCAATTCATCCAGTGACATGATCTGTGGAAGATTATCTGTGACCTGCAATTCATCAGTCATTGGTTTGGGTTCTTGCATAAGATCACTTTTCTCATTTGCTGGACATTCAAAATTGCTCGATGTGCTACTGTTGCATGTCTCAGCAACTCCACCTTGCACACTGTTGCCCGATACCTTGACCTCCTTGTGTACACTTGTTCTATCAACAGGTTCGGTTTGAACCACAATAGGTTTTGACGGAACATAAGAAAGTGAAGCACCCCCAAGCCCAACTTCTATAACATCTGCTTCATCCACTTCAACTTGAAATTCTCCTTTGTGTGTTTTCTTCACAAAGCGTCTAACGTCCACTTCTCTATCAGGAAGAACAACCATATTTGCAAGCTCTTCGGCTTTAGCCATCCGCCACTCTGAAAGCTCCTTTGAAGCAAGTTCTTCAATAGTCATTGCACATAGGCATTTCGGTGTTATGTCTCCAGACAAGACTCGTTCCCTCAGCACAGGATTATTTTTATCTTTCAGATTAAACAGAAGTGATCTGCCTTTCTCCTTGTATTTCTTATTAACTCCTCCAAATAATCTGAACAGCTCCTCTTCGATTCCAAATGCTACGCTTTGGCCCTCATGAATCCTGACCTTCTTTTCTCCAGTTGCCTCACCAGTGGTAATTGCTCTTTTAGACTCTGTCCTGATCGGAGATAAATTAACGCCAGCGTGAACATCAGAAATCCTGACCCTTTTTGGATTGGGTTGTGACATGGATTCAGAAGGCCGAGGTTGTGGAATGGATTCAGAAGGTGCAACAACAGTCTCAGTAGCCCAGTAAACCCCATGATATTGCAAAAGATCATCTAAAGCAACAGAGCCATTACCAGACACTCTGTTCCCCAAGGGAACATGCTCTGTTTGCTGCTGCATAGCACCCCTCACTCCCATTCCCATGCCTGATCTCAAACTGCTAAACAACATGTCACCGTGTTCGCTTCTGCAAGCAGCAACTTCTGTGGCATTATCATCATTATCTTTACCCCCATCTGATCCCAAAGGTGACACATTTCCAGCACATTGCTGCTGATCAGAATCCACGCTCAAGGCAGCAGCCAGAGTCTCCCTGAACCTCGACCTCACCAACTCAAACAACTGCGCCTGCGAATGGGCCTTCGGCGGCAACTCCTTGGGAGCAAAGCTCTTGCCGGAAGAGAACTGGAAAGACACTGACTTGAGCATCTGGACCTTCGGCGACACCGACGACGACGCCGCCATCTTCTTGCCGGTCGAGGGAGGCGACGGCTTCGGCATGAACAGCTCTGGGAAATCGGTTTCGACACTCAGCACCTGCTGTGGCGGCCGCAGCGAGGCCCTGCTCGAAGGCCTCGCCGCCGGGAGGTGTTCGCTGGGCCTGGGCGCGGCGGCCTGCGCGGGGTGCTGGCTCGTGGGCGCGATCGTGTGGGAGCTGGCCGGCGGCTGCGCGGGCCGGTTGTCGGGGTGGGAGAGGCGGGGTACGGGACCTGCGCGGCCCGGTGGGCGGGCGAAGGCAGCGGCGGCTGCCCCTGCTTCGCGAGCCCCATCACGGTGCTACGCCTTCGGAACGCAGAAAAGCGCGCCTGTTGGTGAGATGAATTCCATGACGGAAGATGGTTAACTAGGGTTGTGTTAGCACGGCGTACGGACGGGCCAAGAATTGGGCAAAGAAAATCGGCCGGCGTGCAGGTGCAATGCGGGTTTCCCGGAGAGCTCACCTCGGCGCGGTCGGAGTGTCGCGGGGTAGAGCCGGCGCGGAGGCCGGCCGCGGTGGCGGAGCGTGGGCGAGGGCGAGGCAGGGCCTGAGAGGTGGCAGGTGGGGATCGTGGTAGGGTTGGAGGATTTGGGGGTTTTTGCCGTTTTGGGCGCGGTGGGACGAAGCCCTTCGTCACGAAGGAGACGAGATGCTAATCGGCGGAGGCCGAAGGGAAGCGCCGCACACGTGAGTGGCTGCCGCGTGGGAAGGTCCTATACAGCGCCGTGAGCGTCAAAATGATGGTATAACGCGCAGAGGGCACCGCGTGGGCCGTGGCCCAGTAATCTAGCCCGTCTGCTGGCTCGGCCCCGCTGTTGTTTTTTTTTTCTCGGCTTTTCCTGCTGGTGGTCTACTGTCTCACGTCCGGATGGCAATGGGTACTCAACACCCGTAAATCCGACGGATACCCGCATTTAATAGGGAGAGTTTGGTGAAGAAAAACCCGTGGATATGCTTAACGGAGAAAATCCAAACCCGTCGGGTCTAGCAGAGGCAGGTATGGGGTGCCAAACCCGTACCCTTTAACCCACAGACCCGGCGGCCACACCTGTCATTGACACAGAGAAACCTAACTTTTCCAGCCCCACGCAACCCACTTTTCCTCCCCTCATTTCTTTTCCACAGCCATGCCCCCACGCACACTCTGATGCAGCCGCCGCCTGTGCCCTCCGCTCCTGCGCTGATGCTCCTGCGCCACCGCCCTGCATAGAACACCAGCGCCGAAGAGGGCGCGGTCAGGGAGCGCCCAGGGGTCGAAGCGGTAGAGGTTGACCTCGACGATGATGGGCACGGGCAGGCGCTACCCGGCGGCCTTGCGACACATGTAGTGCTCCATGAGCTCGTCGTCCGTCTCCGCGTCCCTCTCACGCCTGGCGGCAGGTTCAGGTCCGCCTCCGCGTCCCTCTCGCGCCTGTGCACGGCCATCCCCATGTCCGTATGAATCCTCTGTTGTTGGAAGAAAGAAAGCTCCTTGCTTGAAATCACTCCGCTGCTAGTGCTGATTCCGCTTGTTGTTGTGAAGAAATCTGTGGTGGTGGTGATGAATGGAGGAGGAACTGTGGGCTTGGCGGGTACCCACCGGGCACGGGTCTGGTGGAGCTCTAGCCCCGGCGGCAGGTATGGGGGTGTCAAACCCGCGCCCCTGAACTCGGCGGGTGCCATCCGTAGTCTCACGAGAAAAATCGGCCGGTTAATTTTGAAAAAATTGCTGAAATAAAAAATGTTCGCGAATGTTAAAAAATGTTCAATGATTCAAAAAATATTCGTGAATACTGAAAATGTTCCCAATGTGTATCACGATGATGATGATGATCGTGTCACGAGAGTTCACGTGCGTATGTGTTCGTCCTGAAAAAATGTTCTCAAATTTAAAACTTGTTCAGGCATTTGAAAAAATGTTCACACCAAATAAATAAAAATATCATGAATTTTTTATGAGAAAAAAGATAAGAAAATAAATAGGAAACCCCAAGAAAAATTGTACAAGTCAAAAATATTCGCATCGTTCAAATAAATGTTTGATGGGCAACAACAAAAAATGGCTTTGAGCGTGGCCAAAATGCCGTTCCAAGAGAGTGCAGATGGGCCTTTAGGAGGTTGATGGGCCTTTAAAATAGCCGCTTTGAGCTCCAAATAAAATGGCTTATTCCCCCTCAAAAAATGGCTTATTTTGCGGCAAGGAAAACAAATTAAACACCTATGTTGTGTTTTTTTAAAGGAAAAACATGTCATCTACGGAGGAATGCTAGCCGGCGCAAGAAGACACCTTTGTCGTGCCTTCGTCGGCGGATCTAATATCTGAAGCGAGCGGGGCCATGGATATATGTCTACTTTGTATATGTTTTTCTTCTTTTATGTGTTGGTGACGGCCTCTCGAGGGAGAATTTGGTGTCGCACCGAATAAGAGTATCATAGCTGTATCTCCTTCCTAGTGTAGTCATCGTGGCCGACGTGACTTACATTGCAAAGATTTTGGTGTTGTGTTTCGTAGATCATTGGCTCTAGATCTGTCGGTTTATCGTCTGCTGTTTCTGTCAAGCTTGGCGGTTAGTAGTGTCAAGTTTTGAGTTTCATTACTTGTGCTTGCTCTTCTCAACCAACATGACGGTCAACCAACAATTTGACAACTTGCATAGCAAGGGGTGTGTCCCCGGCCGCCACAACACGTTCAACAGCATTAGGTGCACGCCTATCGAGGTGGGTGACTCAACTGGCTCTTCAAAACATTCGAGTATTTTGCAACCTGTATACGTTTGGTGTTCTGCGCTTTGTTCAACTCGGTCTAAATATGAACCCAAAAAATGAACTAGAGACAACGCACATTTTGATGTAACTTATAGTTTATCAGGAATCTTTGTTTTTAGCGTGTTTTGTCTTTTAATTTGGTTATTTTGGTTATCTGGTCAATAAAGTGAGATCTTTTTGAAAAAAAACAAATGTCATCTAACCACCCGGTATGGTTCGAATTATTTATCCGCCTTTGACCAATTTACAAACATAATTTAGAGAGAGGTTGGAAGCGCAGGCAGTAAACTAATGGCCGTGCTGTTTTTCGTTGAAGAGAAACCTCCTCTTGGTCATAATAACAACATATGTCCGTTGCCACCATGCCAGTCACGTTTACTACTCCCTCCGATCGGAAAATTTGTCCAAACACGGATATATCCATACTTAAATATGTCTAGCTACATCCGTATTTAGACAATTATGTGCCAACCATTTCGCTCGGATCCGAGGGAGGGAGTAGCTCTCTTTGTTCGAACGATCCCTTTGCACAGGTAGCATAGAAAACATTTGACCGTTGCGGTGTTAAGGCCGCGATGCGTTCCTATAAAAGATGTGGAGTAGTCATCAGCCACGCTGTTTTTCGATTGAGACAATAACGTAATGAGGTAGCTCACGCTACGTACAGTAGATGACAGATAGTCTAGACGTACCTATAAGCGCTCGCTCGCAATGACCAACAACATCGGATGGCCAGTTGACTTGGGATCAAGATCGCTACCGATGTTCCCACAAACACACAGATCGAGCGAGTGATTTAACCATCAATCTCGAGCACGGTCAATTCACGTACGCCGCCAGGTCCAACGGCCGTCTCGCCGCGGCAGGCGGCCGGCCGGCGCCCGTCACCCTCGCGCGGTGCCGTCGACTGAACCGCAAAATTGGGGTAGCTAGCTGGCAGGGCCGTCTAGGTGTAAGGTTGGTAGCCGTGGCTGTCTCCACTTGGCCGGAGTCGCTCTAGTCCGGCCGGGTCTCCCGAACTAGGTTGGAATGCTTCCAGCTGCGTGTGAGTGATGTCCACGGCCGGGCAGCAACCCGGATCCGCGCGTGCGCACGTACGTGGACGAACACAAGACCATCGCTCGAGCTTTAATCAGGCCTGCCAACAATCCGTCGGCAAATCGAGTACTAGAGTCGCAAGCGAGATGACCCTGGAGGCCGTCCTGGACACTTGAGGTCAACCGCGGTGTGCTCTGCTTTTTACCTCGACCTCAACGTAGCAATCACCTGCATGGTAATGGCCAATTGTCTCTCCTGCCGCTGCTGACCAAAACCCCAAGAGGTGAGATACTGAGATCGACCTGACGCGTAGCTGCCATCTCTGCGCACGTAACCTGCCCGTTGCCGCGTGCCAAATTGCCAGGTCGGTCTGGTTTCGTCCCAGATGCAGCTGCAACTACCCCCGGATATAGCAGATCCACGCAACCGAATCGGCGCTCCACCACGCTATCGATCGAGATCGAAGAGGCGTGGAGTGGCGCCTCACGCCTCTCCCCTGGCTGCCGCCGCAGGGATCGATGGAGAAACCTCGACCGACCGTGCCCAACTGGCATAGCTTGTCCCGCGAGAACGAGAACGACGCGCACCGGCGGCGCCGGCAGGATCCCGCCAGGCTCGGGGCCGGCCGATTCACCGTGCCGAGTTTGGGCTATGTCGTCTTCTTCTCTTCTGGAACTTCCCGTTCTTCTTGTTCACTGTATGTATGTATACTCCGTGCTACTAGTAGTCTAGTCTAGTGCTAGAGTATAGTAGTGTATGGGACAAATAGGGCTAAGCTGTAACTTTTTTTTTTGCGATAAGACCCCCAGATCTAATAGCCACCACAGTGGATACAACGCACCCCGAAAAACCCAGAAATTACAAACGGGTCCCTGGGATCCTAGCACCCAAACACCACCGCCGCGGAAGGGGAACGCGCCGCCGCGTCGCCGTCCCGGCACCCACCTGGTGCCGGCGCATCCTTGAACGCCGTCAACGATTTCTTCGCGATCGGGAAGTTGCCCTTCTCAGCCACTGCGTGCTCGCACGACGGAGGGCCGAAGTGTTGGAGAAGCACCACTGCGTGGAGGTCGTCTTCCTCGCCGGCCGGCAAGGAGGACGAAGATCCGGAGAAGGCCGAGAAATCCGAAGATCCACGGCCGCCAAAAGTCGCACGCGCCGCGACGGAGCTCCGAGGAACACCGCCGCAGAAGGGGAAGCGCGCCGACCCCCACCTAGCCACCGACACCATCGCCACCTCCACGACGCCGCCGGCGGGGTTCCTATCACAACCTACACTATATACAGGCCGGGATCCGGAGATCCCCCACCCTCCTGCCGCCGGAGCGGCCGACGGAGGGGAGGAATCACACGAATCACCGGCGAGCGAGGTGGTCGGACGGAGTTTCTCAAAAATCGCCTCTCCGATCTACTGTAGATGGAGAGAGAGCG
Source organism: Poa pratensis (assembly GCA_947311845.1). Lineage (NCBI taxonomy): Eukaryota > Viridiplantae > Streptophyta > Magnoliopsida > Poales > Poaceae > Poa > Poa pratensis. The sequence goes on from CAMZMU010000068.1 coordinate 27,129,125, forward strand.
TTCGGCCGAGCTCTTGCCCGTGTGTGCGGGCTAAGCTGTAACTTGGTACTGACAATAAAATTGGCTCATAATACTGACAATAAAATTGGCTCATAATGTCTGCCCTTTTTGTCTGGGATCTGGACCATGTGTCGGGGTGTACAGTGAAATTCCTTTTGTAATGTTCACTTTTTGTCTGTAATCTGGACCAACCTGGTTTCTGGTCGAACAATCCATAGAGCCATAGAGGCATAGACCATGGTTGTTGTCTAGCAGCACGATCCGTTTTCAATGTCGGAACGCCAGGACGGTCTTCTTTTCCAGACCAGGAATAAACAGCACGAGCTCTCCATGTTGAATTACGCCTGGTTTAGAACACTGATGACAAGGTTTTCTACCCGTGTGTTCTTCAGTCTTCACTGTCCTCACCCGACGATCGTCAACTAGCCAACTTGAGGGGAAGGAGCTCGAGTGAGATGGAGCCTTACGAATCGACGTGGGTACTCTTACGGCGGCAAGGCATTGTTGCAGAGGCCTAATCTTCAGAAAGCGCTGGTATGGCTTCAACGAACTGATCTTCAGAAGAGCTTGGCACCCTGGGGGTCGTGCTCGAGCCGACGCGTTGCGTCAGGACCAGCCACAAGGCCAGCGAGACAGAAGCCGGCAAATTGGAGAGGCTTCACCGCCGCTGAAAAAGCACCACTTAATTGGGCGGTTTAGGGGCGCCGTTACGGGTGCTTTTCAGCGTAATAGCCCTCCCTGGACGGCTGGACCCAAGCTATCACAGCATCAGGTTGCTGAAAGGGGAGATAAGATTGGCGATTCTGCTGATGTGCGTTTCGGCACTTCGAGATCACGTTGTTGTTGCTGATCATAGAGGTCTACGCTCAACAGGGTGAACTGTCCGGCGGCCGGAGCTTAATCGACCCACCTGCGACAAGTGATGGATTAACGCCCACCGAGAAGTCAGAAGAAAGAGAGGTCCAACCATAATCACCTTCAATTCCCGTCTAGAGATCACATCACTAATCACGAGTTGAAGCACCTTCCGGGCTTGTGCTCAGACGTTTCCATTCCCCACCGGATAACCACCCCAACCTCTTACTCGTCTGCCTACCATCACGCAGCGTTGGAGCGGTCCGGATCGCGGCAAGCACGGTTACTCGTCTACGTCAATGGCCGGCGGCCGGCCGCTCGGGTTGATTCGTCCGCGCGCCCACCGCCAAGTGTAAAATCCTCAATTCCGAACGGAAGTGAATGAAGGTTTAAGTAAAAGGAGAATCTGTCTGTGGTAAGATGGTTAGGAGGGTGGTAGTACCTCTAACCCACCAGAGTTCAAATCTCAGATTTGACATTAGTGTTTCTCATTTAGGTGGAATTTTCTTCAGTGAGAGGCGACGTTCCCGTCGACAGCGAGACGTCTGTGGTGACTTCGTCAATCTCAAGACCCGACCGCCGGCTCAGTCTTTCGGAGATGCTCATAGGGGGTAGAGTGTGTATGTGTTCATAGAGGTGAGTGTGTGCACGTGTATGTGAGCGTCTACGTTGTACTGTGTTTCGCAAAAAAAAAAGTTTACTTAAAAGGGAAACGATGAACGGAGAGCATCAGTACATGGCTTGCGACTGAAAGTTTTTCACTTCTGTGACTTAACAAGCGAGGAACCGAACGGCGCCGATTGGCAGTCAGGGTAGCTCCGAACTCGATCACTGTTTATGTTTGATGAATGGGGATAGGTTAATTGGTCCCATCCCGGCTCATTATTTTTAAACATACGATAAAGCTTCCCCGACGGAAGGTGATGATCATGCATCGGCCCCATCTTTGGATTGGGTGATCCTGCTAACCGAACACTCCACAAGGTAGTGTTCAGAGCGCTCCACAAGGTAGTGTTCAGAGCGCGCCACATATATCGTACGAAACAGCTCGATCGTGTACGGGGCAAGGGTATGTATAATGGTCCATAAAACAGCCTCATCTTAGATCCACCACATAATTTAGATATGGCAATAAAATATGATGTCAAATTTTTTTTGTCTTATATCAGATATCACTAAATATATGGTGAGAGGTATTATTATTATTATTAAGAGTCATCTCTTAGTTAAGAGAGGACAAGCTTTTTTTTTCATTTCTCTCTACTCCACCCTACCAATTATCCTATATGGTGACGCTAAGATATAACCATTATACATGGCGTAATAGGTATCCGTACAACATATACTGAATATTACCGATTCACCGGACCATTTTGCGCATGAAGAGTGGTTGATAAGACGTTAATCTAGACATTACTTATCCCCTCCATTTTTACGAAGGGTGTATAGTTTTCTTGTAAGAATATTAAGACGTGATAATTTGGCATACGGTGGACTTATTTGCCACTGAAAAATCGGGACAGATGAGTTCCTAATAGCCACAAATGGGAAACAATATGTCAAAATCTCATCTTTGAAGGGGTAAATTTTTCCACAAATCACAATTTACCCAATATTTTCGATTTTTTCTCAAAAAATATCAGTTAGTGCGACAATCAGTTTTGTCATCCCGTAATCTCCACCGTTAGTATGTCAACCGTTTTGCCATTTTGGAGAGGTGAGCGTTGTCGGGGCTAAATTTTAGCACGATGTATACAAGCTGGAAGGCGGGATAATCTTTAGCCAAAGTCAAAGACCGCACACATGCAGCATCTCTTGGCCACAGATCAAATCTCTTGACCAACATGCCCATCAACTTTCCTAGATACAGTAGCAGTTCACTGCGTATTTTATTTGTTTCTACTTCAATGGATGTTGTTTTTCTAATATCTCCAGTCAATTGACTGCTATAGATGGCCAAGAAATTACCTAGTTTAGTTAACTCGATGACCAGGTTCAGCTAGCTATTGTCGATTGTGTGTCTCGTACGTCGATCGTTGCTTAATGTTTCAGTAACTTGATGAAACCAATCACTTGGCTTAGTTACATATGATGGTTAACTGAGGCAAGAAAAGAGGATTTTTACGCAAGAGCTGGTTTAACATTTAAAAATCGGGGGATGGTCACCTTTCTTCGGTTCTAACTGCTTTTTGATGAAGTTATACATCGGGATGAAAAATTAGTCAACAACTCTCACGTCACAAATGGAAAAACTGATGACATGCTAACAGTGGAGATGACGGAATGACAAAACTGATTGTCACACTAATAGAGCAGTGGCGTTTTTGAGGATTCGATCGTTCTAATGGCATATTTGAGAATGTGGTCGGTCATAGTGGTAAGAATGATAAAAACTCATTAATGTTTGAATGCTCCTAAAGTTATGGTATGATTAAAATTATCCTAGAAACTTGCAACTAATATAAGACATTTCGTACCATCGAGAAAAATGTCTTATCTATTTAAGTAAAAGATCATCTCATAATTAAGATAAATCAATTTTTTGTGATGGTTGTGGCAATGTATTTTATCATGTACCTCGTTGCGGTATATCCTATTCATCCACCCTCTATCAATGATTCCATCCACGGACCTTCTTGGAGGTGATATGGTGTGATTTTGCGTCAGTAATCCTCAAGGAACATTATGTGGTCACCCATTTTGGACACACACTACATGCCGACGCCGAACATTATATGGATTCTTAAATTTGTACAACCAAGCGGTGGTGATGGTTGCCTTGGTCACCTTGGCTTTGTCGTGTGTTTCTTCTGTGCTCACCCATTTTCAGCACAATCGATGCCGACGCATGGGCACTCATACAGATTCTCAAATTTGTGCAAATAGCATTTGTGCAGCGAAACGGTAGTTCCGGCTACCTTGGTCACCATGACTTTGGCAAATGTTGACACAAGTAGAGGTAATTATTTGCGAAAACTAGTCGTGTCGAGTGATGCCGGAGTTTTTAGCAAGTTATCTCTACCCTTCATTGGTCGGACCAGACAACGACGAACAAATGTGTACCATCATTTCATGAGATTTGTTGTACCTTTTCTCTTGAGAACTTATGCAAGATAGTCCCATGTTGTATTACATTAATAAACACACAATTTATATGTTTGACTGTGGCCATTTGCCCCCCTCCCAAGTGAAGGCCATGTATAGAGTTTGGGATATAGTCTCAGTGCTCACAGGCTACCCTTGGTCACTAGTCAGATGTCACGGCCAAGATGTCATCAAAGTATGTTTGGTTATGATATTTTTGTATAATCTAAGTCCTCAAGATTACAATATTTCTAAACATGTCCGAGAAAGTTTTGTTTTCCTTGATGATCGTGGTACCAAGATCTAAGGAGAGTTCTCAACAAATGCCTAGTGTCAACCAACAGAAGGCATTGAATGAACATGAAAATATTGTTGAAGTGTTTATTCCATAGTATGGGGTATGTTCAATGCTCCCGGTGAATTGACATGTACTCATTGTTGGTTCAATCCAGGGTAATAAAGGTGAACTACATGGTGAAAATTTTCATTTTGCTCTTCGCTAGCCAGTTTTGACAAAAAAAAATTGAACAACAGTTTTGACAATGTTGGCGTTGAATATTGCCACTTTTTCATGAAGATGTTGTGTTGGTGTCATGTTCGATGCTATCTATGTTGTATTTTGTTGGTGGTTTAGTTGGATTAAGCAACATATAATACAAGTATTAGGTTGCCGAATTGTTGTTGGTGAGTTTCGCTATTTATAGTCAATGTATGCCGCTTTTGGGCATATGTCGCAAGTGTCTCATGTATAAATTTAGATTCTAAAATAGTTTCTTCCATTGACTAAAAGAACAAAAAAAATGGTTATTTTTTCATGATTTGTTGGTTTTTGTAAATAAAAAACTGACTTGAGTTGTGGAGGATTGACACAAAGAGAAACAAGTAATTTGATACATGGGTTACTTTTGTTAGAAAAAAGAAGGGGTGTGGGGGGGGGGGGGGGGGGGGGGGGGAGCAAGAAATATAAAATATGGAATATCTATGTATAATGAGACCATATGTCTCAAGTTTCAGAAACAGAAATGGCATGCCTCAATTTTTCTCAAATTTTGTGCCTTTCATGGGCCAAAAAATTCACGCTCTACTTAGTTTTTTATGGACGCTCAACGCAAAAAAAGTTAATGCTATAGTATAAAAATCTTGTGGTAATTTGTTATCCTTTGGGTATATTTTTCTTTAAATGCATTTACTATTTCTCGGATAAAATAAAAAATTATCACATACTATTCCTCCAAATGGATTGAATCTTTCTCCGGATATGCAACAACATATCTATGATTTACTGTACTTTTTTTTCATTTTTTGATTTTTGAAATTCTGAGTTCTAAATTTGAAACAATCAGGCGCATTGGATCTAAATGTAGGGGTGCTAAGAGGATTAAGTCGCTCAGTGACTTAGCATCCCAAAGTCACTAAACATGAGCCCTTTTTTGCCATACATCTATTCTCGATTATATTTCTTAGCCATCACTAAACTATCGAATCTGAACACCAAATTCCTGAAGTGAAAAAGGGACGCAATTTTTTGAAGGATGTTGATACATATCGACAAATACAAGTACTGGACCATGGGCACTCTTTTTCAAAATTCCAAACAACCCGAGGAATATGATTTTGGCAGAGTGCCAGTTTCAGGTTCAAGAAAGGTTTGGCGGCTTGAAGAAGGCGGCAAAGAAGGCTAAAATGATGATTTGGGAAGCTTCCCAGGAAAGGCGGCCAGAAGAAGGCGGCAAATAATCCGGCAACACTGGAACAAGGTGGAAGCCGGATTCGGGGTGCGCAAAGTTGCCTAAAGCCTAGGAAGACAAGTCAAGATCAAGATAGAGAAAGAGAAACAACTTTCAAAGTCAAGATAAAGGCGGAAAAAAGAGAAGGCAACTTTGCAAGATCAAGGCTGGAAAATAGAAGGCAATTTTCTAAAAAGAAGCCGGACGGATGCTGAAGTCCGGGTCCAATACAAGCCGATCAAGATATCACAGCTCTAAGGAAGAAGGCAAGTTTGAAGCCAATACGGAAGAAAAAGGCAACTTTTAGTCGGCAAGTTTGAAGCCAACACGGAAGGACAAAAGGCAACTTTCCAAAGTAGCCAGCAAGTTTGAAACCAACAAAGCCGGCCAAGAAGTTGCCTAGTTTAGAGATGGATTCGACTTAGACTATGATTGTAAGCCTTGTAGAAGTCCAATACTTGTACGGGAAGTCCAGCCGCCTTATATATATGTGAGAGGTGATGGCCGATTGAAATTAAACAAACAATCGACAACCTATCAATACAACCTACTTTTATCTCCTCAAACCCTTGTTCATGCTTCCGTTGTCCGGCAATTTCGCCTAGATTTCGCCGGAGATTGAAAACCGAGCTAAGAGCGGTCAAGTCCGGCTTAGTTCAGCCAATCGTCGCCGGCTTCCTCAGACGGGGCTTCCCGAGGGGCTGGGGCATCTGGTATCAAAAGCGCCAGCTTACTGTCTTGCGTATCGCGCTGGAAGCCGGCCTCCCGCGGGGCGAGTTGCGGAGTATCTCCCCCGGCACCGCGGGTACACGAGGACATGTTTGTGTGGCGCGTTTTGAGCGCAACACACTTTTTGGCGACTCCGCTGGGACGATTCGATCTAAAAATTGGATAGCAATGACCAATTCCAAGACCGACGCTGCCAGCATCAGCACCGACAACATCATCAAGCCAACTCTCGAGAAGTTGTCGGAAGAACAACGCCAAGGTCTGGAGGCGTGGAAAGAAAAGAGAAAGCAGGAGTTCGAGGCACTGCGACTCAAGCGGTAACAAGAAGACCAAGAGCTGTAATTGGCCAGCTTCAAGGTAGATCGGCAAGGTGCAATCTCGCCGATCAAAGAGCCGGAGTTTGTACCTCTGGAAATCAACATCGACCAACTCGCTGTAAGCAAACCCTCTTTTCTCCTGAGCAAATAGCCGAAATTCAATATCATGTTTCGCAAGGCACCGCCAATGTTTATGATCTTATGTTAGATAGCGAAAAGGCTAAAAAAACACGCTCCAAGGCCAACCATCGAACAAACAACCGATGGGCCAAACTAGGGAAAATCAACTTGTACCTACTCTACCATGTCCAACTCCTATCCAGAGTATGCCAAATCCGGCAATCCAGCCGGATCAAACGGTGAGGCTCCTGGGTCACGAGTCAATGCCGAATCAAAATTTGGTTACTTGGGTGCAAGCTGGCCCTGCCGCCAATTCTTCTCCTGTACCGGCTCAATCGGCCAATATGGACGATCTGATGGCCGAGTTTAGGAGGAAATTGGACCAAATAGCTTATGATAAATTTGGGGTTATGCCAAAACATAGGACTTACATTAAGCCGTACCCCAATTATTTTGATCTGCAACCTTATCCACCTGGTTATAGAGTTCCTGAGTTTATTAAATTTAATGGGGTGGATAATAAATCAACATGGGAACATATTAGTCAGTACTTTGCTCAATTAGGCAAAGCTAATCATGATCATATTAAAGTTCGCTTGTTCTCATTATCTTTAACCGGCATTGCATTTTCATGGTTTTCGGCTTTAGCTCCTAACTCTATAATACTAGGTTTCATCTGGAGCAAACGTTTCATGAGCACTTCTTTGCCGGAGAAATAGAACTTAAGTTGTCCCACCTTACATCGGTTACGCAGAAACATGATGAATCGGTATCCGATTATGTCAAGAGATTTAGAAACACCAGAAACCGATGCTATAGTTTGGCAATAACTGAGAGAGATATGGCGGACCTGGTTTTTAATGGGCTAAGGATCTATCTAAAAGAGAAGTTAGAAGGGCATGATTTTTGTCTGTTGGCCAAGTCCAGGAAAGAGCTCTGGCTCAAGAGAGCCGAGTAAATAAGTCAAAAGACTCACATCAGATGAACAGGAGCCGGCTTAATGTTGTCGAAAATGATGCCGACTCCGGTGATGAAGCTGATGTCTATTCTGCTGAGTTTGTTTGGCCCAGCAAGACCAAACCTTACTGTGTGATGATCTGAAGCCGATTCGTAAGAATCGGGATGATGAAATAAGATGTAGCTTTGACGTAGCCAAATGTGGCAAAATATTTGATGCATTGTTAAACGATAAAGTGATTAGGATCAATCAGTCATACCATCGCCTGATGAATTAAGGCGGTTGCAAATATCACAATTCTTTCTCTCATGCTACTAATGATTGCAATGTCTTTCGTAAACAGATCCAATTGGCCCTCAATGACGGACGATTGAGCTTTGCCGCATGGCAATTGAAACACAGCCGTTTTCAATAAACGCGCTAGACTTAGAGGGAAAGAAGGTTCTTCTTCGGCCAGAGGCGGCCGAAGCCGCTAATAGATCTAACATTGTTATTGGTGAGCCCTGGGAAGAAGCCTTCAACAAGGCGGCAGGGAGACAAGTCACAGTGAGCCGGCAACCCGGAGGACAGGAGGTCATCAAGATTACTGTCATGAATCCTGCACTCGGGGGGCCAGGACCACGGTCAGACAAGTTGCCTCCTAGATTTATCAAGCCAAGAGCCCGGAAGTTGGCAAGTGGAAGACGAACCAGGTTGAATATAGACCAAGGAAGATAAAGCCAACTTTTGACATGCTGCTGAACAAGTACGTGCGTCAAGCCGGGTCAAGGTCACGCCAGTGGCAGTATGGGAAACGGCCAAGGTCGCCATCTATCGAGGAAAGTAGTCGGCATAAGCGACTGAGTTCAAACGCAGGGACAACCCGACAATCCGTGCAAAGCCGGCTTGTGTCCGGGGACTCGTCATATTGGCGGATCAAGGCGCAAGGCTTGAAAAAGGCGGAGCCAGAAGGCGGATTGATCTCAGACAACTTATTGGTCGTTGGAACTCATGTTTTAAAATTGGACCCGGTCATAGAGCCGGCAAACAGCGAGCCAATCCCTGCCATCGCGCCAAAGGCAACAGCCAATGATCATGAAGCCAGCTCCAGTCAAGCCGCAGCAGCTCGACCCCGGGATCCAAAATATACTCAGCCAAAGTGGTTGCCCGCCAGGTATAACAAAAACACAAAGCGGAAACTGCAAAGGGCAAGAAACCGGGAGAAGGCAGAAGAAGGAGCTGAGCGATCCAGGGACGTCAAATTCAATGCTGAGTGACCAATGTTGCCAACTCAAATGTGGATTCTTAGGACAGTTCTTGTGGCGGCTTCCGCGCCAGCTATCCCAAGTCCTGCTGAAATAAAGGCGGCAGGTACGCCGGCTATCACCTATTCTTCGTGGGCTGACGAAGTAGAAGCAGCAGATTTGGCAATGGCAATTTCGGCAAAGGAGCCAGTAAATCAAGACCCGGCCACAGAGAAGCTGGCAAGTAAAGACCTCGCAATGGAAGAAAAGGCGGAAGAAGAGCCAGCTATGTTGGATTCGGCAATGGATGAGTCAGGCAATTTGACAGATGATGAAGATCTGCTAGATTATGAAGAATCGCCGGCTCGAACGGGTATGGATATCAACATGGTGTATTACTTGCCTGCTGAGTTCCGTGCTGTTGAAAAGAAGGCGAGGTCACGCAAATCAGTTTTGGATCAAAAATGCTATCTTCGAAAAACCTAACAAGCCGGTGAACACCTCAAGCCTCTGTATGTCAGAGGCATATTGATGGTAAGGGTCACCAGGATGATGGTTGATGGCGGCGCTGTGGTAAACCTGATGCCGTATTCTGTCTTCAAGAAGCTACAACTAGATGATGGCGACCTGATGAAGATGAACATGGTGCTAAATGGGTTCGAGGGAGGAGAAGGAGTAGAAGCCAAAGGAGTTATCAGCTTGGAGCTCACAGTAGGAAGCAAGACTTTGGCTACGCTTCTTTGTTGCTGAGGTGCAGGGAAATTACAACGTGCTGCTAGGACGGGATTGGCTTCATGTTAACCAGTGTGTTGTCTACTATGCACCAGCAACTTGTACAATGGGTTTGACGATGAAATTGAAGTCGTCCATGCTGACGAATCGGTGTGCATTGCATTAGCCGAGTCGATTGTTGACTGGCAACATTCTAATATCGCATGCCTTTCTGGGCGTGATTATCCGGGTTCGACTTCCTGAGTGCTACCAGGGACGGATTCGTGCCAGTGTCTCTAAAGCCGATTGGTGGCAATCGGCTGCTCTCAAGTAGATGGATCAAAACGACGAGTGGTTGCAGAAGCGTCTGGACAAGTATCGGGCCAAAAGGACGATATGTACGAAGCAATTGAAGAACCAGACGATATGGACAAGTTGGGACAAGGCTTTACATCGGCGACTTACTTGAAGAAGTAGACATTGGGGATGGAACTGTCCCTAGGCCGACATTTATAAAGCAAAGTTGGCAGCGATTATAAGTAAATTAATCGCGCTAGTCAGAGTACGTGGATTGCTTTGCATGGGAATACCACGAGATGCCTGGGTTAAGCCGAGAGTTGGTCGAACATCGGTTGCCTATCAAAGCCGGCTTCAGACCATACAAGTAGCCGGCTCGCAAGTTTAATCCACTGATCTATGATCGGATAAAGGCGGAGAGGACCGGCTTTTGAAAGCAACTTTATTCGGCCTTGTAAATATGCCGAATGGATATCCAACATTGTGCCGGTCAAGAAGAAAGGATCCGACAAGATCAGGGCGTGTATAGATTTAGAGATTTGAATCGAGCCACGCCAAAGGATGAATACCTATGCCAATAGCCGACATGCTTATCAACGAAGCCTCAGGTCACAAAGTTATCAGCTTCTTGGATGGCAACGCAGGTTACAACCATCTTTATGGCCGAAGAAGATTCGGCTAAGACGGCGTTTCGTTGTCCAGGCTTTGTTGGCTTGTTCGAATGGATTGTGATGACTTTTGGATTGAAAAATCCGGAGCCACATAATAAAGAGCGATGAACCTGATATTTCATGATCTTCTGGGAGTCGTACTGGAGGTATATTGACACGTGGTGGTTAAGTCGGACGGTGAGTCAAATCACTTGGCCGACTTGCGGCTGGCGTTTGAAAGAATGAGGAAGTACGGGACTCAAGATGAATCCTTTGAAGTGTGCTTTGGTGTCGGCTGGGAGGTTCCTTAGTTTTATCATACATGAACATGGCATAGAAGTTGACCGGCAAAGATTGAAGCCATCCAGAAATATAGGCCGGGTTGCAAAAGGACATGCAAAAATTTCTGGGCAAGGTAAACTATTTGAGGAGATTCATTGCTAACTTGTCTGGAAAAGTTGATGCATTTACACAGATTCTTCGGCTCAAGAACAATGATGAATTCACCTGGGGGCAAGGCAACAGAGGCATTTGACAAGATAAAAAGTTGCCTATCTACTCCTCCAGTTCTCAGGAAGCCGGCTCATGGTCAGCCATTCCGACTTTACATTGCTGTGGAGGAAAAAGTGATCGGAGCCGCCTTAATCCAGGAAGCCAAAGGACAAGAATACGTCGTCACATATCTGAGTAGACGTTTGCTAGATGCCGAGTCAAGGTACAACTTTGTAGAGAGGTTGTGTTTGTCTCTTTATTTTGCCTGCACCAAATTGCGCCATTATCTGCTGTCCAGTGAATGCAAAGTCTTTGGTCAGACCGATGTTCTCAAACACATGATACAAGGCCGATTCTCAGCGGACAATCGGCAATGGGCATATGGGTTGATTGAATATGATTTGGCTTATGAACCACTAAAATCTATGAAAGGCCAAATTGTAGCTGACTTTATTGTTGAACATTGATTGACCTGGAGCAAGAAGCCGGCTTAAATATTGTGTCGGCTGTTACCGTGGAGGCTTTATTTTGATGGTTCAGTCTGCAGCAGCGGACAAGGAGTTGGCATTGTGTACGTCTCACCAAACGGTACTATTTTCGAAGCCTCTTGTCGTCTTGGTTATTTATGCACTAACAATGAAGCCGAATAGGAAGCACTTCTATTCGGGTTAGAAATCTTAGTTGACGCAGGGGTAACTCATGTGGGCATATGGAGATTCGTTGCTTATTGTCCAGCAAGTGGCCAAGATTTGTCAGTGCAATAGCAGATCCTCAACATGTACCTTGACAGATGCCTGAATATGATTTCAACGTTGGATTACTTCCGCATATTCCATGTTCCTAGGCAAGACAATTGGCTTGCCAATGAGTTGGCGCAACAAGCATCCGGCTATCACGTCAGCGTGGAATGTTCTTCATCAGGGAACAACCAACAATTCATGTTGCCAATTTGGAGAAAGCCAAACAAGAAGCCGGCTTGTTGGAGCCGGCTAAAGAGGAGTCAAATGACAACTTGGCAAACGACTGGAGACAACCTTATATTGACTATTTACAAGATTCAAGTCCAAAAAAGACAGAGCAGTTCGGCGCCTAGCTCTCAAGTATACATTGGTGGATGCCGCCTTATATCGCCGAACTGCTGATGGTCTTCTTCTAAAGTGCTTGAATGAAGATGAAGCTAGAGTTGCCATGGGAGAGGTACATGATGGTTTATGTGGAACACATCAGTCGGCCCACAATATGAAGTGGATGCTTAGGCGAGCAGGATTTATTGGCCGACCATGATCAATGACTGCTTCAGATACTACAAGGGATGCGAAGCCTGCCAGAAGTTTGGAGATGTTCAGTTGGTGCCAGCTTCACCTCTTAATCCAATTATAAAACCGTGGCATTTCCGGGGTTGGGCGCTTGACTTTGTCGGCAAGATCCATCCGCCTTCATCCAAGGAGCATTGGTTTGTATTGGTTGCCACTGATTATTTCACCAAGTGGTCTGAAGCAGTGCCTCTCGGAAACATGACCCACAATGAGGTGATTCAGTTTATTCAAAACATATCATCCATCGATTCGGCATTCCGCAGACTCTTACCACAGATCAAGGCACTTCCTTCATGGCTAAGGAGGTGAAGAAATTTGCCGAATCACTTGGAATCAAGATGCTCAGTTCATCTCCCTACTATGCACAAGCCAACGGACAAGCTGAGTCAAGCAATAAAATCTTGATCAAGCTGATCAAGAAGAAGGTATAGGACCATCCAAGGAGGTGGCATGAAGTACTGTCCGAAGAATTGTGGGCGCACGGGATCTCAAGGCATGGAGCAACTAAGGCAACTCCTTTTGAGTTGGTGCATGGACAAGAAGCCGTTTTGCCAGTAGAAGTGAATCTGGCTGCCTTGAGGTTTGCTAAGCAAGATGACTTGTTGGCTAAAGACTACTGCAGCTTGATGATGGACAATGTTGATGAAGTAGCCGACAAGCGTGTTATTGCTTTGAGAGAAATCGAGAAGGAGAAGTGTGTGGGTGGCAAAAACTTACAATAATAAGGTTCGGCTTAAAGACTTTCAAATTGGCGACTTGGTCTGGAAAGTTATATTGCCAGTTGGCTCCAGGAATCGGAAATTTGGCAAATGGTCCCCAAACTGGGAAGGGCCATTGCGAGTCGCGAGGATAGTACCGGCAACTCTTATCTGGTGGAGACATTGGAAGGCATCATGCTTCCTCGAGCTATCAATGGCAAATACTTGAAGAAATTCCACCGAGCGTGTGGCAAACTGCATAAGTTGCCGTATGGCCGATATACATATATCGCCCTTAGTATATGGTCGATGAGCTTAAGCATCGCCCTTAGACAAAAACTTCTACATTGTATATTTTCTAGTACGCAAGCTCTAAAAAACAGGGGGGCATGTGTTAGCACCCGTTTTTGCAGAGTTCCAGTTTCAGGTTCAAGGAAGGTTTGGCGGCTTGAAGAAAGCGGCAAAGAAGGCTAAAATGATGATTTGGGAAGCTTCCCAGGAAAGGTGGCCAGAAGAAGGCGACAAATAATCTGGCAACACTGGAACAAGGTGGAAGCCGGATTCGGGGTGCGCAAAGTTGCCTAAAGGCCTAGGAAGACAAGTCAAGATCAAGATAGGAAAGAGAAACAACTTTCAAAGTCAAGATAAAGACGGAAAAAGAGAAGGCAACTTTGCAAGATCAAGGCTGGAAAATGGAAGGCAATTTTCTAAAAAGAAGCCGGACGGATGCTGAAGTCGGGTCCAATACAAAGCCGATCATGATATCACAGCTCTAAGGAAGAAGGCAAGTTTGAAGCCAATACGGAAGACAAAAGGCAAACTTTAGCCGGCAAGTTTGAAGCCAACACGGAAAGACAAAAGGCAACTTTCCAAAGTAGCCGCAAGTTTGAAACCAACAAAGTCGGCCAAGAAGTTGCCTAGTTTAGAGATGGATTCGACTTAGACTATGATTGTAAGCCTTGTAGAAGTCCAGTCGCCTCATATATATGTGAGAGGTGATGGCCGATTAAAATTAAGCAAACATCGACAACCTATCAATACAACCTACTTTTATCTCCTCAAACCTTGTTCATGCTTCCGTTGTCCGGCAATTTCGCCTAGATTTCGCCGAAGATCGAAAACCGAGCTAAGAGTGGCCAAGTACGGCTTAGTTCAGCCAATCGTCGCCGGCTTCCTCAGACAGGGCTTCCCGAAGGGCTGGGGCGTCTGGTATCAAAAGCGCCGGCTTACTGTCTTGCGTATCGCGTGGAAGCCGGCCTCCCGCGGGACGAGTTGCGGAGTATCTCCCCCGGCACCGCGGTACACGAGGACGTGTTCGTGTGACGCGTTTCGAGCACAACGTATCCCTCAAATTTTCTCAAATCTGTGGCTTTCATGGCCCGAAAATTTTATTATTTTTCTGGATAGAAGTTCACTTAGTGCAGGGAAAAAACGTCATAATATAGTACAAAAATCATGTGGTAATTTGTTATCCCTTTGGTATTTCTTTAATGTTATACTATTTCTTAGATAACAAGAAACAACTATTTCTTAACCGGACTCAGTTTGGGTTACTTAGAGCCTGTTTGTTTCAGCTTTTGCTAGCTTTCCACAGCAATAAGCTGGCAAATCGAACCAAACAGGTCTGCTTCGGCTTTGGGCTTTAGAAAGCCAGCGAGGGAAATACACGGGGAGGAGAAAGCACCTCTGGAGCAGCTTCGCGTGGCTTCGCGCTGCTTCCCGCAAAGGGCAGCCAAACGTTTTCAAAGAAGGTCATATCGTTGGCTCATATTTACAAGGAAATGCCACCGTCCCAAGCAAATATCCCAACCCCGATTCTTTTCTTTTTTTCTCGTATCACATTATCCATTCACCTCACGAACGGGTAGGGTGCTCTCCTCGACTCCTCCCACCAGCCGTCGCCCTGCGAGCCGCCGCCAGCGAGCAGGTCCTCTCCGCGGCGGGCTGCGCGCCGCTGACGGCCGACGCCCTCACCACCTCCGGATCTCTTCCTGCCGTGCTCGCCCGAGAGCCCGTTCCCGCCTTCTCCTCGCCCGACCCCACCGTGCAAGCTCGCCGCCATTTCCCCCTGACGCCCTCGCCGCCAAGCTCTTCCCCGTCGTCTTGTCCGTCCTCGTCCCTCCCGGCCCAGCTCACCTCCTCCCAGCCGCCGCCAGCTCGCCGCCCGACACCTCGTCCGTCAAGGCAAGGTATGCACTGCCCAACCTCCTCCCTGCAATGAAATAGGAATATAGTGCATCATTGTCACCTGCTCTTTCATATAGAACAGCTGCAAAGTTTGTGATGTTGCTTTCCTATGGTAGTAGTGTAAATCTGAGATCAGTTTGTTTGCTGTTGTAATTGGTAGAAACTAGTGAAGAAACAATGGTTACCACTTGGGATGCATACCGTGTTAGAGTCTTTTGCGACATTTGTATGGGAGAGGTGAACAACAACAACAACAGGGACGGTGGTTTCTTGAGTAAAAAAGGTTATGCCAATCTGGAGAAACAAATTTTTTGAGAAGTTAGGAGAGAAACTAACTAGGATACAATTTAAGAATAAGTGGGTCAGTTGAAAAAGGAGTAACATGGTGGATGGAATTGCTAAACGCAACCGGCCTAGGCTGGGATCCGCAAACAAAAACTATGGATGCAGATGACGATTGGTGGGATACTCACCTAAGGTATGTTATCATGTTAGAACTATCTTTGTCTTCTAACTATTTTCTGCTCACCTAGATGATAATTGGACTCATGTATCTATTGTGTTCCAATTTTCAGATTCGCCCCGAGCATTCAAAATTTAGGAATGGGCCACCTGCCAACTTGGAGCAGCAAGATGTTATGTTTAGGAAGGCACATGTCACGGGGAGAATCAGCAGCCATTGCTGGACAGGAAACAGGAGAAGGCAAGGAAACTCAATAGTGCTTGAGGGTGATCGTGATACTCCAAAATAACAGGAAAGCGGAAGTTTGGTGCTGGAGAAGGCATTGAAAAACAGAGCCCACTTTTTCACTGTTTACAACAATGCTTTGAACACAATTGTATCAAGGGCCACTGAAGGTAGTTCTTGCACCAAGGATGACAACAAGGTCCCAACTATGAAGGAATTTTTAGCGATGATTCGAGAGTGTGGAGTGAAAGAAGGGACTGATATCATGTTTACAGCGAGCAAGCTTGCTTATGAATAGGGATTCTAGAGAGGTGTGTGCAGCATTGAAACAAATGATGGCAAGCTCGACTGGCTGAAGCGGACACATGAGGAGATGAACAAGTAGATGTGCTACTGAACCATTGTTGTACCACTGAACCAATGTTGTACCACTGAACCAATGTTTTATTTCTGAACCAATATTTTATTTCTAAACCATTGTTGTAGTACTGAACCATTGTTGTACCACTGAACCAATGTTTTATTTCTGAACCATTGTTGTATTTGTGAACCATTCATTGTGATTTGTGAACCATTGAAAGTTATTGTTGCATGTGTAATAGTTTTCCCATGTCCTGATGGTTGTTGCATGTGTACTGATTTATGGTTGTTCCTTGTGTACTAGTTTTGAACCATTCTATTTCTTCTTGTATAGATGGATGATGGTGGCACTGATCATGATGAAGAAATTGAAAGGACGCGTCATTCTTGATTGGCGCGCGACATGGCTATGTTGGGCTACTATGGTAATCTCTATTGCGAGAAGTATTTGAATAAGGCACCTAAGAGAATTTCACAACAAACTGGGCTAGAATGGGTTAATGAACATCTTGGAGATAGAAAAAGATGCTACAAGATGTTCAGGATGTACCCAGATGTGTTCCATGCACTTCACAACCTTCTAGTTTCTAGCTATGAGTTTGGAATCAACTAGAGACATGTCATCTGTTGAATGCCTAGCTATGTTTTTATGGATGGTTGGAGCGCCACAGTCAGTTAGACAAGTTGAGATCATTTTAAGTCGTTCAACTGAAACAATTTCTCGGAAGTTCCACATGATTCTGAATTGTTTGTACAAGTTGGGTAAGGATAACATAAAGCCAGTAGATCGATCTTTCAAGGATGTGCATCCAAGGCTTCAGGATGCACTCTTTTGGCCTCATTTCAAAGATGCCATTGGTGCTATAGATGGCTCGCACATTCCTGTCGAAGTCGCTGAAGTTGAGAGGGTTAACCACACTGGAAGGCATGGTTACACATCACAAAATCTGTTGGCGATATGTGACTTCGACCTGAGATTCACATTTGCTGTTGCTGGATGGCCTGGTTCAGTACATGATACACGCATTCTCCAACGGAGCATCGAAAAGTATCCGGTCGAATTCCCGACCCCTCCTGGTGGTAATATTCTTTTTATGCCAATATACCTACTGCCTTGTTCATTTGTTGTAACTTTGTTTGATTCTGATTATCCACATTTCATTTTATGCCCAGATACGTACTACCTTGTTGATTCAGGTTATCCAAATAGGAAGGGATTCCTAGCTCCTTTCAAGAACAACACGTACCATATACCAGATTTTCGTCGAGAAGGGCAACCAACAAAAAGGGAAGAGATTTTCAACTATCTACATTCATCGCTTCGAAATGCTATTGAGCGTGTTTTTGGTATCTTGAAAAACAAATGGCGCATATTGAAGTATATTCCTTCTTACGATCTGGATACACAAAAAAGAATTATCCTTGCTTGCATTGCACTTCACAATTTCATTAGGGACTCACAGATGCAATAAAAACAGTACTGATTTATTTTTTCATTTTATTGATGATTTTGAAATTTTGAGCTCCAAGCTCCAGTACCCAACCCTCCAACTGCCAGCTGTGGAGGCAAGCCACCCAGACTGAACGTGCCAGGACACATCCCATTAACAGGTGGTCGATGGGTCTCCTCCCGCTGGTCACAAAACGGGCAAGCTTTTGGACGTGGGAGATCACGCCTAGCCAACCGGTCAACCGTCTAACAGCGGTCCCTGAGGGCGAGCCACACGAGCACCTTGCATTTCGAGGCTGCTCTCGAGCGCCAGATCTGGAGGGCGCCCGACATCCTAGTGGTCCCCTCGACTAAGGCCGCGTAGCAAGAACGCGGATTGTAGGAGTCGCTGACGTCCCAAATCCACCTCAAGACATCCTCACGTCCGGGCTGGAGCTCTACCTGACCAAGGCGGTCGGCGAGGGCGAAGAGCTGGGCAAGAGTCGAAGAACCAGGCGACTGCTGCTCCTCCGTCGGCGGCCGCTACTCCTCCTTCGGCGGCCGTCCGGAGTGGTGGGCGAGAGGCAGGGTCGCAGCAATGTCGGGGAGGGTGGATTGGAGCGGTGTAGAGGTGGGGCCGCTGGCGATGGTCGCGGTGGGCGGCCGGTCATGCAATGTGGTGCCGTAAAATATATCAGCTGGTGGTGTCTGTTTTTGTGAAAATCACCTTACAGCATTGTTTTTTGCGCCCTAAAATACATCATGCTCTTAGCCATCACGAAAATTGTCGAATCCGAACACGAAATTAATGCAAGTGAAAAGGGATGCCAAAATTTTGAATGATGTCCATATACATAGACTAAGAAATATAACTACTCATATAAGTACTAGACCATGGACACTGTTTTTTCAAAATTCCAAATAACCCCGAGGAACATGTGTTTGCAACTTTGCATGAGTCCGATGGCCTTGGTGGCGCCACATGGTATCGCTCCCATTTCCCCACGTTTCGCCGCCGGTGCCCACCACAACCGCACTGGAGCTGTGCGTTTACTCCCGAGTCGTCGATCAGGCAGGAATAGGATCCACGTCAACATCTCTCCAGAGGCCCGGAGGCAAGGGCAGAAGGGTCATCCTGCACGGGCAGCCCCTGAAACTGAAAGCTGGTTCGCTTTTAAAATCCAACGCCCCTGTGACTCTGTGAGTTGTGTCTGTTGTGAGACAGCGGAGAAAAGAATAGGGTGTGCCCCCGCCCGAACCCAAACCCGCCAAAACGCGAACCACCGTCTCCTCCCTCCTCCTCCTCGGCGCCAACTGCCGACGGCAGCGCGGTGAGCCGCCGCATCCTACCTGAAAAGAGGTTGGTAGCTTCAACTCCGCCGCATTCAGTTCGCTCCGTGTACATATCTCCTGGCTTTATTGGGGGCGCGCTTCTTGGTCGGCTATGCGCGAGGGAGCATGTGTCGGTCCGCCGGCGCGGCTGTTTCTGGGCGCTCCCGCGCTGCCTGACAGCTGGGGAAACGCCGGAATTTGGGATCTTTGCGCTCGCCGGATCTCGAGCTCAGGGGACGGAGCTCGCGCCCGCCGCGGGATTTGGGTGTGCCGCTTGGCGCCTCTTTTTTCTTTCTTGGCCTAGTGTCCTCCTTTCCTCTCTTCTCTCCACACTTTTCCGTATTCGTGCGGTTCGCCTTGACGCCCGGCAACTCCTCGTGAGCTCGCTCCTGTCACTCGCTACTTTCCATGGCGTCTCTGCACTGCGCCTTTTGTTTTCTTGCTGCTGCTTAGATTGGATAAAACAAACATGTTTCGTTTCTTTTAATTCTGCTATTGACTCTGATGTTTTTTTTTCCTGTGCGAAATTCAGGTTCGGATCGCCATTTGAATTGGCACGGAGGTTCTAGTCCGTGCGTGCCCCGTGCTTCCCATGGCCGGGTCCATCGCGGCCTCGGCCTTCTTCCCGGGGTTGCCGGCGCCGCCCGCGCTGTCCAAGACGTCCCTCGGCGAGCGTCCGGACAGTCTGGACGTCCGTGGCGCCGCCGCGAAGCCGGGCTCGTCGTCCTCTGCCGTGAGGGCCGGCAGGACGCGCGCCCACGCCGCCGTCCCCAAGGTGAACGGCGCCAAGTCCGCGTTGGCGGATGGGGAGCACGAGGCCATGTCCTCCTCCGCGGCGGCGCCAGGACGTTCTACAACCAGCTCCCCGACTGGAGCATGCTCCTGGCGGCCATCACGACCATCTTCCTGGCGGCCGAGAAGCAGTGGACGCTCATTGACTGGAAGCCCAAGCGGCCCGACATGCTCGTTGACTCGTTCGGGTTCGGCAGGATTATACACGACGGGTTCATGTTCAGGCAGAACTTCTCCATTAGGTCCTACGAGATTGGGGCAGACAGGACGGCGTCCATAGAGACGCTCATGAACCATTTGCAGGTGAATTGCGCGCCTGTGAACTTTTTTTTTCGATAATCGCCGGTCAACTGTCTAGGCATGAGGTTGCTATGTTTGGGTATTTGAACACTGTCATTTCTTTTTGTTCTGATGCAGGAAACTGCACTCAATCATGTGAAGAGCGCTGGGCTGTTAGGAGATGGCTTTGGGTCAACACCAGAGATGAGTAAACGCAACTTGTTCTGGGTTGTAAGCCAAATGCAGGCTATCGTCGAGCGTTATCCATGCTGGTATATTTCACACAATAGCATTTCTTTTCCTTTTGTTCTCTTATACAATTTTTGCTTGAATAGGTTGCTGTCTTGCTGCTTTTGACTTTATGTGTTTATTCTTCCATACATGCAACTGTTTTTAGGTAGAGAGTCATAGTCCATTCCAGCTTGTTTCCTAGTTTTTTTTTACTACGGTAGTATTTTGCCATAGTTAAAGTAACGCGCGTATGCTTTACAATAATCTTGGTACAACAGGTTCAGTTAAGGGGAGCTCTCGAGTAGTTTAACAAATGAATGTGAAAGTGATGCTCCATGATAGTCTGCTTTATGCTATAATTATTAGGTCAGCAATTGCCATCTGTCACTGTGTGTGCAGGTAGCAGACTTTCAGTAATTGATGCACAGAGGCCTTCTTTTATTCTCTTAATGTAGTGTGTTACATGTACTGACAGATGTTAAAAGGGTTGAAATTGGATAGCTGAAAGTTGCATGTTGCTTAAATGAGTTACTTTTCTATCATTTTAATTTGGTTTTCGTTGCTCTACAGGGGTGACACTGTTGAGGTGAATACTTGGGTTGGTCCTCATGGTAAAAATGGAATGCGTCGAGATTGGCATATACGCGATTCTATGACGGGCCATACAGTATTGAAGGCTACGAGGTTAAAATTTTAATAACTCACATAGATAGCACTTATCACATACCCAGTAGTAGCTAATGCTGGGTAGATTTGTTTTTCTTTCACAGAATCACAGTTTCAACATGCTGCTGTCATCTATGCATTCTAACTTTGTTAAATTTACAGTAAATGGGTTATGATGAACAAGCTTACTAGAAAGCTTGCAAGAATTCCAGATGAAGTGCGGAACGAAATAGAGCCGTACTTTTTTGAGCATGCTGCTATTGATGATGAAGATAACCGAAAACTTCCAAAACTGCCAGAGCATGAACGTGCTACCTCAGCCAAATATGTGCGGACAGGCCTGACTGTAAGTTTTACATACGCATACAAGATTGCAAGCCTATTTTACATGGCCGGTTTTCTTACATTGTTTGCTTTTTGTCATATATATAATGCAGCCTCGGTGGGCTGACCTCGATATCAATCAGCATGTCAATAATGTCAAATATATTGGCTGGATCCTTGAGGTAAAAGACAAATTTTCCCTTTTATGTGCATCTTTTTTTATCTCGGAGACACAAATTTTACTTTCAGAAGTTTTTGACTCTCTTATATCTGTGAACACTCATGGGGGTTGCCTAATCCTTTCTGCTGTTGCATGACATTTCCTTCACAATTAAGTTGCCATGTGGTGGAACTTCTTGTGAAGTTGTGTGGCCATATAGTGCTGTTGTTGCACTACACTTTTGAAATAAATCATTTATCAAGTGTCATTTCCTTTTTTTTATTACTTGAACTTTTGGAGCCAACTTGTTTCAAGAAGTTAAAAAGCACTAGAACTCTAGGCGCTTGAGGGGATCAAAGTCATGGCGTTTAACTATGATTAGACTTTTCTGTAGGAAAATGAGATATGAGATAACACCTGGCCAAATATCCCAAAACTAAAGCGTCTACGCTACTACTAGCATGTCCAACAACCTATTCCTTACATAAGCAAAGGATTCGAAGTATAAGTTGCTAGTTTGTGTTGCACAAGTTGGACAATAAATGTATTCTCCGATAGATTTAACTATGTTTGGTTGGTCACCTAGGTACCTAACCATATTGCTCACTTGTGTTGCTTTCATAAAAGATCTTGACTGGAATTCTTATATGTTACTTGTCTGTATGTCATTCATTCTTTTTTTAGATCAAAGAACTAATGCATAAACATAATGGTTATGTGTCTGATTGATAATATGCCATGTGTCATGTCATAGCCACATCATTTGTTGGTAGATTGCAAATTCAGAAACACAGAGTAATTATTTATTAACTCATTGGTAAAGACCAGTTATTTCTCAACTGGCCTGCAACCCCAACCAGTGAACTAATCCTGAAACAGCCAAAAAGAAATGACGAAAATTCACATTCAGTTAGTAAATATTATGCGAAAATATTGCTACATGCGCAGCCTTGCATCTTAACCCTAAGTTTTTTCCTCTTAGAGTGCACCAATGTCCATTCTGGAGAATCATGAACTGGCGGGCATGGTCCTAGATTACAAAAGGGAGTGTGGCCGAGATAATGTTCTGGAGTCGCACACTACCGTGTACACTGATTGCACAACCGAGTCCGGAGAAACAACTTTGCACTGTGAGCATCTGCTGAGACTGGAATCAGGACCTATCATCGTGAAGGCCCGGACCATGTGGAGGCCAAAGGGAACCAAATGCCAGGAAACAGTGGCTCTATCATGGTGATTTTCGCCAAGAAAACTTTTGGTAAAGCTGCAAACAACTACAGCACTTGTGTTGTCTACTGGAAAGCGCACATATACATGGATTATATGTTTATAATCCCATTAGGCCATAGCAATGGGATACCATACTTATTTCGAAAGAAAGTATATGTGAAGGTGGAGATGATAAGAAGGGGACAAAGGCAGGAAGTGATGAGGATCACAGTACAGAAGACAAAGATGGCCTCTTGTCCATGCTTTGTCGTTGCAGTTTTTACTTTTCTTTTCTTTGTGAAGATCTTGAGTTACAGGAATGGTCTTGTAATTACTGAGATTCTAGCAAACCGCAGTGTGATGGGAAGTGAAGACTTCTCCACACTTGGTTCTGTCTGGGGCCGTGTGTCTATATATAGTAGGAGCCCTTAAAGCAGCTTGCTATAGTGAAACTTTTGAGCTCATATATATATATATATATATATATTGATTTATTGTAAATTCCATGTCTGTTGAGTACTTTCTCCTGGTTGTTGCCGAAGCGTGTTGAAACTTCAGTTCTGGGTCTTTGAGCTGTCCAAGCTTGAAATGGTGCGGCTGCTAAATGCTTTAAAAGTTGCTCCGACTTGCTTAGTTGGAGTAGGCAGCTTGACGTTAGCAATGACGGACTCACACAGCTCCAGTTCATTGTACTGGGTTGACCCATTCAATTCGAAAAACAATTTCCACGATAGCCTAAGATATCATGTCACCTGCATGTTTCTGAAAAATATTCTATGACATGTTGCTTCCTAAGATGCAGTTCCTGTGACTCTTACCATTTGCGTGTCTAAGAATGCAGAGGAAATGACCAGCTTTTTTACTCCATGACTTCCTATGCAATTTTCAGAGGAACAGAAACTCCATGACCTCTATTGACCTGCATGCACAAATGTGATTTGAGGCGTGCAGGTTAGATTGAGTCAACCCTCAAACGTGAAGGTTATGCTTGGATGCTGAACATGTCTTGTCAAGGTGGTGGTTCGAAGTTGGTAACCTAAGTTAATGAGGACAAACGAGGATTAGTTGCGTGGAACTAAATGGTGGATATTAGATAAGCGTCAATGCTCTTTGATTGGCCGATTGGTAAGTTTGTTTATGCTGAATACCTTTATGGTCGAAAGAGTAAACTATATGGCTGAATAATCAGGAGGCTGCTGGAGTATGGCTCAGGCAGTGGGATGCAATGCAATACTAGTGCTTTTCCTCTGAAATCATTGGGCGTCCCTGCTGGAGTATAGTTTTCAGACTTTGGGTGTGGTGATCCTTTTGATGTCTGGGAGTAGTATGTAGTAGATGGAGTGGCCAACTGCATTCTACGATTGCAGATAATAGAAGGGGTCTCCGTTTTCTTACGAAAGGATCAAGTTTACCCAGTTACACTGTGTGATTAAGTTCTATGCTTGAGCTATGCAAGCTATAGGTATTGGCTTTTGGGCTGCTGTATAGGGAAACAATCGACAAGATTCAGCCACAATTATGCGAAAAGAAATTGTAGTTTGTTATTGAAATCAACCTGTGATACAGTTTCCGCTGCGGTTTTATTCCGAGTTCAGCGTTTTAAGATTGGCGCATGTATCACTTTCGGTTTAATTGTGGTTCCATATAGGTTTAATATGAGTTCCCAGAGAAGTTTCAAAGCTTATCATGAGGTCTGACAGAAACTCCAGTAAAACTTTGACGACTATAAACCTCACGAAAACACATACAGAACCTTCAGGAAATCGTGAACTCCAAAGGAATTCAATGGAACATGAAAGTAGTAGTAGCCCATCTTGTAGTCTGACCAGGCCCTCTATTTTCCATCCAACAAATCGAATGCTACAGATGTACACAAAGTACTGCATGCCTTCATGGACGGAGTACTCGATACGTTCTTAGGTATTCAAAAGACAGAAAATACAAAATAGATCCCCGGCTCAATGGAGGCCCTTTTTAAGTTAAAACCTATATTTTCAAACTCATGAACTTCCGATATTTTTACATGTGCATATAAATGTGACTTATCAACGTATAATTTTTTATTAATATGTATTTTCATTTGTGGGATACGGGAGGTTCAACACGTATACAAAAAGTTGGTTCCAGACGGTACCAATCTGTCCTGAAGGCAAGTTCATGGCAATCCTTTCGTACCTGTCCTCTGCTGCGACTCCAGCGGCAAAATTGATGATAACCCCCCCAGTTGACGTGGGTTCTATTATATGCCCCCCATTGTGTCACTGACATGTGGGGTCCGGTCCCACATGTCAGTGACACAAGGGGGGCATATGATAGAACTCGCACGAACTGGGGGGGTTATCATCAATTGCCCCGACTCCAGCAACTCAGTGCCGGCCGAGCTCATCCTCACCTCCCTCGCCACTGGCTCAATGGAGTCTCCGGTTGCTGCGCCTCACCCTCTCGCGGTGGAGCTAGCGGTCAGAGTCACTGGCGGATCTAGCGGGTGGGCCGGGTGGGCCGTGGCCCACCCAGAATTTTGGGGAAAAAATTGAACCCCGTCATACGATGGCTCATCTATTGCTGTGGCTTTTTTTCTATTGCTATAGGGCTGTTGGGAAAGAGTGGCGGTCCAATGAAGCAACCCTTCGCTCGCTGCATCTACGGATCGATCAAATTGGTCAAATCTTCCCCTTGTGTCCTGCCTCCTACTTGCTCTCCTCCGCTCTACTACAAGTACCAGATTTCTTGAGCGATAGTGATTAATTTAATACTGACGTGCTGACATTTTTTATATACTTGTGCTGCCAATATAAAGGGAATAACAGGTGAAGTGTTTATCTAGTTTTTGTGCTTCAGATTGTAATGTGAAATGTCTGATCTCCTCGCGACATGCGTCTTCTGGTCTCGTCTCGACCTTACTCGCTTGCTCATTCCTCCATGGCAACCTAGCTGTTGTCAATCTAGCAAACCCCCTCACGCTCGCGGACCACCCCTCGTCGACCTGCCCCTCGCTATTTATACTATTTATTTGACAAAAAAAATCCGCGGTGCAACATTTTGGTTGCGCTGTGCCCACCCACCATTTTTTTTCCTGCATACGCCACTGGTCAGAGTGTTAGGAGAGGAAACCAGATTGATTCAGCTAGATACCGTAGTCGGGTCGCGCCGCCGAGATTATCTGTACCCGGGATCCTCGGACCAGGACCGGGTGGTCATCGCACGGGTCCTATGCATCGCCCTCAGCGACGCTTCAGGCGTTCCTCGCGCGCGTCGGCGCGGATGGGCCAGCCCATCAGGTGATTTTTTCTTTCCGTTTCTTTTCTGTTTTTTTTTCGTTTCCTGTTTCCGTTTTTCTTTTTCTACTGTTTTCCTTTTCTTTTTTTTATAATTTTTCTTTCGAAAAAATAAAAGTGGAGAAATTTCAAATTAAAATTTGTTCAGATTTTAATCTTGTTGAAATTCGAATTATGTTCAAATTTAAAATTGTTCCGATTTAAAATTTGTTCAATTTTTAAATTGTTTTGATTTCGAAATTTGTTCTGATTTGATTTTTTTCAAATTTGAAATTTGTTCTGATTCAAAATTTGTTTCGATTTCAAAATTTGTTCTGTTTTGAATTGTGTTCAAATTTGAATTTTGTTCCAATTCGAAAATTGTTCCGATATGAAATTTGTTCAAATTCGAAATCTGTTCAAAGTTAAAATTGTTTTGATTTCGAAATTTGTTAAAAAATAAAAATTGTTCTGATTTCAAAATTTGTTTAAATTCGAAATTTGTTCAAATTTAAAATTGTTCTGATTCAAAATTTGTTCTGATTTACAAATTGTTCCAATTCGAAATTTGTTCAATTTTCTGATAAAGAAAAAACAGATTTTAATTGCTAAAGAAGAAAATGTACAGCTTTAGGGCCGGCCCATTAAGGAATAGCTTCAGGCGATCTGAGCGAGTCGCGTCACCGTAAAGTGACGTATAGGAGCTCCCATGGCACGGGAGCAGGCTCAGTTCAAACATCGGGCCAGGATCGCAGCCCATCCAGCCCATCTACGATTTCCACTCCCCACAGTCAGCCGCCGCCGCCGCCGTCCCCTCTCCTCTGGCTGAGAGGTATGGACCAAAAGATCTTTCAGAATTTTGTGCTTCGTAACATCGTCTAATGGTAGTCATATTGTTTTTGCGAATAAAGCTACTCTATTTTTTTACGGTATCATAAATGTGGAGAAATTTGTATCCTCGCAGATGTGATTATTTAGATCCAGTGAGTTCATATTATCATGTCATGCTTGTTTCGTTGGTTTGATTCTTTGTGGAGTTGGAATCTTTTTTCAACATTATAGTAAAGAATTTGTGGTTTGACGACCTACACTTTTAGAGGATTATCCTAGCTTAAACAAGTTCATCGCTTCCCATCT
Source organism: Poa pratensis (assembly GCA_947311845.1). NCBI lineage: Eukaryota > Viridiplantae > Streptophyta > Magnoliopsida > Poales > Poaceae > Poa > Poa pratensis. The sequence goes on from CAMZMU010000068.1 coordinate 27,156,350, forward strand.
TTTTGATGGGCAACTAGAGCGACTTTCATAAACCTTTATTGATAATCACATTCGTCCAGGTGAACAAGTATTGTTGCTCGAGTCCAATTACACTCTCTTCACTAAAGTACGAGCATTATTTCATCTTGCAAAAATTGGTATCAATAGGTCTCGAAAAGATTTCATTGCAATTCTTACTTGTAGGAGTTACTATGTAACTAGTTGAATGTCCGTGCGTTGCTACGGGCCATTAAGATTATTTTTCTTCACACTTATAAACATTATGCACGACGAATATTTAACATTTCAACGCATAGAGCCGGGGAAAGATAATGCGTTCCGAAATGAGAACAAAAGAATTAATTAAGATGCATTTTTTGAATCACAAGAACTCAGATACATGACGCGCTGATTTGAATGAAAAGTATATGAAATATAAAAGAAAGAGACCTGTCACCTGCGTTACCTATTTGGCCCAAAAGTAGCTGGGTCAACTCCCTTTGTTTCCTCGAGTGCAGCCCAACCAACCAGCCTGCAACCGAGCCCAGCAGCCACCACGTCCAGCTCCATCTCTCCTTTCTTCTTCCCAGAAGCAGCTCCTTGTCGAGCGCAGCACAGCGACACCAACATAACATCGCTCCTGCCTTTTTCGGTTGACTCCCGCTCGAAAATTGATCCATATGGAAGTTGTTGGCCAAGGCGCGAAGGCTCAAACAAACCAATCTGTTTGCCATATGTGCACTGTGTGCACCAAATTCATCCTCCTAAATCATTCTTGCCGTCCGCCGGTTCCGCCAAATTCGGACGTCATACTCTATAAAACCACCCTGTCGAGATCTCCCCTTCCCCGATTTTCACATTATGTTATGTCCTTTAGCTCCGTGGTCGTGCTCATCTTCACATACAACCTTCGTAACCACTCCTCGCTCTTCGCCGTGCTGCGCCGAGTTGCTCCCGGATGCCTTGCTCCACCTGAAAGCGGAATATTTTTCACTTCTCGATGATTGCATTGATAGCCTTGTACAGAGACTGCAAATTTGCCAACCCAAATCAAATTACAACTCCAAGGAATTAAGGATGGCAAGTATCTCTGATGCCTGCACCCGTTGGACTCTTGGACGTGGCCGCCAACCGAGCCAGATTCAGCATGTTTTTTCCTGATAGGATACGTGCGTGAGCCGGACGGGTCTTTTTAGCTGCGACGTAGGACGGACGACGTATGACTGCCGCGGTTACGTACGTACATACGTACCACGAAAAACGTATGAAATTTGGTGGAAGAAACACTACTCGTATTATATAGTAGAGATTTTTTGGATAAATTATGCAAAACAGTGTACCTGTAATTGTTGCTAGTCTATACCTAATAATAAAAGCATTAAGGTTTCTTGTGTTACGTCATTTTTTTGGACGATTTTGCCCTTCCACAAATCGCATATTTACCCACCGTGCCACCGGTAAGTGAAAGAAAACGGTTCGTTTTTTTTTCCACGCCTTAACGCACCTTATCCTCTCCTCCCTACGGCCCTCCCTAGATTTGTTCCCCGCCGCCACCTGCTTGAATCCCGGTGACCCGCGCCGCCGCCGCCGCCCTTCTCCAGCGGGAAGAACGGGAAACCCGCCCCAAACCTCTCCCATCCCCGCGCCGCCTGCGGCCTGCGTGTCCTCGCCTGCGTGTTCCGGACGACGGAGGAGGATTTGGCCGGAAGGCGCGGACAGGCAGCGTGTGGGCTTTGAGCGCGAGTTGCTCGGTGGGCGCCACGGCTGCCGCCGGTGAGAAAGGAGGAGGGGAGGGCCAGAGGTGTGATGGACGGAGACGGTTGCCTGAGTTAGGGCGGGACAGGGCGCCAATGTTCGGGAGGCCATGGGGCAGGGGTCGCTGAGGAGGAGGGCCCAGCGGCGGTGCAGGTCTGGGGATGGGGAGATGCTTCAAAACCCAGCCGGCAGGAAGACATACATGTAGTTCTGTCAATGGACGAGGTTCGCTGTGTTCCTCTCGATTTCGATTTGCGTTATTGATTAGCTCAAACGAAGACTGTGGGGATGGTTTGTGCAAGTTTAGAGATTGGAGAAGAGGGGGAGCACCCTGTCAAAATCCTGCAAAATGCAATCTCTTAATGAAATCATCTGTCGGGAACTTACTACTTCTGTAATTGAGATTGCAGGAGGAAGTTACGGGTGCTCTTGGGGTGTCTTTCAAGCTCACGAGCAATTCAGTTGCGTGGCTACTTTATTGGACGAGATGGTTTTTCCTGGACAATGAAGCATACCCGCACTTACGATTTCAGAGATCACCAAAGAGTATGGCTGACACTTGGTGACGGCTACTAACTACGTGCAGGACTGAAGCACATGATCTCTACCGAGGCTTGCTTGGTCATGGAGGAGGTGGCCGCTGCTCTCCTCCCAATGTGGATGGTGAAATATTCTTTGACCCTACAATGGTGAGATCGCCTAAACGACAGTCTTCCAGTCTGTGCAGCAGGTAGCCTACCAATTCGGCAAGTCCTCCCTCTAAATCCAGCACTACACTACGATTCTGTACAATACTTAATTTGAACTGCGTTGCCTTCCACGATTTAAATTCTCTTGCCATTTATAATTGATCAGTTGATAAATCCAACTTTTTACATTCGTGCCTTAGGTATTCATGGACAACATCTTTAACAATTTTTTCACTCTCTAAAAGTTGGAATTGTATGACAATTTATACCAGGCCAGTTTTATTGGTGGAATTATTCCGGTTATATGATGTGTTACATGACAGTGATAGCCGAAACGGAGGAGGTAATTTTCTCACTTTTCCTCAATGTGATGCTGCTCCTTCCTATTCCGGGGAGCTCCGATGTTATTAGCTTTCGGTTTTGGCTTTCAAGGGGCAGAAAATGACATTTACCCAGCTGGAAGAATAGATTAAATAAAACAAATTAAAATAAGAGATTAAGATGAAGAGGCAAATTGAGGCTTGGGTTGTGCTAGGTTGAAATATTCAGGTCAGGAGCGACAACCCACATAAACCCGCGAAGTACAACGTTAAACCAAACTATTTTTTGTTGAAAAAACTACAAATACAGTAACTAATTTTGACTAGGCTGCATCGACGTCGGCTAGGCCCCCTCGACTGCCGGCTGAGCAACGGCGAATCCAAGAATAGGCCGCGCTCGCGCAACTCCTCACGTTTCCGAGCGTCGGCCTGAATGGATGTTCTTCTGGATTGGGATGGGGATCGGGGTGGGTTCATGGATGGGGATTGGCGTACCTTTTCCACTGTAATTCTTTGGTCTTGATCATGTTCTGTGTAGATGACAATTCCAATGTTTTGTTACACGGGAATATATTCTAACAAGTATGCAAATTGTATGTGCTCTACAAGTATGCTGAGGTGCTAACAGAAATTGGCAAGAGCTTCTGAATTTTCATTAGTTGTTGGTCTGTTTAGTGCTATTACTTGTGAACTGTTGCACGAAGTCTAATGTGCATGTATGTTTGCTCTTTTTGCAATAGGTTCCAATGAGAGCATGGTTGCTGACGGTGGTTGTGGTGTTCTGTTTACAGGTTAGGGAGGAACTGCTCACTTGGGCGCTCGCTGGTGGAGTGGATCTGTTCGTCTGAATTGGTCCTCTTTTGTTTAATGTTCTGCATTCAATTAGTTCTCAGATCCAACCTTTTCATGTTTGAACTTGTGAAAATGTCATGACTGAATTCCTTCAGCTTTTTTGTTACAGAGAGAGGTGGATGATTCAGTTCAGCATGTCTTATTGAGAACATGCAGACTGTCCATGAGCCTTTTGCAAGGCAGACTGCTAATGCTATGGCCTGCGTCCATTCACTTCTATGAAGAATGAAGCCGAGCGAGGAAACAGATGTATGCATATGTTTACCAAGCAGAAGCTTCTTTTTTTGTAATGATGGCCATTTATTTCTGTTCAACGTATAATTCCTAGCCATGGTGCAGTCACTATTGAGGGCTGCATGGACAGGAAGCAGATCAACGTCTAACACTATGCCAGGTAAGGTGATTTAGGGCATCAAGATCGAGCTCCTCTTCATATGAAGTGAATCTGAGGTGCGTAGTATGTTGCTGCCACACGCATTTCCTGGGTTTATTTTCCTGAAAATAATTAATCCTCATCTGCATGTTACATGAATTGTTTAAGAATAGGGGCATCTGATGAACCAACTTCCCCTGTCTACTACTATTGAATATTGATAGCCATGATGTGTAAAGAATTTTAAGCATTGACATATTGATGATCTCCCGTTATTTTTCTTATTTTTTCCATTTAAGTATAAGTATGTCTCAGATCAATGTATATTTCACAAATGATATGGTTTAACCGAATTGCAACATTAAGTTGAGTTTCTTAGGTTTTAAAGTGTATCTGCTTACACACTCACTATTATTTTCTAATTCTACAGAAAGTCCTAATTGCCTATTTGAAAGCATGCTACATCCGCTTCCAACGCACAAACCTAGACGTAGTTTTATTGAAATTTTCCAGGGTCCACGATTTTTAAAATAAAAATACATTTCTTTCAATTTGTAGATCTTTCTCTCCCGGTGCAACGCACGGGCATTTCCCCTATTATGAATAAAATTACAAGTATTTTTAAAGAAAAGCTCACCTAGGGGCCTCCAATGACGAACACCTATATTTACTCATCCCCCCACCGCCACCACATGCGTACCTTCGCTCTTAGGGAACTTTTGGTCCCAATCTAGGGTTTCCTCCCCGAGAACTTGTACGCCGCTTCCTATGGCTAGTGGTATGGCAAGGTAGCGGGAGATCCATGCTCCTTCTCTTATGTCATATCATCTCCTCCTCACCCACATATTCGGGTGTTTTCCATGGCTGCACCGAGACCGATGGGTGATCAGAGTGGCTATCGTTTTAGTGCGGAGCGGGGAAATGGCTAGCAGCATGATCCTCATGATGATGATGTGGGACAAACCTCCTCCAACACTGCGACCAGATCTTGGTTTCATCCGTCTAAGAGAGAATGGTAGGCGGCGGCTCGTGATGCGGCTGCCACCAACAAGATACAAGAAAGGTTCGAGGGCAACTCCAATACAGCAAACTGCAATGATGTGGGTGGGCAGCCTACAGGCCGTGTCAACGACCCTGTTGGTGGAATGCTAGTAAGCTTACTTGCTTCAATTGCAATCTCCCTAGTGATAGAACGGTATGGCCGACTAGGGAGGGGGTGAATAGGCGACTAACAATTTTAGCATTTTTTCAATTAAGGCTTAACAAGGTATGACAAGGTTGACTAGATGTTCAACTAGATGAATACAACCTAGGTGATACAGGCAATAATAATACGCAATAGAATACTAGTAAAGGCAAGAAGTAACCGCAAAGTTGACACGAGGAGATGTTTACATAGTTCCTTCCAAGGGAAGTACGTCTACGTTAGAGGGGTGTGAAGCCACAAAGACACACTCCAATAGCATGGATGTGCTCACCTTATTCTCTGTGAGCTTCACCCGTGAGGGATTGGCTCGTTCCACTACGAGTCCGTCTTGAAGGCGTTGATCAAACCTTTACAACAAGGTTGGGCTCTCCACAATTGTATTGGAGACTTCCAAAATGTCCCGAAGCTTCCCACACAAAGAAGAAGCTTCAAGAGGGTTCCAGGAAACCCCAGAGGTAACAAGTCCCACAAGAGAATGAGGGGGAATCAATTTATGGCTCAGTTTAAGTGTAGATATAGCTCTTCTCCACCAAATCCTTGAAGGGCATCAAGTTTGGGTGGGTGAGGAGGGAGATCTAGGCAATAAAAGGTTTGGAGTAATGGAGGAGAGAGAAGCTTGGACGAGCCAGCAGCTCAAGGTAGCTGGAGGGGTATTTATAGCCCCTCCTGAAAATCTGCCCGTTGCTGCTGTCGGAGGGCCGGAACTTCCGGAACTAATACGGGAACTTTCGGTGTGCAGGGTCGGAACTTTTGGCCCCCGAAAACTTCCGGCACTACTTCCGGCCAAAGTTCCGGACCATAGGCAGGACCAAAAATGCTGATGCCCGGAAACTTCTGGGGGCTAGGGCGGAACTTCCGGTGTTTGGCCAGCAGAACTTCTGGCCCTAAACACCGGAACTTTCGGACCCCTCCAAGCCAACAACAACAAGCACATCTTAGAGAGAACTCTCCTCCGAAGCCTGGGATGGCTAGGTGTATGTGGGGTTTGTGAATGTTTCGAGATTGATTCCCCCACACCTTCCATCATGCAACCACCTCGAAAAGAACGGCTAACCTATTTACAACAAGAGTAAACAAAGGAACGCCGTCTTCAGTCTTTTCACTTTTGAGAGGGTCGCCAACCATCATGCTCCAATCATCACTTGTATCTATAAACACTTAGCAAACGGTTGAAACACTAATTGTGTTGTCGTTATCACAAAAACCTAATTAGGAAAGACATGCACTTTCACCTGGTCACTTTGCTGCTAGGTGTCCTACTATCAGATATGGGCGATGTAGAAAGCTGGGTAACATTAATGATATTTGCTAGACTGTTTTGCCTTTGGGAATGTGTTGCATTAATGTATGGCTTTCAATCTCTCGAGCTGCACATTTTTACATGCCAGATTCTACTTCAGCTAAGCAAATAAAGGATAGGGATCCTAGTAGTATTGTTAATAGTGTGATTGAGGGCTCTGCTACCTTTCTTCAAACTACGCATGAATTTAATAATTTGTTTGGGAAGGGTTGGATATGCACTGCTAGAACTATTAGTCTCAATTAGTTTATTATGAGGCTGCTGAATCCTAAAGAAGTCGAACATATTGGTATTATGGGGATCGTATGTGAATGCTACTATATATGAAACTTTCAACTTGGACTATATCCGATGGAGCTAAAGCTTGTTTGTAAAAAGACCGAGTTAAGATTAGAAATATTCCTTTGGATAACTGCACCGATGCAAATTATTACTATGATATGGGATCTCTTGTTGAATTTTCTATAGAGCTTAATGTTAGTACCTTACACAAGCCTGAGTTTTGAGAATGTTTATTGGATCCGGAGATGTGGAACTTATTACTATCAAGGCAGACGGTTGTCTAGGTGATATTTTTATAATATCATTTGTGAAGGGTTCAAGCTTTTGGAGAAAGGCTTGATGGTGGGTGATACGTCCCCAACGTATCCATAATTTCTGATGTTCCATGCCTATATTATACCAATTGCTACATGTTTTATATACACTTCATATCACTTTATGCATTTTCTGGGACTAACCTATTAACAAGATGCCACAGTGTCAGTTCCTGTTTTCTGCTGTTTTTGGTTCCAGAAAAGTTGTTCGGTCAATATTCTCGGAATTCGACGAAACAAAAGCCAAACCTCCTATTTTTCCGAGGGACATACGGAGCCAGAAGGGCAAGCCAGGGGGAGGCCCACGGCCTCCAAACCACATGCTCGCGCGGCTGGGCCCACAGGCGCGCCGGAGGTGAGGAGGGAGCCCAGGACCTCCGCCGACATCGCCCCTTCGCCTATATATTGCCTCAGACGCGAAAACCCTAAAATATCCTATCATACTCCACGAAGAGTTCCGTAGCGCCGCCGCCATCGAAGACAAGTTTCGGGGGACAGAATCTCTGTTCCGGCACGCCGTCGGGACGGGGAAGTGCCCCCGGAGCCATCTCCATCGACTCCATCGCCATCTCCAGCGCCGCCGCCGCGCCGTGGCTGCAGCGGTCCGTCGTCTCCTCTCCGGGCTGCACCTCTTCATCAACCTCTCCATCAAGTGTGCTCACCATGACCATGTGTGAGTAGTCTCCCCCGAGGCTGAGGGCTCTACCGGTAGCTATGTGGTTTATCTCTCTCTCCCATGGTGTGATCTTTATGTGATCATGAGTATTGCTAGTATCGCTGAATTCATATGTAATGTTTATGCTACTCAAGTGATTGTATCTAGTTTCTGGAGTCATTGTGACAACACGGTATCAAGGTGACAGTGTGGGTACTTGTGTGACTCTATGAATAATTTAGACATTTATCATGGTTTATTCTTGGGAATTGTGGTGTTTGTTTACTCAGACTTTGAGGAGTGCTTTTGCAGCCCTACACATAGTACTCTTGTGTTATCAAGAAGGAGAATAATCCCGAGTATCATTTACTTGCATTCAGTTGTGCTAACATGTTGAGAGGTACCACTAGTGAAAGTATGATCCCTAGGCCTTGTTTCTAAGCATTGAAACACCGTTTACAACAAGTTCTGCTACATGTTTGCTTGCTGCCATTTTTTTCCAGATTGCAATTACACTTATAATCATCCATATTACTTGTATTTCACTATCTCTTCGCCGAACTAGTGCACCTATACATCTGACAAGTGTATTGGGTGTGTTGGGGACACAAGAGACTTCTTGTATCTTAATTGCAGGGTTGCTTGAGAGGGATATCTTTGACCTCTACCTCCCTGAGTTCGATAAACCTTGGGTGATTCACTTAAGGGAAACTTGCTGCTGTTCTACAAACCTCTGCTCTTGGAGGCCCAACACTGTCTACAAGAATAGAAGCGTGCGTAGACATCAAGCTATTTTCTGGCGCCGTTGCCGGGGAGGTAAGCGTTGGAAGGTATCTCCTTTAGATTCTGCAATTATTTCTTTTTGTTTCTTGTTTTTATTTTCACTAGTTAGGCTTAATGGAAAACAACAAAAAAATTAGAGATCTCTATGAACTTTATATGGAATTAGGACATGATGCTTTTGAAGAGAAAATTAAAAAACCTATGGAGGCTTGTTTGCATAATAGTGGTAGTAATGTTATTAGTATAAATTCTTTGGACACCATTATTGCTAAGGCTGTGGAAAAGCCTAAGCTTGGGGAAGCTAGTTTATATGAAAATAATCTTTTTTGCTCCTCAGCTATGGAGGAATTATTTTGCCTTGATAATGCTTTGTCTCCAATATGTGATAATTCTAATGATGTTTGTGATATTCCAAATCCACCTGTTGAAAGTATTTCTTTTAAAATACCTATGAAAATTGTTGAAAGGGTTATGAATGATCAGTATGCAGGGGATGGATCAATCCATCCAAGTGCTCACTTGTCGAAACTTACAGAACTTTGTGAGTTATTTAAGGTTGCAGGTTTATCAAGAGAAAATGTCATGAGGAAACTATTTCCATTGTCACTTAAGGACAAAGCAAAGGAATGGTATAGGCTGCTGGATGAACAACCTTCGAATTGGAAACAGCTTGAATCTCTCTTTTACTCTAAATTTTATCCTCTTCATGAAGTGCATCTAGATAGGAATTACATTTATAATTTTTACCCTCATGATGGAGAAAGCATTGCTCAAGCTTGGGGAAGGCTGAAAACATTAATACTCAAATGTCCTAACCATGAGCTTTCTGAGGAAATAATTGTTACTAATTTTTATGCAAGGCTTTCAGGTCATTACAAGGATTATGTAGATGCATGTTCACATGGTTCTTTCACAAGCAAGAAGGTTGAAGCTAGATGGGATCTTCTTGAAAGAATTCAAAACAATGCTGAGGATTGGGAGAATGACAAAGGTAAAGAATCAGGTATAAACTATGAATATGATTGCATTAAGTCTTTCGTTGAAACTGCTAGTTTTCAAGAGCTTAGTGCTAAATATGGTCTTGATTCTCAAATTATTGTTGATTGTTTTAGAACCTTTGCTTCTCATATTAATGTTCCTAAAGAAAATTGGGACGTGTATCATGAACCTTTCAAAGACACTTGCATGGAAAATGAAATTGTTGTTAATGATTGCAATAAACATGCTCAAACTTCTGAAAATACTATTTCTTATAAGCATGTTAATTTTTGTGGAATGCATAGACCTTGTGGAATTAATCAAATCGAAGATGAATATTGTATCCATCATAGGAATGAAAAAACTAGAACGTGGTACAAGGCTCTAAGAGATCTTGGTGAAAAAGTTTGTGACCTCCATCCTTTTATTTGTGAACTTTGCTATGAAGTGGGTCATTTTAATTTTCAATGTTCAGGTCATGATAATAGCCTTTCGAATCCAATTACTGCAAATTTGTATTGTGATAACATGATCACTCCTAATCAACATGATGAACTTACATTATTTTTGGGGTGTGAAGAGTTATCAAGAAAAACTTCCTTGTTAGATATGAGTGATCTTGATATGAATAGTGTGTTGCATGGATGTTATCTCTATTGTGTTAATAATTGCCATGCTAACACCTACATACAAAATATTATAAAGGATGAGACTTTACCAAAGTATGACAGGACTAATATGTGTTTTGTTCTCATTAATGAAAGAGAGGAGTCCCCCCAAGTTTCTTCCATTGTCTCTAATACTAAACCAGGTTATGTGGAGGAGCTTCCTTTCAAACCTCTCCCTCCTAAAGATAAAAAGAAGAGGGGAAAGAAGAAGAAGAGGAGTAAAAGGAGAGAGGAAACGGTATCTTCTCCCAAACTTGTTGCTCCTGTTACAATTGATACTTATAATTCTGAATTCGATGATTCTGAACTTGATGATGAACCTATGCCTGTTACTTATATTAGTGATCATGATTGGGAAAATGAAACTACTTTTGATATTGAAAATCTTTGGGGTACCAATTCTGAAAATGATGATATTAATGATTGCCATACTATTAGTACTATCCATGTTTCTTCCAATGATGATATGAAAAGCTCTAAGCTTGGGGATGAGGTGTTTGAAAATCCTTTTGCTAGTAATAATTATATATATGAGACCTCTTCTCCTAGTGATGTGTTTGAAAATCTTTTGCTATTGCTGATTATATGTTGATACATCTCCTTCTATTAAAAATAATGATATGTTTACGAATGAACACAGTTTGGAAGATACTATTCTATTGCTTATGATGATACTATGCCTCCAGTCTTTGATAATTATTATAAAGAATACTATGACATAGGTTATAATTACAGTCATCCTCATGAAACTTGTCATAGTTATGGAGAGATTACCCAAAACCATCCCTTTAATATACAACTTGTCTATCATGTTCGAGTTCTTTATGATGATCCTGCCCCATTGTTATTAATGAGAAGAACTTTTCTTATGTGGAAAATAAGATACTTTTGTGCATATGGATCATGGTAAGAATGTTTCATGTGATGGTTATATTGTGGATTTTATCAATGATGCTACTGAAAGTTTTTATGAGAGAGGGAGACATGGATTCATATATCTCAATAATATCAAGTCTCCTCTCTTTTTGTTGAAATTTTGAAGTTGCACTTGTTTTGTCTTTCTATGCTAGTAGCTTCATGCATCAATAATTTGTTTTCTTACAAGATTCTTTGCATAGGAAGTGGGTTAGACTTAAATGTGTTTGGTATTTGCTTTTTGATGCTCTCTTATATTCAACTCTTATACATATGAGAGCATATCAAAATCATGCCTAGCTAAAAGGCTTTAAAGAAAAGCGCTTATGGGAGACAACCCATTGTTTTTATTTTCTGTTATTTTTGTTTTCTTTGAGTCAAGGTTTTGTTACTTCTGTAGCAACTCCTTTGTATCTTTATTTTATTGCATTGTTGTGCCAAGTAAAGTTCTTATTGAAAGTTGATGCAAGATTTGGATTTCTGCGCAGAACAGATTTTTAGCTGTCACGAATTTGAGCTTTTCTCCCTGAGAAAATTCGAAAAATTCTAAAAAATCACGCATCTTCCTCAGATATGTACGCAACTTTCATTAATTTGGCCAGATCCATCTGAGCAACTTAAGTGCCTCGAAAAAATTCGTCTTCACAGACTGTTCTGTTTTTGACAGATTCTGCCTTTTGTTTTGCATTCGCTCTTTTACGATGTTTGTGTGGATTTCTTTGCTCCACAAAGCATCAGTGGCTGTAGCTAATGTCCAGAAGCTTTGGGAATGATTGTATCATTACAGAATATGAGAATTTTTGATTATGCACTAACCCTCTAATGAGAACTGTTTCGAGTTTGGTGTGAAGGAAGTTTTCAAGGATCAAGCGAGAAGGGTGATATTATGTGATCAAGAAGAGTGAAAAGCCTAAGCTTGGGGATGCCCCCGTGGTTCATCCCACCATATTCAAGAAGACTCAAGCGTCTAAGCTTGGGGATGCCCAAGGCATCCCCTTCTTCATCAACAACTTATCAGGTCATCTCTAGTGAAACTATATTTTAATTCTTTCACATCTTATGCGCTTTACTTGGAGCGTCTGTGTGCTTTTATTTTTGTTTTGTTTGAATAAATTCGGATCCTAGCAATCCTTGTGTGGGAGAGAGACACGCTCCGCTTTTTCATGTGAATACTCATGTTCTTCACTTATATTTGTTGAGTATTCTTAACTAGCTACTGCAGTGCTTTTAGCTCCTGTTTTTCATGCATCTCTTCGAGCTGTTAGCACTTGTTTATAAATACTCTCTTGCTGCATTATATTATCATTTGGAGAGTTTATGTTTAAATAAATTGATTGGTGTTTGTTTGGAAGAAAGAAAATGCTACATGTAGTAGTTGGTATTGGAAAAGACATATGCATTCTTGTAGATCATTGTCTTGTTTTGATACTTTGCAATTGTTTTGAGCTCTCAAGTAGATCATGTTTAAGCTCTTGCATCATGTAGTTAAAGCCTAGTAGTGGAGAACTACCGTAGAGCTTGTTGAGACTTGGGATGCATATTTGTTCTCTCTAAGGTCTAGATATTTTCTGGTAAAATGTTTGAGCAACAAGGAAGACAGTGTAGAGTCTTATAATACTTGCAATATGTTTTTATGTGATTCTTGCTGTACCGGTTTATACTTGTGTTTGCTTCAAACAACCTTGCTAGCCTAAACTCTGTACTGAGAGGGAATGCTTCTCGTGCATCCAAAACTTGAGCCAAAACCCATGCCATTTGTGTCCACCATACCTACCTACTATGTGGTATTTCCTGCCATTCCAAGTAAATATTTCATGTGCTACCTTTAAACTATTCAAAACTTTATTACTCCTTATTTGTGTCAATGTTTTATAGCTCATGAGGAAGTATGTGGTGTTTTATCTTTCAATCTTGTCATTTACTTCTGACAGACTTTCACCAATGGACTAGTGGCATATACATCCGCTTATCCAATAATTTGCAAAAAGAGCTGGCAACGGGGTGCCCAGCCCCAATTAATTACAACTTTCATTAATAATTCTCTTCACATGTTTTGCCCTGATTTATCAGTAAGCAACTTAATTTGCAAATAGACACTCCTCCATGGTATGTGAATGTTGGAAGGCACCCGAGGATTCGGTTAGCCATGGCTTGTGTAAGCAAAAGGTTGGGAGGAGTGTCACTATAAAGAAACTAAAATACATGTGTAAACAAAAGAGAAGAGGGATGATCTACCTTGCTGGTAGAGATAACGTCCTTCATGGGAGCCGCTCTTGAAAGTCTGGTTGACAAGGGGGTTAGAGTGCCCACTACCATTCGTTGACAACAACAAACACCTCTCAAATACTTATTTTGTGCTCTCTATATGCTTTCGAAAACTTAAAAAGCTCTAGCACATGATTTAATCCCTGCTTCCCTCTGCGAAGGGCCTATCTTTTACTTTATGTTGAGTCAGTTTACCTACTCCTTTCTATCTTAGAAGCAAACACTGTGTCAACTTTGTGTGCATTGATTCTTACATGTTTACTTATTGCACTTGTTATATTGCTTTATGTTGACAACTATCCATGAGATATACATGTTACAAGTTGAAAGCAATTGCTGAAACTTAATCATCCTTTGTGTTGCTTCAATGCCTTTTACTTTGAATCTATTGCTTTATGAGTTACCTCTTATGCAAAACTTTTTGATGCTTGTCTTGAAAGTACTATTCATGAAAAGTTTTTGCTTATATGATTCATTGTTTACTCTTTATCTATTTGTTAGCAAACTATAGACCATTGCTTTGAGTCACTTCATTCATGACATGAGCCTTGCAATATATTGATCAAGATTGTGTGAAAGCATGTCTCCTCAGAAATTATTTGTTGTTATCGTTTTACCTACTCGAGGACGAGTAGAACTAAGCTTGGGGATGCTTGATACGTCTCCAACGTATCCATAATTTCTGATGTTCCATGCTTATATTATACCAATTGCTACATGTTTTATATACACTTCATATCATTTTATGCATTTTCTGGGACTAACCTATTAACAAGATGCCACAGTGCCAGTTCCTGTTTTCTGCTGTTTTTGGTTCCAGAAAAGCTGTTCGGGCAATATTCTCGGAATTCGACGAAACAAAAGCCAAACCTCCTATTTTTCCGAGGGACACACGGAGCCAGAAGGGCAAGCCAGGGGGAGGCCCACGGCCTCCAAACCACATGCTCGCGCGGCTGGGCCCACAGGCGCGCCGGGAGGTGAGGATGGAGCCCAGGACCTCCGCCGACATCGCCCCTTCGCCTATATATTGCCTCAGACGCGAAAACCCTAAAATATCCTATCATACTCCACGAAGAGTTCCGCAGCGCCGCCGCCATTGAAGACAAGTTTCGGGGGACAGAATCTCTGTTCCGGCACGCCGTCGGGACGGGGAAGTGCCCCCGGAGCCATCTCCATCGACTCCATCGCCATCTCCAGCGCCGCCGCCGCGCCGTGGCTGCAGCGGTCCGTCGTCTCCTCTCCGGGCTGCACCTCTTCATCAACCTCTCCATCAAGTGTGCTCACCATGACCATGTGTGAGTAGTCCCCCCCAAGGCTGAGGGCTCTACCGGTAGCTATGTGGTTTATCTCTCTCTCCCATGGTGTGATCTTTATGTGATCATGAGTATTGCTAGTATCGCTGAATTCATATGTAATGTTTATGCTACTCAAGTGATTGTATCTAGTTTCTGGAGTCATTGTGACAACACGGTATCAAGGTGACAGTGTGGGTACTTGTGTGACTCTATGAATAATTTAGACATTTATCATGGTTTATTCTTGGGAATTGTGGTGTTTGTTTACTCAGACTTTGAGGAGTGCTTTTGCAGCCCTACACATAGTACTCTTGTGTTATCAAGAAGGAGAATAATCCCGAGTATCATTTACTTGCATTCAGTTGTGCTAACATGTTGAGAGGTACCACTAGTGAAAGTATGATCCCTAGGCCTTATTTCTAAGCATTGAAACACCGTTTACAACAAGTTCTGCTACATGTTTGCTTGCTGCCATTTTTATTTCAGATTGCAATTACCACTTATAATCATCCATATTACTTGTATTTCACTATCTCTTCGCCGAACTAGTGCACCTATACATCTGACAAGTGTATTGGGTGTGTTGGGGACACAAGAGACTTCTTGTATACTAATTGCAGGGTTGCTTGAGAGGGATATCTTTGACCTCTACCTCCCTGAGTTCGATAAACCTTGGGTGATTCACTTAAGGGAAACTTGCTGCTGTTCTACAAACCTCTGCTCTTGGAGGCCCAACACTGTCTACAAGAATAGAAGCGTGCGTAGACATCAGTGGGTAGTTTGAACCTTCCGGGGAAAGGGATTACTCGGATCTATTTGCGAGGGGATTGCATGAGCACACTCGCTCCCTTGGGTGGTGGCGATATTCCTCCCAAGTATCTTCTTATTCCTTAACCTTTGAATCCTTGATACAGACCTTGAGCGTGCGTGGTTGTTTTGGCGGGATGGGGCCACATCAAAATCAATGATTGTTTCTCTCCGAGCATGCCTCTTCGACCGGTTGTGGTTGTCTTGCCGCATGGCTAGCCCGCCCACCAGGACTTGGGTGTTGACTTGTTCTTGGCGATCACTTCCCAAGACAGGCCTTTCCTCTAGGATGGTTAGTCGGATGCATGAGCGGAGGCGACGGGAAGTGTGGTGCCCAAGCAGTAGACTAGGATTATAGTGAGGCACGATGTGGTACAAATAGTGCCAAGGGGTAACGGTTCGGTGGGTGGGCGTAGGCTTCGGTGGAGTTCTAGACCGGCCATGGGATGGACCATAGAGTGCATGCTTTGGGTAGTAGTCTGCCCCAATGTCATAAGGTTGGGACGCCTCATTGGAGTGCGGCTTAATCTTAAGTAGGAGAGCGTCAAGAGGCTTGTGCATGGACCCTGGCCCATCTGAGACTTCCCAGGGGCAAGGCCAAGCTACCCCACGACCTCCGTCCAAGTCGTCGGCGACGACTCTGATATGAAACTAGAGCACTTGTGTGAGACTTGGAGCTCTAGCCCTTTCCCCTTCTTTTATTGAACGAGGATTCAATGATCCATCCACCCTCTTGGTAAGGGGATGGGTTATATAGGAAAGGTGTCCTTGACAAATGATCAAGGCTACCCTTCATGGTGGTATGTGGGAGGGGTAAAATGGCAATGTTTGGTCCAATAGGTCATGAAGGATGTGGATAAGAGAGGATATGGCCATAGTCATGTTGGACTAACCCCACTGGCCCTCCACCTAATGAGATTCTTACTACATGGGCTACATTCTTTGACCATGTCTTTTGTCTCTTTTCTCTTGATCTTTGAGTTCTTGACTATGACATGACCATGGATTATGTTGACTAGTTTTAATATGAGCTGATTGACTTTTGTACACATAGGCGCCTATTATGCACAGGAAGAGTGTCCCTTAGGTAGGCGATATTCATTCTTACATAGAGTCCCATCAAATACAAACTAATCTAGATATTCCAGGTATGTTCTTTGCATGTGTCTTGTACTCCAAATTGATGAACTACCCTGTCTCTCAGTTCGACTCCATGTCAATGGCCTACCCCACCCTATCCAAATAGATGAACTACCTTGTATCCCAGGGTTCTATAAATTCATCACGACCCGTAAGTCCTTCCTAATTTGGCCGCAACTTTGTCTTGATGACTTCTCCGCTTGAGCCGATTTCTTTAGCCTTCTCTGATTGGATACCTGCCTCAGCACGCCTCCTAGTTATTTGCGAGAAAATTTACAGTGAATTGTAGAGAACCTATGGAACAAGATAAAATAAAATAGCCGAGTAATATTTACCCGTAGGGCAGAAACATCATGGCCGGTGAGCTAATAATTATCTCATGTTTTCCGCAGATGAAGACGGGCTTCTGACCCAGCGAGGGGGCATTTTTTTAGGTAAAGAGCATATATTTATATCGCGAAGATAACAATTACACCCAGCCTCTGCAACAACGCGTTGCCCTAGCGGCCACACGGATGCACACATCCATAATAAGAAGAAGAATTACAAAAAAGAAAAGCCTCGCTACAGTGATCCAATATTCCTTGTAGCAGCAGACCTAACACCACCAAAAACAGTAACAGAAGTCCAGCTTCTCCAAAAGCGACGCCTCAAGCACCGTCGTTGCCCTGATCATAGATCATAGGTTTTCACCCTAAAAAAAGTCCACACTCACAAAAACAATGCCTTCAACAAGGCAATTGCCAGACACAACCAATTAAGGCCAAACATGGCTGCGACCGAATCCCACCCGATCCGTCAATCTCCAGGCTTGATTTGCCCAATGGAGTTCGCCGGCGGAGCCTTTCGGAACTCGACACTCTGGCCAGATCAATGAAGACAGACATCTAGTAGATCTTCGTCTTGGCGTGAGAGGGAACCAGGGACCGCCACCTTTATTCAAACCAAGCCGACGAGACTAGACGGTGGGAACCAGCCCGCCGCCGCCTGACCGGCCGCCGGCAACGCCACGGTGCCAAGCAACCGGCGCCACCATGCGTCCCAGCGCCACCTACCTCCACAGCCTCCAGCCACAGGCCCGCATGGACCCAGATGGGCCGTGAAGCCCGGAGCCCTCGATCGCTGCACCAGGGGCGACTCCACCACGCAAGACCGCGCGCCTCCGCCGTCGTCGGCGCCGGGATGCGCATGCCACCGGGAACCGCCGCACCTCGCCGCTGAACCGCGCCGAACTCCACATGCCGCCGCCAGGGAACTCACCGCCACCGCGCGATGGAGAGGGCCCCGGCGCCGCCGTCTCCCGAGCCTTGACCGCGGAGACCCTGGCGGCGGCGGGAGAGGAGCTGGAGAGAGGAGGGAGCTCGCGCCGCCAGGTGGAGGTGCCGCCTAGGGTTAGGCGATGCGGGGGCCGGGACGGAGCGGTTTCGGGAAACAACCTCTAATCCAGCGAGGGAGCATATATACAATTAGTTCCGACTAGATTCCTGAATGATATCTCGTTGCCCAGAGTGGTTCAGGTCCAGCTAGTGTTTCCATGAGTAAAATACCCTGCAAATCGTTTGATAGTACCAGAATCCACACAATATATAGTGCTTCGATCCCCAGTGGAGTTGTGTACACACATCACCATTGAGCATACAAACTCAGAGACCCTCTATTGAGGATTAATTGAAGCCAAGGAGCTTCAAGAGTGTGATGATGTCGACTCCGACTTCTCAATAGACAAAATTATCACCTCGCACTAAATGGGTAATCGGCTTTAGCTAGAGACACACTGCGTTGGACCTAGGTTTGATTCCCAGCGGAATAGACATACAACCACTTCCAAGCCACCCAACCACAAATTAATTCTCTATTTTGAGTACGTTTGTAACTAAGCAGGAGAATTCATGTATTTTTTTTGCTTTATGGGACTAAACAAATGGTCGCAATAAAACATATTATAAAATATGCTAAAAATTTGCTCCTTGCATAATGATTTGCTCTGATAGTTTTCTTCCGAGACCAGGTTCTTGAAGAATGTATTGGGTGCACGTTCGCTTGGGATGCATCCGTAGTCGAAAACATGCTCGCTGAAAGAGTAAGACAACTATGGAGTACATTACCAAATAGATACATCTACAATATTACGAAGCTCCAAATTCAGTCCACAAATCGAGAAATAAAAAGATAAAATCATTTTGTGAATAGTAGATATAATACAAATTTAAGCTTTGGATTGGGGTTGTTAAGTATCACAAATGATTTTATTTGTTGTATAATATTTTGGATTAATTTGAAATTTTGTGCTAATATTTGTGTATTGTGCCAATTTTGTATAAACAAGACTCAGATCCTTTTTACATCTTGTAGTGTGTGTTCTTGTACAATTGATGCAACATAAGCTTGGATGCACATTTTAAGCTCTCCGGGTTCTCAAGTCATGTGACAAAAATGGAATCCGTAAAGTCAAAACAATCATGGATGCTGGTCAAATTCGCTTCTACCGATTCTCCTAACATGAATAGAACTTGTATACTATGAGATATCATCAAAGATTGTCAGGTTCCGGCCGTTAACCAAATTATTTCCCTTCCAGCATCTTACATAGCATATACATAGACTCATGGCATGATTTAGAAGAATCTAAACCTATACAATGGACCAATATATCGTAGAATGACATATAACTTATGAATACTAATCCCCTAGCTAGATCGGAAGACAGGTGATGGGGCATTAATATAACTTAACCCCATATTCCCGTCTGTTACGCATGTGAGGCAACTGATGATTAGTAATAGCTATAGTAGATATCACAAGCAAACCTCTCTACAATTCATGCAGAATCTCACAACCGCTTCTTGGATGCTACATTATCTCCATTACAAGTTGTTGAACAGAAACAATAATGTCCTATCTCATTAGTTTCTGATGCTAGCTTGCTATATGATGCAACATATATGGCCCTTGAGATGAAACAGAAAAATGAAGTGATACCTGCAGAAGTTAGCTAGATAGACAGCGGATTAACAATGGAAGATCTTAGCTAGTGCTTGACAATTAGGTTGTTCGAAACTGGTCGCAAATATTCCTTTATGTGTCTTGATTGCTTGTGCTGTTGTGCGTATATACGCATACTGATTGTGCACACCGCATCCATTAATTAGCTAGCACTAGATGGTACTCTGCAATAACGATTATTCTTGGTCGGTCGCTAGCTGCGGCGCTGCCGCAAGAAACTCACATGATACAGTTATAACGGGCGGTAGCCGGTAGAGTTCGTTTTAGCTCTTGTTAATTACAGGTTGCTAAGGCCGCACGGCAGGATCAGCCGGCCGGACCGGAGTTCCGTTCATGGAATCCTTCTATGATGCATGCAGATTCGCGGTTCAGGCTTGATGGAGATATATTAACTAGCATCGCTGCTTATTCATACATGATCATGAACTTTCCTCGCAATACAGTCGAGAAAGAGGATTTTTCATATCAGGTTGAAGTCGACCTGGCAATTTAGTTTCTTGCAGGTTGCAGCAGTGTGGTTACGTTGTACTCCTACTGGCTGCTGCTACTAGTTAATTAATGACTGAGTTGAGTGCTTGCGTGCATGTACTCCCTCCGTTCGGAAAAGATGTCACAAAAATGGTCTATCTATAGTTCATTTTTGTGACATCCTTTTGCGAACGAAGGGAGTAGATTTTTTTTTCGAGAATACGCCAAAGGCATCCGAGAAATTTACAGGAGTCGACTCAACATCACTAGAAGCAGTGGTTGAGGAACACCCACGCCCACAACTGTAGACAGCTTACTCGCTAACTATGTTTAGAACACCAGCTCCTGCCCTGTACCAAAGATGCATATCTTCCAAGATTCTAGCCGTCAGGACATCCACACAGCAATGCTGACTAATATTGCCGAAGCCCTTGGCAAATGCCAGCAGATGAGAATAAGAGCATCTCCACCGGCATGCTCCAATTAGGGTTATTGGACGCGCCGACACGAAAACGCCCTCACCGTCGCTCCCAATAGCGGCAAAGTTGTCAGACGGCCCAATAGCATGTCCGGCAACCCCGCTTCGCGCCCTGTTTGTAGGGAGACAACCGGGCGTGCCGGCAGCCGCGGCAACACGTACCACGTCGGATCCTGAAGCACGAGATCGGCCAGTCAACGACCGAAAACGGTCAGCATAATTTATTGCACATGGTAGGCGTCAAGTTAATCGCCCAGCGGTTTCCACTGACGAGCAGACGCGTCGCCAGAGTAAGTGTGTCTCGGGAATCGGCGGTGGTGCTAATGGGCGACCTGCTTCACCTCCCCGCCGTCTTCATAAGCAGCGCGGCCACCCCTCGGCCTCCATCGGCGCGGCAGCTAGAAGAGCTGCCTCAGGAAAGACGAGGCGGCATTCGTCTCCAAGCACCATATCCCACTGCCGCCGGGGTGCGCCTCCCCACACTCTGGGTGATGAGCTCGCTTGGATACGCCGTTCCGCCTCTGCCAGAAGACGACAAGCTACGCGCTCATCCGTTTGCGCCCCGCGGCAGCTGACGCCGGAGCAGCAGGATGACCCCGGCTTCGCCGACGACAGCCCCAACTGGCCGGGGATCCTCGCGGCGCAGTGCGAGGCGGCGATCGATGACCATGAGGACCGACCAAGCTGGCCCGGTGGAACAGGGAGTGGCGACGTTGTTGGTGCGGCGACCGACCCCTCTACGACGTGCTGGGCCAGTAGGGGTTCGTCCTGCCGCCCGAGCAGTAGGTTCCCTCGGTGACGCCGATGCCGATGCCTATGGGGCGCACATCCTCACACGGCACCTCCAGTACATGTGCGCTCGACGATGCCGACGACATCGACGCCAAGCCAGCTCGTCGCCAGGCAGGAGGCTGGATCCTCGCGCACGTCGCCCCCCCCCCCCCCCCCCCCGCGTGAAGATCAAGACAGAGACGCGGTCAGCGCCGCCGTGAAGGACAGGTTTTAACGCGGTGTGACCATCCAGGATTTCGGCCCAGCCAAGGTCAAGGCCGAGCCTTCCTCACTGGTCCACGGCAAGAAGCGCGCCGCGCCACGGCCGGCGCATCGGGAAATGACGGACGAGGAGGCTAGCTGAGGCTCTCTTCCAGCTCCAACTCGTCGAGGCCATGAAGAATTGGTTCGACACCGTCCTTCCGGTCACGCAGGAGTTTGCGGAGCGGTGGTCCTCCATCGGGAGCAGCACCGTCATCATTCCAGACTACGGCGAGGAGGAGGACGTCGCGCCACCGCCCGGAGGCGACGCCGAGGTCAAGGAGGAGCCGGAGGCGGCGCAGTAGAAGGCCGCCGCGTTCAACATCGACGATGCAGTCAAGGTGTTCAACTAGAACTGGTTCTATACCAGTCTCTAGGTTTAGGATTTTTAGTTTAATTTTTTGTCTAAATATGTAAAATATATGAAATGTTAATGAAATATCATCATTTTAAAAAATTTTAAAAATATATTCGCTACTGGGATCGTCTATTGGGAGTGGCCGGTGGTGGGAGCCGGTCCCAATAGCGCGGCAACCTGTGCCGGCGCTCCCAACCTCCCTACCCAGAGCTAGGATGGGACATGCAGCCAGAGCAGCAGCAACAACAAAATCATCAGGAGCAGCAGAACAATGATGTTGGGATGCCAGAGGAAGAAATGCAACAGGCAGATGAGAATGCAATGCAGCAATCAGGATCCAGTGGAATTGCACAGTCTGAAGGATCTGCAAACCAAATTGCCAACCAAGTTTTTCTGCCAGAGATAATACTGCCAATAGAACATCAGCTAGCACTTACAAGGAAATCTGTGTTTGGACCAGCAGAACCTCCAAGCTTTATTTAGGAGAGAAGTGCACAGATTATATTACCGGCTGTTTTTTCTGCCACCATACCTTGTAGCTTGCCATTAACAGCACCCTTATTACTGCTGTTAACTAAAAGAAGCTGGATGATTGCCTTCGATTTGCCAGTCAAATTTAGCATCAAATGCAGTGAGTTACAGCATGCAACAAGAGTTATTACTCCTCTCAAAAGAAGGCCAGTGGCAAGAGCTCTTTCGTTTGATCCAGTGCCGGATCTGGAAGCAGATGATGACAGTTCACATATATTCTCTGCCTCAGCAACACCAGTTCGAAAGAAGAAAGCAAGAAAGGTGATTACTGTGAGAAACTGATGAGTGCTAGAAGAAGTGCAAGATTGAGCGCCAAAACAAATGGTTCGAGATGCTATGTATCCAGCACTCCAGCAAAAAAGAAGCCCAGATGTAGCAGAAAGCAAGAGAATAGCAAAGATCACATGGGGAGTCAGACAGAACAGCCCAAAGAAGATGCAGGCCCAGTAACTCCACACACCCCGGTTCATGTCCTTCAGCAGGTGGGCAGGGTGCTACAGATACCAGCAGAGGAAATCACAGAGAAAGGCTTGAAGCCCAGCCTCAGAAGGAGAAGCCCAACAAGGCCCAAGATGATTAGTACGCCATCAAGCCTGATTTGCCCTTGTATGGGCTCAATTGGACTGTTCCCATGTCAGCCCAAGCTTTTGTTATTTCCCTACGCCAATTACTATCTCTGTAATTCAGACCTGATGATGCTTATGTTAAACCTGATCATATCCAGTGCCCATACTGGTCCTTTTGATGTCAATGCCAGTCATGACTACTCCTGTGGATGCAATGAACAAAACACTTGTTATGGGGATTATGTTAGTGCTCTGGTTATACTTGCTGTTTGGTTATCCAGTGCTTATACTGGTCATTTTGGTGCTAATGTTAGTTATGATTACTACTGTGGATGCAATGAACAAAACTTTGCTCTGGAGACTATGTTAGTGTTCTGGTTCTGCTTGGTACTGATTGGTTGAGCCTGTCAGTCATGAAATTGGTCTTACAGCTGTGTTTTAATGGATAGTACACCACAATGGTTGTTGGACTGGAATGTTCTTGATTGGAATGTAAGGGGTCTTAATGACAAAGATAAACGTTTGATAGTTTATAATAAAATAGATGAAAGTCAGTGTGCTATTATCTGCCTTCAGGAGACAAAGTGTGAAAATTTTGACCACTCGTTTATTCGTACCTTCTGTCCCAAAAGATTTGATAGGTTTGTCTTTTCACCATCAGTGGGAGCTTCTGGAGGAATTATTGTTTTATGGAACAGCTCTATCTTTGATGGAAAACTGGAGGAGATACACAGATCTGCCATCAGAATTTCATTTCCTCCAAACACAACAAGGAAAGCTGGACACTTGTTACAGTTTATGGTCCATGCAGAGGACCTGAGAGGGATGCTTTTGTGCAGTGGCTACATGATCTGGTCATTCCTTTCCATGAAAACTGGTTGTTAGTGGGTGACTTTAATTTCATTAGATCAGTCGAAAACAGAAACAGAGAGGGAGCTGATATGAATGACATATTCATTTTTAATGAAATAATTAGTTACTTGGGTCTCATTGAACTGCCACTCAAAGGCAGGGCGTTCACTTGGTCAAACATGCAGGATCAACCATTGTTGGAGCAACTGGGCTGGTTTTTCACTAGATGCCAATGGACCCTGAAATACCCAAATACTCTTGTACACCCACTGGCTAAGTCTACTTCTGATCATGTTCCATGTGTGATCAATATTTCAACTACAATCCCCAAGCACAGATATTCAGATTTGAAAACCATTGGGTGCTCTAGCCAGGTTTCATTGAATTAGTGCAAAAGGTGTGGAAATGGCCAGTCAGAGGTAACAATATTGCTAATATTTTGACAGCCAAGTTCAAAAATGTTCGGCATGAGCTAAAACGATGGGGTAGATCCCTATCACAGATAAAGATACTGATTGACAAGTGTAATAAAGTAATTCTTATATTGGATCAGTTGGAAGATGAAAGGGATTTAAGCAGACCTAATTCAATTTCAGAAATATAGTTAAAACACATCTTAAGCAAATGTTATTCATCCAGTCTGAATACTGGAAAAAGAGGTGTACTGTGCGATGGGTTCAGTTAGGAGGTGAAAATACAAAGTTTTTTCATGCAAAAGCCACTGAGAGGTATAGGCACAATACCATTACTGAAATTAAGAATGAAGATGGAATTATTTTGACAGATCATCAGCAGAAGGCAGCAGCATTTTGGCTCGGTTTTAAAAATAGGATGGGCATCTCTATCCCAACTGTCCAGCCCTTCGTGTTGTCGGACCTTCTGTCAGTGGTAGATAATCTGGGCAGCCTGGTGGAGCCATTCTCATCTGAGGAAATTGAGGATGTAATCAAACACATGAAAATTGATAAAGCTCCTGGCCCGACGGTTTCAATGGTATGTTTCTGAAAAAATGCTGGCACATTGTAAAAGAGGATTTCACACAGTTATGTAATGATTTCCACAGTGGCAATTTGGCTCTGGAAAGCATCAATGGATCATATATTACGCTCATTCCAAAAGTGCAGAATCCGAAAAATGTGGGTGATTTTAGACCAATTTCGCTCACTAATACTTGCTTGAAGTTCCTCACAAAGCTCATTGCTAATAGATTACAGCTTGTCATCACCAGAACTATTCATGATAACCAATATGGTTTTATTAAAAAAAGGACAATACAAGACTGTTTGGCCTGGGCCTTTGAATTCCTTTTTCAATGTAAACAGTCAGGGAGAAAAGTGGTGATACTAAAAATTGATTTTGAAAACGCATTTCATACACTTGATCATGAAGCCATAATACAGATTCTGCAAGCTAAAGGTTTCCCCTCACTATTCATCACTTGGGTAAGAGAGATTTTATCATCTGGATCCTCATCTGTTCTTCTGAATGGGATACCTGGAAAACCTTTTGTTTGCAAGAGAGGAGTGAGACAGGGTGATCCACTATCCCCACTTCTTTTGTTGAAGGGGCAGAGTTATTGCAGAGTTTGGTGAATAAAGCCTACAGAGATGGTTTGTTATCAGCCCCAATTCCTATCAGAAAAGACTATCCAATCATCCAATATGCTGACGACACGATTATTGTTCTGCCAGCAAGTAAATCAGACCTAAAGGTCTTCAAGGACATTCTAGGCATGTATGCAGCATTCACTGGACTGAAAATTAATTTTCATAAATCCTCAATGGTCCCCATCAATGTGCCACAAGAGGAAATGGTAGAGCTAGCAAACTTCTTTGAATGCAAACTTGGCACTATGCCTTTCACCTATCTTGGCCTTCCAATGGGAACCACTAAGCCGTCAGTTAAAGATTTCTCTCCTCTAACTGATAGGCAGGAGCGCCAGCTGACGACCACCACATCCTTTTTATCATATGGTGATAGATTGGTTCTTGTTAATTCTGTTATTTCTTCATTGCCCATCTTCTTCTTGCTGAGTTTGCAAATTCCAGTGGGAGTATTAGAGGTATTAAACAGAGAAGAAGGCATTGTTTATGGAGAAAGAAGGACAAAGATAAAGTTCACTCCCTTGCTGCATGGGACATGGTCTGTAAACCCAAGAACAAAGGTGGCCTAGGGATTATTGATTTAAAAGTGCAAAATAAAGCATTATTGTTGAAGCATTTGCACAAATTCTATAATGATGATAATACACCCTGGGTTTAGTTGATCAAGGACACATACTATCACAATGCAGTCCCACATGCTGTCATACCATCTGGTTCCTTCTGGTGGAGAGGGGTTTTTGCGTTATCTGATGCATATAGAGCAATTACAAAATGTGTAGTGGGCAGTGGCACTTCAGTTTTATTCTGGTCAGATTTGTGGTTGAAGGAAAAATTGGAGGAGCAATTCCCTAGGCTCTTCTCTTTTGCTATTGACAAGCTTCAGTCTGTAGCTGAGTTTATAAACACCAATAATCAGCTACAATGGTTTTTCCTGCCCCTGTCTGTTGATGCACAGGAGGAACTGAGACAATTGCAAGCTTTGATACAGGATGTACATCTTGATAACATGAATAAAGATGCCTGGTATGCACACTTGGAAATGGAGTGTTCAGGCCAAATAAAGTTTATTAACTACACTTTCAGGATATGGAGACACATGCCCCTTCTTGTTGGGTCTGGAAAAGTAAATGTCAGTCCAAGCATAAATTCTTTGCTTGGCTTCTTCTACATGATCGAATTAATACACAGGAGATGTTGATTCATCGACACTGGTTGGTTTCTGACAATTCTGACTGTGTCTTGTGCCCTGCTCATCAAATGGAGGACTGGAGACACTTATTCTTTAACTGTCAATTCAGCACAAGAATCTGGAATTATCTGCAAATTTCATGGTCACCAGGAAGTAATCCAACTCAAGTCATTGCAGCAGCAGGCAAGAGCTTCTCAAGACCATGTTTCATTGAAGCTGTTATCCTGGCATGTTGAGCAATTTTGAAGCAGCGAAATGGATGGATTTTCAAAAATATAAAACCTACATTTAGAGGCTGGAAGACGTGCTTTGTTTATGAGATGTCTTTGCTACAATATAGGGCAAAGAAGGCTGACGTTCCTAAACTGTCAACATGGCTTGACACTTTGATCTAATTGTAAATATTTGTAAATATGTACATAACTCTTTTATTTTTAATAAAGTGGGGAAAATGAGGCTGTGGGGGACTCCCCTGCAGTAGAAAAGTTTCAAAAAAAATAGCATGTGTCTGACTTGTCGGACACTCTATTGGAAGCGTTGATGGAGATGCTCTAACAGTGGAATCAAACTTCTTCCTTTCCTTGCTTCTGAACCTTGCTCTACTAGATAGCCACCACTCCTCCAACACATCAGTGAGCAAAGGTTACTTACCTGAATCCAAAAACTTCAAAAGCACCTATGCCACACATGCCTAGCAAACACACATTGAATGAGGATGTGGTCCACATTGTTATTTTGTAGTGATCCAAATTCATATAAAGATAAACGCTAACTTTTGACGAGCGGAGCTTGACCCGTCGCCGGAGGCTTGGGCCGAGTGGAGTGGAATCTGAAGTTAGCCTTGCAGTGCCCTTCATCTAAAATCTCAAGACCATGTCGATGGCGCGCCGCCGCTGCAACTCCTCCCAGAGCAGACCTGACATTGTTGGTTGCGGACGGGAAGTCGCCGAACGGGTCAAGAAGACCACATCCGTCCCGGAGCCGAAGAAGAAGGAAGAACCACCGATGAAGCTCCACTACGATCCGGAGAACGCCACTGCTAGAAGAAGTCCTCGAAAACCACACTACTCCCACAAGCTTCTCGACGTCGCCGCCGAGATTGGTCTGAAGCCGGGATACATTATTGCAAGAGGCGCCGCCGCCACCAAAAAAGCACCGCCCCAACAAACCTGGACACGCGTCCAAATTTGCATCCCGTCGGTGCCATCAAAGACAATCGAGGCCCTAGGATCTTGGCGCCCCAGCGAAGGAGCGCGACGATCCAGATACCGCATGTCCCATCCCTACCACATAGCCGCACGAGCGACGGGGAGAGACCAGCCGAAGCATGGAGTCCCGTTGAGGAGGACACACAGGGGCGGAGGACAACGAAGCATGGACCCATCTCGGCCTCACAGAGGTCGCTAGGGCATAGCGGCGGTCAGGAAGGATTTAGATCTAAGAGCAAACAAAATGAGAAAAAAAGAAGTAGGAAAACAAAGGCCTCGGCCATGGGGGCACAGGGATGAACGCAGGCGGCTCCGTCGCCGCCGACGGCAGGCCGGGCGGCCTCCTGCGACGGAGGCGAAGGGGAGAGGGTGTGGCGGCGGCTATGGCATCATGTGTGCTGGGTTGGGTTTTCGTAACTAGTGGAAGTAATCTTTTTGGCATGGGGATGAGTTCGGACTCACTAAGTCTGGCTCCGGGAGCCGGATTCGTCGCCAGCGAGATGCGGCGGCGAGGTCGGTGGTCCAAATCGAGGTTAGTAATGAGCGACTTTTCTCAATTTTCGAGATGCTGCTAACTTGGATGTGTTTTTGCTGCGTAACTAGCGAGATGTTGCAACAATTTTGCGCATCTCCTTTAAATCTTGTTTCAAATGTCTTCGCAAGCTGCTGCAAACATTGTCCTCCCATCTTGCCTAGTGTGTTGACTTTTTTCGAGATATTTGCTGCGACGGATGGGGAATCGCTAATAGAAGTGGGGATTTTGCTGCATACTTAAAATAATTGTTGCATATTCCAAAAAAAGAATTGTTGCATTGGCATTTTCAAAATGTCGCCTCGTTCGTTTTCTACAGGTTTGACCCACCGCAGGAAAAATGTTGCTACTATCTTTTTGCTGTGCATTTGGGGATTTTACTACAAAGATCGTATGGCTGAAATTTGAACTTTTTATGAAGATTTGACGGTCCGAAAGAAGTAGGACTTGAGCTTCTCGTCCTTCGGACGATTAGCACGCCCCTTTATTTTTATTAAAACCACGCTAATGGTCGACTCCAATAATCCATTTTGTACTAGTGTAATACATACATGTTTTGAAACTATCGCTTAATGTCATATCGGCAATGGGTATATATCCATTTCTGGAGCAATGGACGTTGATGGATCGATACTCACTCCGACTCTTACGCCAGAGGCCTCTCAAACGGTCCATACAAGCAAGCCTAAAATTACGACGGAGGGCCTAAAAAACCTTCCGTCAGAGGTAACTGGAACGCGAAGACCATCAACGGGGATTCATATCGAGCGAACACAAAACCAAAACGCCACCGCAATACACGGTGCAGGGAATATATGGACCCCGATACAGTCTGCAACAGAGGTAATGGTGCAAGGAAAGTCACCTCTGCCTAACCTCCTTGATCTACCACAGCTGAACGAATGGCGTTAGAGAAAGGGCTTATGCTGGTTGAACAAATAGGATGCTCTCCGGTCACTATTGAAACAGGTTCTCTTGAACTTTGTCAAGCATACAATGGTGTGATTGAAATTTGGAGCCTGTATACGGCCATCCTTGAAGACTGTTTCCAGCGATCAGCGAGGATTGATCCGATTACTGTTAAGCGCTGTAATAGGGAAGCAAATATGGTCGCACACAAGTTAGCTCATTTTGTTTTCGAGTCATATTCTTCCAGTTTTTGGAACTGCGACCCCCCCCCCCCCCCCCGAGCTTTATTATTTCTGATTAATAAACAAAGTATCTATGTTTGATTTGAAACAAAGCACGGCATGATGGCTTTCCCTAAAAAAATGACATACTCATGGTGAGAGATCTATTCTCCATTGCTGAAGTTTTTTTTTACCTGTGTCTATAGTTACGGTATGTAGTAAGTAACCACTTCATCTTTGGTTTTTCTATTTTTAGTCAAAACAAACGCTGGTGGTCGACTCAAATAATCGATTTTGTGTGCACGGTACGCCTTTTTTTTGTTGAAAAAGCATAGTGCAGACTGGTTTTTTAATTTTGAAAATAACATTTTAAAGTTTCAAAAAATTATGAAAGAAATTCTAGATATTCATAAGGATGTATTCTGTCAACATGCAAAAGCTTACTAACTCGAAACACCTTGTATTTTGAGCCACACAAAAAGCAAATCGAACAATCTTTGAGGGCTCACTAATTTAGATCTGCAATTTTGTTATTTTTACAGTCTAGAATACAATGTATTTCAAGGCGAAAATGTGCATAGTTAATACATCATTGTCTACATCTGAAAGTTTTCAGATATTTTTGAACTTTAAAATGTCGTTTAAAAAATGTTTAAGATAAATAGCTACATGTAGCCACAGCTACAAAACAATGCACCGTTTTGTTCCCCTCTTTTTCTCACAAACAGAACCGATTCTCTCATAAGTAATGAAATTATGGGAACCGCACTATTATGCACGTTCCTCCACGCTGAACGCGTCGCCGTCAGCGTCGGTGTCCTCTCGGCCGACATGCATATCGACAAAGCATCTGCCTAATCTGCTAAAGGATCACAAAATGGTGGGCAGGGGAACACGGGCCCTCCTCTCCAAATGATGCTTAGCTACGCTTTCGGCCAAAAACACTGCGCTTTGGCTTAGTTTCGTGCCAGTCAAATCGTACATGATCCCCTAAACCCCTCTCTCGATCTCCAACGCCTCTCACGCTGGTGTAGTTTATTCATGTTGGGCTTTGTTAGGGTTGCGAGTGGTTCATGCACGGGAGGAAGGGTATTTCCTCGTGCCCACAGTCTAGGGTTTCCACTAGCTAGCTAGCGTTTACAAAAAGAAGTGCCCATGTTTGCTTGGAAACTTCCAAGTTGGGAAATGGGTAGGCCAATGGAGTAGTTTGTGATTTTGTAGGACGATTCCAACAAAAAGGCACATCATTGATATCTTGAGAATTGCTTGTCTAACACATTACCTCCGTTCTAATACTTTTCACTTGTCAAAAAATAAAAAGAGCTCCGTACGTTCTCATGCACCAATAATTATTCGTCGACAATTTAGCACGTTGATTTTCCTTCCAGTGGAAATCATATAATTCCATATCTACTATAATGTGCAATTTGGTAGATAAGAAAATTTTGATTCGCCAAGTGACTTAGAAATACTACATATGCTTCTCAAAACAAGGTTTATATTTTTCTGAAAAGTCAAGCAATGAGCAATGTTAATTTTGACCAAACTGGAGTATAATATTATGTAGTTATAATTAAAAAATATCATTCGGTAATTAATGATATTGATTTGGCATTGTAGATGTTAATTTTTTTTGTAAATTTGATCAATCTTTTGATTGTTCAACTTTAACCAAAATGTATAGACTTTCTTTTACAGAGCGAAGGGAGTAGCAATTTACTATGTTTACCTGGTTGTTTTATCATCTCTACCTTATAGCTTGTGAAATGAATAGAAGTGAGTTTTACTCTCATTGTTTGTGTCTCCTTTTAGCAAAATGATATTTTCTCTCCGTTTAATATACTGTACTAATATGGTTCCGATATATCCTAGTACCTCCAATCCTACTTTATGGCATTTTCACTTTCTGAGGATCTATTGGAATAACCAATGGAAAATGATGTGGCGCATAATTGTGAGCAACTACATATTATAATAAATATAAAAGAATCTCGCAAAAATATAGAGTATTATGGAGAGCGAAGAGTGAAGGAACGGGCAAGTCAGCCAGCAGCAGGTGGGCAAGTGGCGCACCTTTATATGCAGAGCATCCGCGCGTCCTTCCCACCCATCCTCCTCTCCCACGAGAAACCATCGACACCACGACGCGTCCTCACCTCACGCCGAGAGCTAGCGACCGCGCATCAACCGACCAGCTCGCCGGAACAGAGGGAGCCTTCCGAACCAACGCCGCGCTCGAACGTCAATGTCGACGAGCTCCAACGAGTCCCCGGCCGTGTCTGGTCTCGACTACGACGACACCGCCCTCACCCTCGCCCTTCCCGGCTCCTGTCCCCACGATGGCAAGCCCGCCGTGGGATGGCCGCCGGTGCGGGCTTACCGGCGCAACGCTCTGCGCGAGGAGAGCGCGTGCAAGCTCGTGAAGGTGGCGGTGGATGGCGCCCCGTACCTGCGCAAAGTGAACCTCGCCGCGCACGGCGGGTACGAGGCCCTGCTCCACGCGCTCCACGGCATGTTCGCGCCCTGCCTCGCCGTCGTCCGTGGCGACGTGGAGCTGGGGAGTAGGCTAGTGGACGCGGCCACCGGTGCCGAGTACGTGCCCACCTACGAGGACAGGGACGGCGACTGGATGCTCGTGGGGGACGTCCCATGGAAGTAAGCAAACTCCCACTAGCTATGTATCTTAGTTCTTGCAGATTTAAGATTTCCACAAACAAATGTGCTGATCGACTGATTCATGTCAATGCAGGATGTTCGTTGAGTCCTGCAAGCGGATCCGGCTCATGAAGAGCTCCGAGGCCGTCTGCTTAGGTAATAATCCAAGATCATGTCCTACATGATGCCACCACCCTGACTTCATAATTAAGAATGGACATTAATAACCCATGAATCCATGATTACTAACACTTTTTCTTAATTTCTGTGATGCAGCTCCAAGGCCATCGTCCCAATGATCGCTCCACTTAATTCGATTCAAAGTAAACTCGTGCACTGGAAGAGGCTTGGCTGATCAGGTCCTCCATGTACCTATACCGTAGGATATACTCACTCCGTTTTTCAATATAAGATGTTTTAGCATTTGTCTACATGCACATGTACACAAATGTATGTTAGACATGTGTTAGTGTGCATGTTCACTCACTTTAGTATGTATCTAGACAACATGTGCAACACCTAAAACATCTTATATTAAAAAACAGAGGGAGTATATGTATACCAGTGACCGGTGATGTGCTGTATAGGCCACACGGCCGGACTTCCTCCTCGATCTATCTATGGTGCTCAGTGCCGCAGGATCTTCGGTTTTTCGACGACGGCGGCGAGGATTGAGAGAGGGAAGGGAAGCATTAGTAGTCTTTCTTCTTAGTTTCCTCCACATTTCGATCGGCTTCGTGTTCAGCCTTATGGGCCGGAAAGGGACGTATGTATGCCCGATATATATACTTGTTGTTGTTGGATTGTTGTGCCTTGATCCATTGCAAGGTCATGAAATATTACGAGTTGTCTAAAAAAACGAAATATTACGAGTACTGTCGTTTCTTTACCAACCTGCCTGCCTCTG
The DNA here is from genome assembly GCA_947311845.1 of Poa pratensis. Taxonomy (NCBI): domain Eukaryota; kingdom Viridiplantae; phylum Streptophyta; class Magnoliopsida; order Poales; family Poaceae; genus Poa; species Poa pratensis. The sequence goes on from CAMZMU010000068.1 coordinate 27,189,440, forward strand.
TTTGTGCCATCTTTCCCATCAATGGTGCAGTAGTAGTGCTGTGTGTCGTTCTTTTGGTTGTGAGCTGTGGTAGGAAGATAGATGGTGATTGATGTGGAAACCAGTGGGAGTGGGAATCTATGGTAGCTGGTGGTCGACTGGTCGTCGGAGGTAGAGCTTATTACCGACGTGATGTCGGTTAGGCTTGAAGTGTTCATCTCAAGTTAGGTTAGTGATCATGATCCTCTTTGGTTCACCTCATTCCCATGTGCCGCCTCTCCCTCTCTTTGAGGGGTATTGGATACCAACTCCTTCCATGCTCACATGCTCCCATTTAAAAAAAAAGATTTTAATTGTTTCAAAAAGTTGATCTCAATTTTTTTTTGTTTCAATAAGTTCTACAAAATAATGTGAATGTTCACACAGACTGTGTCTACAAGTTACAAAATTTTCAAATCCAATATCGAAATACATATTGAAAAACAAAAAGGAAAATCTAGAATGAATAGTGTCACATAATGACAAAAGTCACACTATTCACATATGAATTTGTCTTTTTATTTCTCAATGAGCCTTTTGAATTTTGGATCTGAATTTTTTGAGAGATTGTAGAGACATTCCTTTTTTTTCCTTTTTCATTCATTTGTTCTTTTCTAATTCTACTATATGAACGAAATCACCACTATTGCGGCTTTTCGACAAAAAAGTATTTGTTGTTTTGTTCTCCATTTATCGGGCTAGCTCTTGTATCCAGTTTGAAGGATAGTTTTAAAACCCGGACTGCACTAGCAGTGTGACAGAAAAACCGAAAATGAGGCCTCTTATATTTTTTTTAAAGATGCATTGATCTTTTAGTAAAAAATCAGAAAAAGTTTTAGAAATGGTGTGTAAATTATGGATATGCAAGGCACACTAAAGGCCAACCATGAGCAAGTACGCCGTCCTGGCGAAGCACTACAAGCCTGGCACTGGCGATGGCAAGGGGAAAGGGCAAGACTTCGTTGAGCGGAGCTCCGGTTTGTCTATCTTTTGTTGTCCGTGTGTGAACCTGAACTTGTCTAAATTCTATCTAGTGTCCGTGAACCTGAACAGTGTCCATATTGTTGATGATCTATGTTGCATTGTTTTGTATGGTTTTGAGGGGTTGGATTTCAAATAACATCGGACAAATGAGAGTTGTTCGGGTTCTATCTACGGACATGTCTAAATAGGGGTCAAATTTGGCCCTCATCTTCTGGTGCCTCTCATCGTGTGTGTGTTTTTTCCTTTATCTCTCCCCTTGTAATCCCCGTGTACTCTGGTTCGTTTGAACCCATCTTGTTGAGGTTGCAAAACCTCATAGGTAACTTTGATAATATATTCAGGTGAGGATTAATCCCTGGTGAAAATTCAAAAAAAAAATTGGCAATTGCGGTTTGACATTATCCAAGTCTTTTCTTGGTCCAACTCGCAAGTCCCAACTTCCAACCATGAGATTGACCGCTAATTCCACTCGCTCTACTCGACACGTATCTTCCACCACGTGTACCCATCCGGCCACGCTTCCAGCACCGACCACCCAAGCAGCTAGCTTCCCCACGACGCCGCACATGGTTTCTTCCTCAAAATTAATCACGGTTCTAGTTTAAGCACCCCTAGATTTACCCTACTGCCCGTCCCCTGCTCTTCCAGTGATGTACTCCGTACTACTTTTCCTCTCATCTCATGACGGCCACTGTTCACATTCCAACAGTAACTCCGTACCACTGCTAGCGGCGGCGGCGCTGCTCCAGTTCCAAACCCTAACCCTAGCCTCTCCGGCGACTCGATCCTAGGCCACGCGGCGTCGGTGGAGATGGAGGAGCTCAAGCTCGGCGGCGGCGGAGGAAAGCCGCCGATCCCGTCGCCGGCGAGGAAGCCGGTGCTCTCGCGGCACGCCTCCTTTGTAAGTAACGCCTCAGACGGTCAGACTCTCAAATCTCGGCGCGCTTAGCTTGGCTACTCGTGTGATCTGAGCGAAAGGTGTGAGCTTTAAGTGCGCTAGGCCCGATTTGTGCTTAATCTTGTGCTGTCGTGTACGATTCCTGCGCTACGATGTGAGCCATTTGCGGTGAGGAGCTGGGGTTCTCACCGGTATGACGGGAAGGCGTAGACGGTGGGGAGAGAGGGTTGATGAATCTTTCGTCCTGAATTTCTTTGGTGGTACACATGCTGTACTAAGTACTAGCAACCTAGGAGTGAGGTGATTGGATCCGTGCGGTTTATGTGGATGTGGGTTATTTGGACACTGGAAAGCCATCTTAGGTGGTCATTTGAAGAGACTGCCTTGGATTCTGTGAAATGATTAATTGTGTCAACTGAATGTAGTACTGAGTTTTCAGAATGTTCTTGTAATTTGTAAACTAGATTAGTGCTGAATGCTGCCGTGGTAATCTCCTTGCATGTAATCTTTGGGCGGGTAGATTGTGAGCCTAACATGTTATTCGTCTGAAGGGCATATCAATTGTTGTCTAAAGATGTCATGTTGGCGAAAGAAAAGGCAACAGGGAGGCGGCGGCGGTTCCTCGCTCCGCCGCGGGCGAGCCTGCTGGTTCCTCCCCTCCGCCAGCCGCTCCGGCGGCGGGAGGGTGGGAGAACCGCGGTGCTCATTCGTGGGCGTGTAGATAGTAGGGATAGGGTCTCGTGTGGCGGCGATCTGCTTGGACGTCGTCGCGTCTAGGGATGAAAACGGAGTGGAAACTTTTCGACTTTTCCGCGGAAAAACGGAACGGAAATACGGAAGTGGAAACGGAATTTTGCCAAACGGAAACGGACAACGTATTCCGGCGGAACGACCCGTTTCCGGTAATACGGAACTTTCCGTTTTTTGCTACGCGGTGCTATCTGAATGCAGCAGGCCTAACAATTTTAGTAGGAACACTGAGGCACAACCCAAGATTTCAACAAAAAAAGAAAAATTACTTGCATATTATCTCCCTCTCGAGGCATTCCCGGTTCGGCATTTCAGTGTTACACTAGGGTTAGGGACGATAGTAGGTATTGTTTTGTCAAAGTTGATAACTTATAAACACTATATTATATTTAATTTATTTCATCTTATTAAATTAATTTATTTCATCTTATTAAATTGATAAGTTTGTTGGTTTGCTTTAGTTTTCCTACATTATTCAAGGGTTCGCTTGGTTCCGGCAAACATCTGCATCTATTCCGTGTCCGCACTTTTATTGGTCTGTTTCCGACCATATTTGTTTCTGTATTTGTTTCCGGGGTTTCTGTATTCGTTTCCGCTTCCGCATAAAAATATGAAAACAAATGTGGCACCACCCGGTTCCGTCTGTATCCGCTCCATTTTCATCCCTACTCGCGTCGAATAAAGTTTCTCGGCAGTGTCGACGAGGCGGCGGCGGTGACACCGTCTTGGGTTTTGGTCTCCCGGCTCCGGCCTCGCTGCAGCGGCGCCCGCTCCTCCGCCGCTGCGAAGCTTGTGGAGGTCTATACAGGAGTTTGGCCAGCTGCGGGCGTCCGACGGGGCATCTGCGTCGGCGCGGGAGAGATGATGGCAGCCCAAGTGCTTGGTTTGTGGACGGCGGGCGGTGGATCCGGCAGGCTCCTTTGTGAGGCGGCGGATCCTGGATCCAAGTGGCATGGGGTCGATCCCCGGTTGATATTCTTCAGCGACTTTGGTTCCGGCGCGTGCGCCGGACGTCTATTGCGACTCTTAAAGCCCAGGTGTGATGGTGCTGCTATGGATCTGCGGCGGCGCTGGTCTTCGCGTCGAGTGGTGCGGTTGGCATTTGCAGAGTTCCTCGGGGGTCTCGTTTGGTTCTTTTCTTGGGACTTTTCGCTTTTGTGCTAGGACTGGTGTCCTCTCTCTCACGTGTTCTGGTTATTTCCGTGCGTGTGTGTTGTATGCTTTACCTTGTTTAATGGATGGCATGGTTACGCAAAAAAAAAGATGTCATGTTGAGAAAAGGCTGGGTAGGGATTTGAGGGCATTGCGAAAAGGGGGTATCAGACTGGTAATCTGGTACTTATGTGTCATTAAAATCTCTTACATCCTTTTGTACTTGCCATGCCCTGTCCTCACCTCATGCTCTCAGAACATTGTTCAAACAAAGTACTAGAAAAGGTACTCTTAGGCATCTGCTTTGTTGAAATAGTAATTGGCCCTCACCAAACGCCAGTTCAAAAACTTCTAATCGCTTACTCACAAATTTTTAAAATGCTAGTTTGACTTGATCTTATCCCCCTGCTGCATTTTGTTTCATCTTATTGCTTCTACTAAGGTTTGCTTTGGATCATTGAAAAATCTGATTGAACTACAATTATGGTGATGTACATATCATGTTTAGCTTTCCATTCTCATTACACTACAAATGGAAATATATCTACTAATCTTTAATGATTTCATATCTGATACCGCACATGACTGCTTGCGGTTTCTAATCTTCTATAAGGCAACACTGATTGGGCAAAGGATTGAAAGATTTATCACGTGACATTGATTTCACATGGGAGGGGAGAGAAATAATCCTTCCACAACAGCTATTATTGTTTTAATGATTTAGCCTAATGCGGTTTATTTTTTCCTTTGTGGGATCAACCTTATTTTATAGACACTTAGCTTCAATGCTTGCACCACTTCATAATGAAATTGCATGCAATGCAAATCTTGTAACTTCTATCATTTTTTTTGGTATGCTAACTAACTGCCATACATGGCTTTGATTTCGCAGGCGAGGGGTCCCTTGAACAATATAAAGTCTGAAACTGAGAGAATTTTTGAAAGGATAGATGGTGAATTTGTCCCAGTTGTACGGTCTGGAGGCTGGGCTGATATTGGATCAAGGAGCACAATGGAGGATGTCTACATCTGTTGTGACAACTTCTTGCAAGATTTTGGACCTGAAAGCTGCGAAGAAGGGCCCAGCTCATTTTATGGGGTATGCTTCCATTCTATTTATTAACACCAAATTTCTGTCCTTTTTTGGAAAAAGATTAGCCGCAGCCCCTAGATTCATACATTAAACCCACAATGTGCTTGCAAGGACATAAAACTGGAATAGATAAACAGTTTCAAACAAACTGATCACACAGCGACAAAGAGAGCAATATGATGCACGTTTCTGTCTTGCTGTTTGTTATAATTGTCAGCTAAATCTAATCATTTAATGACTGGGCAAACATCATCATCTCTCTACTGGGAAAGTACTTCTGTACATCTGATATGCATTTCCTGTGTATGTCCTGTTCACACGATTTTAATGTTTTAGGTTTTTGATGGGCATGGTGGAAAGCACGCTGCGGACTTTGTGTGTAGCAATTTGCCAAGGTTCATCGTTGAGGGTGATGGTTTTCCGGGGGAGATAGAGAAAGCTGTCTCCTCAGCATTCTTACAGACTGATGCTGCTTTTGCAGATGCTTGCTCTGAGAACTCTTCTCTTGCATCTGGCACGACTGCGCTTGCTGCACTCATCACTGGGAGGTATTGTCCTAACTTCTGCTGTTATAAGCCTTGTACTAAATCATTCTGTAGCATTACTGTTTTGTTATTACAAGTTGTGTAACTATTTTATCTGTCCTCCATGTATTCATAGTTCTGATATTATTTTGTCTGAAAAATCTTTTATTTTGCACGAGATAACTCTATTTCTAATTGTTTATGCATGATTGACAGGTCACTTCTGGTGGCAAATGCTGGTGATTGTAGAGCAGTGCTATGTTGCCGTGGAAAGGCAATTGAGATGTCCAGGGATCACAAGCCATCGTGCGACAGAGAGAAGATGCGCATTGAAGCCTCGGGTGGTTATGTTGATGATGGATACCTGAATGGGCTGCTCAATGTTGCTAGAGCAATTGGGGACTGGCACATGGAAGGAATGAAAGCATGTGACGGTCTTGGGCCTCTTAGTGCCGAGCCTGAGGTGATGATGAGGAATCTTACCGAGGAGGACGAATTCATGATCATCGGTTGTGACGGTATCTGGGATGTGTTCCGCAGCCAAAATGCGGTGGACTTTGCACGCCGGAGGCTCCAAGAGCACAACGACCCTGTTGCTTGCTGTAAAGATTTAGTCGATGAGGCCATCAAGAGAAAGAGCGGAGATAACCTTTCTGTTGTTGTCGTCTGCTTCAACTCTAGGGCGCCTCCTGCCTTAACAGTTCCTAGGCCTCGGGTACAGAGAAGTATATCTGCAGAAGGCTTGAAGGAGCTGCAGGGCTTCCTCGATAGCCTAGCAGAGGCAAACTGACATGTGTGGGCTTTAGAAGCCCTGAGACGATGTAACAGTCCCATTTTTCCATAGCCTAGCTTGGAATTTAGGTTTAGTATGCCCTATCTCATAACTTGAGATAGTTGTTGTTGAGTAATACAGCGTTGTAAAATATTCGGCGGCTAACTTTATCTGTACTTTGAAGTATTACTTGCTGGTTTCAGGCAATCTGGAATGATAATAGAGATTTCGGGGACTTCGGTGAACTGTTTAGTGATCATTCTTTTGATCACTGGTACCTCTGTTTCTGAAGTTTTTGCAGTGTTATTAGAATCGAGACAGGCTACTAGGTTTGGAGAACTGTATTCTTTTAGAGGTTTGTATGTATGCATTTTCTGTGAGCAAGCATGATATGTTGGTGTGTAACTTTGATAGTTGAACAGCTGTTTTTTTTTTCATCAGTTTGCGACCCACTACCCAAAATGTCTCTTGGTTCAGTCGTTATCCATGAACAAAATGTCTTGTTTTCGTCATCATTCTATGACCACGAACCAAAATGTTCGCAGAGGTGTGGGTTAACCAAATCATTTCCACTCATACTACAACTGTCAAAGTATCAGCAGGTGATTGTATTCACTGTAAAAAGAAACAAAACAACGGATGGCCAGCGGTGAGGGATGGGAAGCCTGGAGCTTATCCAGGTAGGCTAAGTTGTTCTTCGTCTCTAAGCCTGGAGCAGTGGGAAAAATCTGGAGGACAACATGTGATACCTCTTGATCTCTCGATTACATACGCACCCAGTTCCGTTCGATTTTTTTGTTGATTCAAGTACCCACTGTCTGTTCCTGGAACTGCTACAATCTAGACACCTGTTAGGAACTGCTACAATCTAGACACCTGTTAGTCTAGCTGATTAGGCCACGTGCAATGGAGTGCTTAGAGAGATGCTTACAAAAATAAACCAGATTTTTTTAAACACGGGTGCTTATTTCTATCGGAGAGGTGTCTAGTTAAGTATTTTTCTTGTATAAATAAGCACCAATGTTTACACAAAAAACCGGTTTGTTTTTTTACATCTATCTAAACACTCCCCATGGTACATGCCCATACAGTCTTTTTGCACGCGTTCGATGTGGCCTCATGTCCTTTAAATACCACAAAGACGCAAAGCTTGTTTTGTTCCAGTTGATAGGTGCCGAAACCATAGCGGTAGAAGGACTACATTTGTACGTAACTTATCATTTTTTCCCCCAACCCCCGTGTCGCTCCCGAGCGGGCGACCCGGGGGCGACCACCAAACCCTAGCTGCCGGAGGCTCTTCCACGCCATCCCCGCCGCCGTCGCCGCCGTTTCCTGCCGCGGTGGCGGTGGCGCTCGTCTCCCAAAAATGGTGAGCGGGCACAACGCCGTGCCTTGAGCGGAGGGCATCGCGTGGATCTGGAGAGGGCACGCCGGGGCGGCGGCCCCGGGAAACCAGCTCGGCGCGACATCCCTGGGTGGCGCGCGGTTGGAGGTGGCGGCGGTGTCTCGACCGCGGCGGTGAGGCGGCCTCACGCCGGATGCGGCGGCCCCCGAGCGGCACCCTCGGTGGCGCGCGGTGGATGGGAAGTTCCCGACGGCCGGCGGCGCGTCGCTCCTGCAGCGTCGTGCGAGCTCGCCTGGCTCCCATCGGGCGGCTCCTGTGTGGATTGAAGGGCTCGCCCTGGCCTCCTGCAGCGTGTCCCGGCCGACCTTGGGCTCCGATGTGCAGGATTTGGAGCAGGCCTCCAGATCTGGCGTGTGCGGGCTCTACCGGGTTGGTCCGGGCTGGTCGTCGACAAGGGCTTTGGAGGTGGAGTTCGGCCTACACAGTGTGGTGTCTGGAGATCGTGGAGCAGACCCGGGTGGTTACCTTGCTTTTGGCCATTGGCCAGAGCCGGTGATGGCGGCGCCTTGTGCGTCGTTTCCTTGTGGGAGGCATCGCCGAGGTGAAGCTCACATATCCTTCTACTACCTCCGGGGGAAACCCTAGATCCTTGGATCGGATGATGGCGGCGTTTCCGTGTCGCTCCCCTCTTTGGGACATCATTCTTGGAGTTGTGGTTTGGTCGGAGGGACCAGTGGTGTGCTTTGGTGCGGGTGCCCGGTTACGTGTGCAGGCTCGCGCGGTAACGACAATGGCGCTGAGCGATGGTGTGGTTGCGGCAAGGCTTTGTTAGTCGGCCTCTTGTTCCGGTGTGTTCGACTTGTCTTCATGTTTGGAGTTCCCCTGCTGTGAAGTCGGAGCTGCTGACCGGTGTGTCGAGCGGCAATGATGACCTGCATGGGGCGGTCCGACCTTGATGACCTTCGTCGGCGCGGGTCTTGCCCATCTCCTCTTCGGAGCTCTTTTTCAGAATTGAAGCTGCCAGTCTCCTACACGAAGGGTCATCTGTTTAGCATAGCCCGGTGTGGGCTTCACGAGGCCACTACAATGAGGTCTTCTTCGGTGGTCGTTTATTCGAGGAAGTCGGAGTCGCTCGCGAGGAGTGAGTGATGATGACGACGTCGGTGGACTGCCTCGACGACGACCCTCGGCTCTAGCGGTGTGTGTGCAGTTTGCGTTTGGTAGCCAGGGTGGCCATGTGTGCCCTCTCGATGGTCGTGTTCCATGACGGTCCGCGTGGGTGCTTGTACCGGTTTTAGGCCGGTTTCCCGCTAATTAACCGGCCAATTTCCACTTCTTATTAATTAATGAAAATGGCAAGTCTTTTGCCTCGGTTCAAAAGAAGGACTACATTTAGCTAATACATTGCAGTGGGTTACTGCAAATACGGATTACCTGATTTCTACCATTTCACTTCAGCTGTGTTTGGATGTAGGTATTGGGCATCTGGAATTTAAGATCCCAAATTCCGTTGTAGGATGGTTAAGGTATTCGGGCCTGGAAACTGGAGGAATTTTGTAGCCCACTCTGTCTCTGCTCTAAGCCCGGCAATCTGGTTGGTTTTGACTGGGTCAATCTTTTCCACATAGTTTAACAAATGGGCAATGTTCATGCCCATGACTCTACCCATGGACAAGGTTTGAGACCCATGCCAAACCCGATGGGCAACCCGATCCGATCGGCAACCCGATTCGATCGGACACCCATCGGGTGTTGAAATATTGTTAAATTCCTAGGGTGGGCTTTTGGCCCATCTAACAATTTCCAGAAAATCCCTAAAGGCCCATGCTGTGGCAAATGCTGGGAGTTTAGTCCCACATGGCTAGTTGAGAGAGATTTACACCAGTTTATAAGGTGAGATCTTCTCCCACATGTATGAGGTGTTGGCTGTAACGTGAAGGGAGGCGTTCCACACGCGCGCTCCTCCTTCTCCGCCGCCCACCTCGACTCGCCATGCCACGCCTCGCCTCGCCTCGTCACATCACGTCACGCCTCGCCTCGTCATGTCATGTCACGTCACGTCACGTCACGACACGCCGCGGGTTGCGGGAATCTCGCCGAGCCGATCTTATCTTTTTATCACGCAGGAAAAATGTGAGCGGCGACAGAAATGTTTTGCCTTAATGGCGTTAATGGAGAACGAATGTGAGCTGAAACGTTTTGTCTTAAGTGCTCTTAAGTACGTCCGTTTCCAGTCTCTTAATTCTCCCTTAATTGCGTGTGTTTCCGTTGGCCTTCCGCCTGCATGTGTGTCTATATAAGAGAGGTCGCTCCCCTCCAGCAGACACAACAGATCAAATCTGCTCGCGCCGCCACCATCGTTCCTCTCTCTGTTGCTGCCACCGGTGATCCCATCCCTTCCACCGCGTACACGGTTGCCGGGAGAGCAGGCCTCCGAAACCCCGCCTCTCAACATTCTGTACGGGAGAGGGGTGATTAGGTTTTTGGGGAGCGTCTTCCACGCAACTGCTCACCTCCGTTCGTCTGCTTCAACTACATCTACATCTACTACGTCTGTGTCGCCTTCGTCATCAACATGAGCACCGACGCCGACAAGATTACCAAGGAGACCGGTACCGCTGCTGCTGCCTCCGTAGCCGCCGCTACGGCCAACTGGCCGATTGGAGGGTACACGTTTATCCCTCTCCTGATTACCTGCATGTTTGTTGTACTAGCGATTTGTGTAGATGTTTCTACAATTTTTCTAGTACATGGTTTTATTATCAAGTTTTAATATGTCATTAGCACTGCCCACATCTTGTTCATGATTTATTCTTGGATTAATTTAATCGAAAAATTGCTTATATTCACAACAATCCAAAAACCTAATATGTGTAGGCAATTTTCGATCCAAGGTTTTGCTGCTGCACTGAAACCTGCCCCGTTTACGGGGACGTACTTTAAGCGTTGGCAAACCAAAACCACCTTATGGCTCACGATGAACGTGTTCTGGGTCGCCGGTGTACTCCCACTGGAACGATTGCTCCTGAACAGGAGAAGGCGTTCAGGGATGCCACCGTCGTCTTTGTTGGAGCCGTTCTGAGCGTGATCGGAGATAAGTTGGTTGATGCATATTTACATGTGCGGGTTGCCAAGGACTTGTGGGAGGCGCTCGAATCTAAATTCGGCGCAACCGATGCTGGAAGCGAGATGTACACTATAGAGCAGTTCCACGATTACAAGATGGTTGAAAACCGTTCTGTATTGGAACAAGCTCATGAGATACAGTGCATCGCTAAGGAGCTTGAGCTTCTCAAGTGTGTGCTACCGGGCAAATTTGTCGCGGGATGCATAATCGCTAAGCTGCCTAATTCCTGGAGGAACTTTGCTACTACTCTGAAACACCAGAGGCGTGAATTCTCAGTTGAGGATGTCATCGGCCATCTGAGTGTCGAGCAGAATTCGAGAGCAAAGGACTCGCACGGAAAAGGGAAGGGAACTTCTGTCGCCAATTTTGTACAGAAGAACTCCAACTTCCACAAGCCCAAGGGGAAACTGGTGTCCAACAGAATACCGACTTCAAGAAGAAGGGTAAGAAGCCCTTCAACAAGGATAAGAAGAAAGGAGCCTGCTTCACATGTGGTTCAGAGGAACATTGGGCTCCCAAGTGCCCAAAGAAGTTCAAGAAACCAGGACAGGACTCCAAGTCCGTCAACATGATTGTGAGCAACAATGAGAATGGTGCATCTGGGTACGGTAATTTGTTTACTGTATTTTCTGTTTGTCAGTCTAACGATTGGTGGATTGACACAGGTGCAAATATTCATGTATGTTCTGACATCTCATTGTTTTCTTCTTATCAGGTCACAGGGAACGGATCCGTACTGATGGGGAATGGCGCAAGTGCTTCTGTTCTTGGTGTTGGCACGGTCGATCTGAAGTTTACTTCGGGAAGGATCGTGCAGCTCAAGAACGTGCAGCATGTCCCCGCCATCAAGAAGAATCTCGTTAGTGGCTCCCTTCTATGTAGAGAAGGGTTTAAGTTGGTATTTGAGTCTAATAAAGTAGTTGTTACGAAATATGGACTATTTGTTGGAAAAGGTTATGAATGCGGAGGCTTGTTCCGCTTTTCCCTCGCTGATTTTTGTAATAAAGTCGTGAACAATATTCATTCGAATGTTAATGAAACAGAAGTTTGGCATTCACGTCTTTGTCACATTGGTTTCGGTTGTATGACGCGGCTAGTAAAATCGAATTTAATCCCGAGTTTCACTTTAGCCAAAGGTTCTAAGTGCATTCGTGTGTGCAAGCAAAGCAACCTCGCAAGCCCCATAAGGCTGCGGAGGAAGACACTTGGCACCGTTAGAACTTACATTCTGATCTTTGTGAGATGAATGGTGTGTTGACTAAAGGTGGAAAGAGATATTTCATGACACTGATAGATGATTCCACTAGATATTGCTATGTATATTTGTTAAGCACCAAAGATGAGGCTCTACACTACTTTAAAATCTATAAGGCAGAAGTTGAGAATCAACTTGAAAAGAAAATTAAGCGATTCCGGTCAGATCGTGGTGGAGAGTACTTCTCTAATGAGTTTGATTCTTTCTGTGCGGAACATGGTATTATTCATGAGAGGACGCCTCCCTATTCGCCCCAGTCAAATGGGGTTGCTGAACGGAAAAACCGTACTCTAACAGATTTGGTTAACGCCATGTTAGATACATCGGGTTTATCCAAGGCATGGTGGGGGAGGCTATATTGACATCATGTCATGTCCTGAATAAAGTTCCGACAAAAGACAATGAATTACTCCCTATGAGCAATGGGAGAAGAGAAGAACGACACTCTCATACTTACGTACTTGGGGCTGTTTGGCGAAAGTCAACGTGCCGATCCCCAAAAAGCGTAAGCTTGGACCAAAGACCGTGGACTGCGTTAATTTGGGCTATGCTAAGAATAGCGTCGGTTATAGATTTCTAGTAGTGAAATCTGAGGTACCTGACGTGAAGGTCGGTACAATTCTGGAGTCTAAAGATGCTACATTCTTTGAGGATATTTTTCCTATGAGAGATATGCCAAGCACTTCTAGACAGGAATCTGATGAGACTCCTGAACCTGCCATTCCTATGGAATATTATGAACAAACACATGATGAAAATCCTGAGAAGGATGACGAGGAAACCCTTGGTAGGGGCAAGAGACAGAGGACTGCAAAGTCTTTGGTGATGATTTCCTTGTGTACCTTGTGGATGACACTCCCACTTCTATTTCAGAGGCTTATGCGTCTCCGGATGCTGATACTGGAAAGAAGCAGTCCGTAGCGAGATGGATTCCATCATGGCTAACGGACATGGGAAATTACTGAACGTCCCTATGGCTGTAAACCATTGGGATGTAAGTGGGTGTTCAAAAAGAAGCTTAGGCCCGATGGTACGATTGAAAAGTATAAGGCTAGGCTTGTGGCCAAGGGTTATTCCCAAAAGAAGAGGAAGATTTCTTCGATACTTATTCACCAGTGGCCAGACTGACCACCATACGAGTATTACTCTCTTGGCGGCCTCGCATGGTCTTCTCGTCCACCAGATGGATGTTAAGACGGCTTTCCTGAACGGAGAGCTAGACGAGGAAATCTACATGCAACAGCCAGATGGCTTTGTATTAGATGGTCAGGAAGGAAAGGTGTGTAAGTTACTGAAATCTTATATGGCCTGAAACAAGCACCTAAGCAATGGCATGAGAAGTTCAATACAACTTTAACCTCTGCTGGTTTTGTTGTTAATGAAGCTGACAAATGCGTATACTATCGCCATGGTGGGGGCGAAGGAGTTATACTGTGCTTGTATGTTGATGACATACTGATATTTGGGACCAACCTCAAAGTCATTGAGGAGGTTAAGTCGTTTCTATCTCAGAACTTTGAGATGAAGGACCTTGGTGTGGCTGATGTTATTTTGAACATCAAGCTACTGAGAGATAATGAGGGTGGGATTACACTTTTGCAATCCCATTATGTTGAGAAGATTTTGAGTCGTTTTGGATATTCGACTGCAAAATTTCTCCAACACCATATGATCCTAGTGTGCAGATTCGAAAGTTCAAAGGCACAGCTAAGGATCAGCTGAGATACTCTCAAGTATTGGTTCACTCATGTACCTAGCAAGCGCTACGAGGCCTGACATCATGTTTGCTGTGTGCAAACTGAGCCGGTTTGTTTCCAATCCGGGTGATGTACATTGGCATGCTGTTGAAAGAATTATGCGCTATCTGAAAGGTACTAGAACTATGGACTTCACTATTCTGGAAGCCGTCAGTGCTTGAAGGGTATTGTGATGCGAATTGGATCTCTGATGCTGATGAGATGAAAGCCACAACGGGTTATGTGTTTACCCTTGGAGGTGGTGCTGTTTCCTGAAGTCTTGCAAGCAAACGATCCTGACGAGATCGACAATGGAAGCAGAATTAACAGCATTGGACACATCTGGTGTCGAAGCAGGATGGCTTCGAGATCTGTTGATGGACTTGCCTGTGGTTGAAAAGCCAGTACCGGCTATCCTTATGAACTGTGACAATCAGACAGTGATTACCAAGGTCAAAGTTCAAAGGACAACATGCAGTCCAACAAACATATAAGAATGAGATTAAAAGCTGTCAGACATTTGAGAAACTCCGGAGTAATAGCGTTGGATTATATCCAGTCGGCTAAGAATCTGGCAGATCCCTTTACTAAAGGGCTATCACGTGTTGTGATAGAAAATGCATCGAGGGAGATGGGTATGAAACCCACATGAGTTGCCATGGTAGTAACCCAACCTATGTGATCGGAGATCCCGTGAAGTAGGACCTGGGAAAACAAGCTAGTGGTTAACTGAGGAGAGTACTTTTACTAACCCACTCCGTTGGAGATGCAATACTCTCGGTAACTGTATGGCAGGTTGACATTTGTCTTAATGTGTTCCAAGGCTTTGCATAAGCAAGATGCTATCCTACAGAGAATCTTTGGAGGAACACACCTATATGAGCCTGACTGCTGGTCACAGTCTATGAGATGGGTTGATCTCTAGTAAGTTCATGAATAGGTCAGGAGTGTGACTAATATGCTCCACCCGAGGGTCAGCCTTCGGCAGCCTAGTACTGGTAAGACATTTGGTGAAACTACTTTACGCCAAACTAAAATTCAAGGCATAGTCCATTGTCAGTTGTGAAGGAGTGTAGCTATTTGTTCTAGGTGGATGTTCAACCTTAACGGGTCTCCACTGAAAATACTGGTATATCAAAACAGTGTTTGGAACAGATAACAACATCATGGGTCTTTGGGATCTGGTGGGGGATTGTTGAAATATTGTTAAATTCCTAGGGTGGGCTTTTGGCCCATCTAACAATTTCCAGAAAATCCCTAAAGGCCCATGTTGTGGTAAATGTTGGGAGTTTAGTCTCACATGGCTAGTTGGGAGAGATTTACATCAGTTTATAAGGTGAGATTTTTTCCCACATGTATGAGGTGTTGGCTGTGACGTGAAGGGAGGCGTTCCACACGCGCACTCATCCTCCTCCACCGTCCGCCTCGCCTCGTCACGTCACGTCACGTCACGTCACGTCACGACGCGCCGCGGGTTGCAGGAATCTCGCCGAGCCGATCTTATCTTTTTATCACGCAGGAAAAATGTGAGCGGCAACGGAAACGTTTTGCCTTAATGGCGTTAATGGAGAATGAATGTGAGATGAAACGTTTTGTCTTAAGTGCTCTTAAGTACGTCCGTTTTCAGTCTCTTAATTCTCCCTTAATTGCGTGTGTTTTCGTTGGCCTTCCACCTGCGTGTGTGTCTATATAACATAGGTCGCTCCTCTCCAGCAGACACAACAGATCAAATCTGCTCGCGCCGGCACCATCGTTCCTCTCTCTGTTGCTGCCACCGGTGATCCCATCCCGTCCACCGCGTACACGGTTGCCGGGAGAGCAGGCCTCCGAAACCCCGCCTCTCAACATCCTGTACGGGAGAGGGGCGATTAGGTTTTTGGGGAGCGTTTTCCACGCGACTGCTCGCCTCCGTTCGTCTGCTTCAACTACATCTGCATCAACTAGATATGCGTCGTCTTCGTCATCAACATGAGCACCGACGCCGACAAGATTACCGAGGAGACCGGTTTCGCTGCTGCTGCCTCCGCAGCCGCCGCTACGGCCAACTGGCCTATTGTAGGGTATACGTTTATCCCTCTCCTGATTACCTGCATGTCTGTTGTACTAGCGATTTGCGTAGATGTTTCTACAATTTTTCTAGTACATGGTTTTATTATCAAGTTTTAGTATGTCATTAGCACTGCCCACATCTTGTTCATGATTTATTCTTGGATTAATTTAATCGGAAAATTGCTTATATTCACAACATCGGATATGTTCAAGCTGCACAACAATGCACCAATCAACGCAAAAAACTAAATTCCACCCAACCCGATTGGGCACCCATAGTATGGCATGCATTGATCTAAGCATAATAATCTCAAATGGAAAATAATTCATCGAAAACAAATGGCAAATAATTCCGTACAAGCCACACAAATACAAATCATTTAGAGTCGGGGACGACAGGGAGTTGGTACGGCGAGGAGAAGCGGGATGACAGGGAGATGCCGAAGTGCTGGACCGCGGCGAAGCGGGAGATGCAACAGTGTTACTGCATCGGGACTCGGTGTTGAAACGGGGCAGCGGGGGAAGGGGCAAGCCGGACGGTAGCGGTCAGGGAGAAACAGGGCGGCGACACCATTTTGCCGCTGGGAGAGGAAGGGGAGAACATCGTGGGAGACAGAGGGATTGCGAGTTGTGGTTGTGCCCTGCGGCCGTCCAATGGGAGTAAGGGACTAGGGTTAGCCCAGTTATTTTGGGCTTCATGGATTGGTTCTCCGAGAAGCTGTCCTACCCGAGCTTTCTGGGGAAGTCGTTCCTAAAATTTAGATAGACTTTCAAACTAGTTAAACCAGATAAATTTGGAAGGCTTTAAATTTTGGGATGACTTCTCCATAAAGGTAAGTTAGATCAATATTCTATCTATTCAATTATTTAATAAATTTAGCATTATTCGTGCTAACATTCGAAAAATTATTTTAGTGTCGGGTAGCCCATAGGTCAAATTCGCCGAGCCTCTGCGCTCGGTTTCTCGCGGAAATTAGCGAAGCGCGGAACGAGCGCGAGCGAAGGAGGGCTCGGGAGCTGGGCGACCACGCGTCCACGACGAGGAGCCAAGCCGCGACGGCGCTGGTAAGCCCCCTTTCCCGCTCTCCCTCTCCCCTGGAACTCCTCCTCCCTCGCCGTCCTTCCCCTCCAGGCCCGCCCCTAACCCTAGATCGACGGGCGGGAGCAGAACGCCGGCGGCATCCGGCTCGGGGGCCTCCGGCCATCTCCTGAACACTAACTTTAGGTTTTTGTTTCTTGTTACATTTTTTAGTCACTTGTTGGCTCATTCGTTAATAATCCATTCAGAGTTTAGCTGGACTGGATACAGTGGTTTTGGTACTCATGCAGTACTAGGTTCCACACTAGTATAACACAAGTGACAGGATCGGAGTCACTGGTTAGAGCTCCTGATTACCTGATATGCATTGCATTGTGTGAAATTGTGGTGTTTTTTATTGCTTAATGGTATTATGTTAGTTAGGATCTTGAGTGTTCAAGATACTGAAGACATGAATGTGCACACAAGCTTTAACCGTGGACTGTGTCTCTGCTATATTGCTTAATTCAAATGAGTTGGACAGAATCTCCACTGATACAATCACAGATTGATTAAGATGTTTTGTTGTCGTTTAACTAAGAACATCATAACTTGACACGTTTCAAGCACTGTAGCCAATTAGAATGTAACTCTTGCATTCCAAGCTCCAAATTGGGTCATACTGTTTTCATGCATGAGATATCCTGTTAATTACTATGTTCCACAAGAAGACCACTTGTTTTTCTGGTAAATGTCCTAACCCCATACTCACATTCCTGTCCTATGCAACTTAGAATGTCAAATGTAAAGGCTAATCACTACTATATATAAAAGCGTGAAGCAATCGGGCTACTGTAGCTTCTGTAGCAGCGACGTAGCAGTGCCCGGCCGCCTCTCGACCGTCCGATCGCCGATCCGACGGCCCGGAAACGGCCACGGCACTGTAGGTGGAACAGCATCCACCCCGCGCCGTCCGTCCCGTCCGTCGCCGATCGGACGGCCCGCAGAAGCCGTTCGTGACGGTTTTGCAGAAAAGCCCTTCCAGAAAGCATAAATCAAACCCACAATCCACACAGTCCTGCAGACAAGGACCTAAACGCAATTTCGAAAAAACATCGGGAGCTTTTTCGAAAAAGCTTCCGCATTCCTCACCTTCTCCTTCTCCTTCCCCGCGCGAGCCGGAGCTCCGCCGCCGCCGCCGCGAGCCGAGCCGTCGCACCGCGCCTCCTCCTTCAAATCGCCGCCACCGTGAGGTGCGCCGCCGCTGGACCTCACTCCTCGCCGACACTCGCATGCCGGAATGCCGCGGCCGCCCAGTAATCACCGTCGCAGCGCCGCTTTCCTCCGTCGCCGTCTCGCCGCCGCCATGGCCGTTCCGGTGACCAATCGCGGGCGGCGCGGCCCCGTTCGGGTCGCCCGCGTCGAGGCGCGTCTGATGCGCGCGCTCGTGCGTCCCGGAACGGCGTGTCTCGCCGCCGGCGTCCACGGCGCCGCCGCAGCCGAAACGCCGCCCGCTGATGCCGTCAGTGTGACGCACGCGTCCCTGGGCTGCGCTGTGGGCCGCTGACGGGCTATACTGGGCTGCGGCCTGCGACAGCGAAAAACTCTTTTTTTTTTCCTTCCTTGACTTTTCCTTTTTCTTTACATCTTTAAAACTATATACACCTAAATGGATTCAAACAAAATTGTAATTACTTATACCAAATCATACCTACAATTCAAATCTAAATATTCAAAAAATACAAATTAAGAATGTTGCAAAATTGTTAGTACTTCAAATCATACCTCCAATTCAAAATATTCAAAAAAAATACAAACTAAGGAAACAAATTTGCAAAATTGTTAGAGTTTCACAAATAAAATATCCACCTCAAATATTTTATACCTTCTCCAAACAATTTCAATTTTAAGAAAAAAAACTTCAAAACCCAAAATAGTCATTTAAAATGCAGCTTGACCTTTTCCAAACAAAATTATAATTAATTGTAACAACCATCCATACAATTCAACAGATTCAACTACACTTTTCCATTATATTCCAAAAAATACAAATTAAGAAAAATGCAAACAAAAATGTACGAATGGAAAAAAATAACAAAAAATGTCTATTATTTTGGGTTCTAGAGTGTGTTTTCAGCTGAAATTTTTTTAGAAAAAAATAAACAATATTTGAGATGTACATTCCACATATTATTTAAAGTTTTAAGATATAAAAATAATTTTAACAGATTACAAATTATTCGAAATGGCTATTCTGATTACCGCACTAATTTATTACGATCGCGCTATACATTTAAATTTGAAAATGTTTCAAATCAAACATTTTTAAAATTCACAACATTCTTCATTCTTTAGTTCCAACAATTTCCAAAAAAAAAATTTAAAAAAAAAAGAACTCCCAAATATAGAGACTTTCCAATTTCAAAAAAAATATACCTAACAGGTGCGGCATTGCCGCGCCCAAATACCTAGTCCAACTCTAACCTGCCAACCCGTGTTAGCTAAGCGTGTCAACATCCGCTAGAGGGCACATTAGTTTCGGTTCCATTGTTTATAGTCTCCATGAATCTAAAACTAGCAGCGTGTTAGTTGAACTACAATGGCTACTGTTTTACTGTCTTTAAGATGCTGTATGGAGATCGCTCCTGATTACCATTTATGCATAGGCAGTTTCAGTATGGGTAGTGAGGACTCAAAAGATATGCTGAAGAATGCGGACTGGAAGACAGTGAGTGGTGCAGTGACTATCGAGTCAAGTCAGCCGGTTGTCAAGAAGCGTCTTCCGAAGAAAATCAGACAAGTCCCAGAATGTTACTTTCTGCCTCGACGATCTTTGCCTTCTGCATTGGCAATCTATGGTGCTGTTTGTGCTGCTGGGGTTGGTGCAGGGATGCTGGTTGAGGTTTGGATAAAGAAAAAGATCAAAGGTACAATCTTGCATTTCATGGCAGGAGCCTGGAGGAACTACTTAATTTAATTAAAAAACTAGTCTATCAGGAAATTTGAGGTATTGGACTGGACCACGAAAAACCATCAAGGCATTATATATGTTTGCTTCATTTATTGTGCAGTTTCCACATCTTCTTATGTTTGTTAATTGCTGCATGCAGTGGATGGTGGGGTTGTGTGGGAGATGGGCAAATGATGTTCATGCATTTTGATTGGTAACAATCTGTTTGTCAAAACATTTATACTCACTCTGCTGCTTAAGCTGTATCATGGTAATAAGCATTAAAAAGGTCTGTTGTTCCAGACTGTCTTTGGACTTCCTGACCAAAAGTCACCAAACTATGTTTTCCAGTGATCTGTAGTGGTCATTTTGTTAGGATTACCAGTACTGCACTGGTAAGAATTATCTGAAACTTTGTCTGACGGTAGTTGCTTGTCGTGATCGAAATATTATATCATGATTAATGTTTCCCTGAGCCTGTGTTTCTCTTGCCATGATAAATCATGAGAATCTTTTCTTTTGTTTATATCATCAAGTCTTTAGAACTCATAGATCTTTGCTAGCAAAATGTGTTTGGTGATTCATAAATGCATACACAGTAAAAAAGATTCAAGTACTGCTAAACCATGTATAGTTTTGTTGGCCTATACTGTCTATATAACAAAGATTTCGTGCAAGACAGTGATATTGAAATTTGCATACCCAACAAGACAGATGTTTACCATATGATCGTTTCTCCCATTTTATCTGCTGTACCGCTATTCTGCAGTCCTCTCTCGAGTCATTCTGACAAACAGTCAAACAACAGGAACGTCTGATTTATCTATCCCCACTGGGCAACCATCCGAAGCACTTTGAAATATTTATCTCTATAGCGAATATCTGGGCTCCTTCCTAGGTCGTATTGCAGTCTTGTAAAGATTTGCATTCGGTTTATTTATTTTATTAGAAAACGCCCTCATAAGGTTGGAAGAAAAAAAATCACCTGAAAGATACTCCCGCCGTCCAAAAATAAGTGTCTCAAGTTTGCTCAAAAGTGGAGGTATCTAGTTTCATATATAGATACCTCCACTTTTGAGCAAACTTGAGACACTTATTTTTGGACGGAGGGAGTATTATTGTACAGAAGTGCACTCCTCATTTCTCACCATGTTAGAAAGTCCTCTGGTCTCCTGCCTTTGTTCTTTTTTTGCAACATCCTTTCTCCAAAGTGTTCTCTGTGATATCTGATCTTCTGTCTCTGCTGAAGTTTATTAAACCTGTCTCAAACAAAGCCAAAATCTAGCCTTTTTTTTCTCTTGGTTCAGTTGTTATCCATGAGCAAAATTTCTTGTTTTCGTCATCATTTTGGTATCCAGCAACCGAAATGTGTCGCAGAGGTGTGGGCCAACCAAGTCATTTCTGGACTCATACTACAACTGTCAAAGTAACAACAGGCGATTTTCTTCACCGAAGAAAGAAAAACTACGGATTGTTTCAGCGTGAAGTATCTCGCACGAACCCATGGCAAAGAATGAAAGAAAGCTGGAAAGGGCCAATCATTCGTGTGTCATGTGATGGAAATTCCAAACGTTACAGTCAAAAAAAAAATTCCAAACGTTGATGTGTACCGTTGCTCCCTATAAACTTTGTGGGCGTGGAGGATCATCAGATCATGCGATGCGAGTGAGTTACCACCCACTCATCTTGTCAATCTTGCTTTCTTTAGCTTGTCAATTTCCCTTTAGCATGCAAGCTTTGCAGCTTTCTGTCGGCCCATAACCGTCGAGAACCAGCCCATGGTACAATGAAAATCAAGAGACACCCGGCAGCCCATCCTCAGGGCCTGGGTTCTGCTACGGCTTGAATGGAACGCTCGCTACTATTTTGATCTCTTCCTTTTCCGAATTCATGCTGAATTCTTAGAGGTTTCGTTGTGCTACTACATATCTTAACTGAACAAACTAAATATCCCGTAAAATTGCACACTTTGTAAGATTTGGGACTGCACCATGCACTTTTCATCCCGGCAAGTCTGCTCCCATCGAGAGTTTACACAACAATCTGAACCTCTCCAGCAGTCCGATTTTCTGCTTCATAACCTCAGAACATGATGCACAGTTTCTCCATCCAATGGTTCGATTCCAGACCAGAAACCATGCGTGGCCACACCACACCCTCTTGAGTAAACCTGTCTCAAACAAAGCCAAAATTTAGCCTTTTTTCCCTCTTGGCTCAGTTGTTATCCATGAGCAAAATTTCTTGTTTTCGTCATCATTTTGGTATCCATGAACCAAAATCTGTCGCAGAGGTGTGGCCAACCAAGTCATTTCTAGGCTCATACTACAACTGTCAAAGTAACAACAGGCGATTTTTTTCACTGAAGAAAGAAAATTACGGATTGTTTCAGCGTCAAGTATCTTGCACGAGCCCATGACAAAGAATGAAAGAAAGCTGGAAAGGGCCAATCATTCGTGTGTCAGGCTGCTCAGCTCACAGTGGAGAGTAACATAGAGTAGTAACATGCTGATGTTAGTAGTGTATGTTACTACCTCCACCGTGCGGTTCCAAACGTTGATGTGTTCCGTTGCTCCCTAGTCCCTACTACTTTGTGGGCGTGGAGGATCATCAGATCATGCGATGCGAGTGAGTTACCACCCACACTCATCTAGCTTGTCAATTTCTCTTTAGCATGCAAGCTTTGCAGCATTTTGTCCGCCCATAACTGTCGAGAACCAGCCCATGGTACAATGAAAATCAGGAGACGCCCGGCAACCCGTCCTCAGGGTCTGGGTTCTGCTACGGCTTGAATGGAACGCCCGCTACTATTTTTGGTCTCTCTCTTTTTCGAATTCATGCTGAATTCTTAGAGGTTTCGTTGTGCTAGTACACATATCTTAACTGAACAAACTAAATATCCCGTAAAATTGCACACTGTGTAAGATCTGGGTCAGCACCATGCACTTTTCGCCGCGGCAAGTCTGCTCCGATCGAGAGTTACACAACAATCTGAACCTCTCCAGCAGTCCGATTTTCCGATCCATAACCTCAGAACATGATGCACAGTTTCTCCACTCAATGATTCTCACCATGAGATCGATCGACGATCGATTCCATGGAGGACCCCCAGCCTCGCCACCACTGAGCGGCTGATTAGCCGACAGCACGTCCCCCACCAGCCAACCACGGACAACGTCACGTCGTCGGCCGTTAACCGCACCTGCTATGCATATCAAATAGTATCAATCCACTCGTCTATGATATATGATTGCGTCCCGGACTTTTAGTGGATCTGTTGTCCAAGAGGGAGCAGAGCAGAGCACTGATCGACGATGATGAAGCGGACTGGTCGATGGCAACGACGAAAAGGACTGGACCGGGCCGGCAACTCAGCCTTGCCCCCCCGTTGAGCAAGATCCATCAGACATAGTGGGATACAAGCCCCATCTTGGATGCCACCGGGTGATCTTCTTCTTTAACTTACTATTTTGATTGATTGAAACTCTAACAAGTAGTAAGAGGCAACCAAATGGCTGCCACTGAGATTTACACTTCATCAGAAAGGGAAGCATACTTGCCTCATTTTCAAATATAATGATGTGATCTTCCGTAGGCTGAGCATCTGGGCAGAGGATTGGTTATTAGATGACTTAATTGATGTGGATCCTATATCTATCTTTTTTTTTTTTGAATTTTATCCTATATCTATCTATCTGGGGGTCTACGTGCCCCTTAATAATCAGCACCATCATAACCCGATAAACCTAGCTAATGGATGTACTTTAGCTCCAGAGGGCAATGATGAATTAGCTAGGGTGCGTGGGGGGAGCAGGATTTGGATCTTGTGAAGAATAACCATAAATCCTCCTGCCAAGCCGGCCTTTGCTGTGCACTGTGCGCGTGCATGCATGCACGCTCGACCTGCTGCGTGGTGGGTCGACCGCAAAAGGACACCGCTCCCATTTTAATGCATGCATGCGCCAGAAAGCTTAGTCTTGATCTTTTGTGCGTAAACAAAAGCTTCTTTGGGGCAAAGATCAAAGGTTAAGATTCATCCACTTTAAGCTGCCTGTGCTGATGGAGATGAAAAACATGTAGTATGTGATGAGGTTAAGATCCCTCCACTTTAAGATGCCTATGTGCTGATGGAGATGAAAACATGTTGTGTCGGGGCATCCATTGTTTAGTGCTCGGCGCAGTCACCTGCCGGAGAGCATGCTTAAAGCATCTCTAGCGGATCCTGAATAAATTCGAATCGAAAAACCGGTTTTTCCGGTTTGCAAATCCATCACGTGGAACAAAAACTGAAAATCGATACCGAAAATTTCGAAAAACTACTTCGCGCCGCGATTCTGATCAGCAAGCAGAGTTCATACAAGTTCAAGTTCGATGAAAGCAGAAAATACATACGGTTAGATACAAACAAAAAGGCGGCCGCGCGCCGCCGAACTAGTTGCCGGAGTGGCGTCGGAGGTCGCACGGGAACATGCCCTCCTCCCTCTCTCACTTCCGGCGAAGCGTTGCGTGCTTGTTGCTCAACTTGAGGCTGGACGCGAACCCGTGGTGAGCGCTCTTACCCTGTCGGTGAGGTTGTCGTTGTCGGAGGAGTAGTCGGAGCATAACAAGTACGACATCTCAGTCTACGGCTGAGGAGGAGGCGCACCGCCGTGGCCGACACCGCTCAGCGGAGGGGATGCTTATCCAGATCCTAGATAAAAATTTCGCGGTGCCTATTCGAACCGTAAAGATTGCCCAAACCACATATCGGTCGGAATTTTCCAGGCCGAGGGTTTATTCAGAATCTGTTAGAGATGCTCTAGGTTTGCCTAGCTGGACAGTAAAGTCTGGTTTTCTTTTTTTTTCATGACAAAGTTGGAGTTAAGTTTTTTGTCAGGCTAGGTGGGCGTCAAATCTGCACCAAGATGCGATTATCACCGAATGATTCAAGGTTACACTTTCTTCCTCAGGCTTTCATTTTTCTCATTTGGACCTACACAGCTTTAGCTTTATTGCTTTGTTTCGAGGAGCTAGCGTAGTAGTACAAATTACACAACCCAAGTTGATTGATGGTTTGGACCAAGCTCCTGGGAACAACTCCAGATGGAGGAGAGGACGAACTAGGTTTTGCTTTGCCGGCCAGCACTTTAGACATGGCTGCCTGAACTGTTTCGGCGTGCGTGAGAGAGGGGTCGTACGAGCTCGGAGTGCTCGAAAGTTGGTGGGCCGAATCTAGTCTACCCCGCCCGCGCTACACCGTCAAAAGATCCAGACGCCCCAGTCAAGATACCCATCATCATCATTTTTTTCTGCTGTACTGTAAGCCTGTAACGGCCAGGGCCCGTTACAGCGACCCCACGTAGCCACGAGTGCTGAAATGGTTTCCAGCAAGAGCGAGATAAAATAGCAACACGAATTATATAGGGATCAAGCATCACAGAAAATATCAGCTTGTATTTTGGAGATTAGGTCTCTTTTTGATTACTCGGAAAGTATGAAGGTCGGACCATAATAAAAGAGTTTACGTCAACCGCCTCTACACTGAGAACGGTGGCGGATCTAAAAATTTCTAAAAACCTGGCCAAAAGTGTCTAAGGTGACTTTTTTCAAACAAAATCATTGTAGAAAAAGTAAGTATTGCAAGCCGAGGCACCGTCAGCTGCGCGCCGCGCCTCTACTTTGGCGTCGTCCTACACCTCTTTGTGCTGGCTGTGGACTCGTTGTGGTGGTGTCTTTCGCCTCACAGGTGCGAGATCGGGTATGCCAGGGCGGCGGCCCTGGAAGGTGGACTGCGCGAGCGACTCTCCGGCGAGCGACGTGTCAGTGGTGATGGTTTTCCTCCTTGGCCATGAGGATGGCGAGGAGGGTGCAGCAGGAAATCCTGGTGTTGGCGGCGACGGCGGCTCCCAGATCGCGTCATGGAGACTTGACTTGGTGATAGCGGGTGGTCCGTGATATCGGCATGATGTAGGTGAAGGTGTTTTCGGGCGAAAACTCAGTGCTTCGGCGCCAGCGGCGACGATGCCTGCAGGTGTCATAACCCTCCTGAGGGCGTCGCTGTGGATACCTTCCCCGCGTCTCGGCTCCGGGTGAAAACCCTTGACCATCTCGGTCTCGATGACGGCGGCGCTTAGCGTCGTCACCCTCTTGGGGGCGTCATCGTGGAGCTCCGGTACCCCTCGGTCTCGCTCTGTTCGCATCGGTAGGCAAGCTCAGGTCCTGTCTCGAGGCACTTTTGGCACTGGCGTGGGGCGTTATCGACAACCTTCTATCCTATACACGTGACTATGTTATCACCACTCTTCGTCCTCGTCGTCTGTTGGCAGGATCGGCGCTCCACGGCCCGGAGCGAGATGGCAGGCGGCCATCTCCGGTGATGACTTGGTGGGTGCGGTGCGACGTAGTCCGGTGGTTTCACGAGGAGGTGTGGTGACACATCTAGTTAGTTGTTTTGGGTGCTTCTGTAGGGTGTGAGTACTCCTATAATCTTGTTTATCTTTGATCTGTTTTGTAAGAGGGTTTTCTCATCACTTTGTATCGGTTTGGCCGTGTGGCTTTATTTATAAAGCGGAGCAAAAGCCTGTTTCGAGGAGGCACCGTCAGCAAACCCAACCGGGGGCCTTATATCCGCTCATGATTGAGAATGCACACAATAAACGAAAGTAGAAGCAACAAATCACGGGAATAACCCAAAAACAACTTGAAAGTTCATACAAAAAACAAAGGAAGTGAAAGCCCCAGAAGCTTAACACTAAGATGCCGCAGCAGAATGTAAAATGCTAGTTAGCCATCGGTGGCAGGGCACAAAAAAAAACCGATGACCCTCCTCCTATTGTGTACATGCCACCGTCACCAAATAGTGATCTCTGGCCATTGAAGCTGAGTCCGTGTGCAGAGACGGAGCCAGTTTGTGCATCCGTATACTTCATGTGCATAAGAGTTGTATTCTTACTAGGAAGAGCGATACTTTGTCAACTAAGTCAAAGTGACCAACACAAGTGGTTGCTTCAGTCAGGACTAGTGTCATCAACTTATGATTAATACTGAACATAATTGTAAAGGTTCAAAGTGGGTATAACTTAGGTACCACCTCGATAACAAGTCACACATCTCTAAGTGAGGAAAAATATTCTAGTTGTTTCATTGGGATACGTAAAAGATTTAACAGTTTGGATTGATATGCAAATTTCACTTTATAACTTGATTAATACACCTTCCATTACAAAATATAAAACGTATAAGTTTAGTGAAAATTCAATGGTTTTGACAGAAACATAGAACAAAATATCGACATCCCTAGAGTACTGAATAAATACATTGTGAAAAATTATTTTATGATGGATCTATTAATATTAGTTTCGTATTATAAATATTGATATTTTGTCTATAAACTTAGAAAACATTGAATTTTGTCTAAATTATGACACATATGCACATATAAAAAATGGAAAATACTCACATTTGATTATTCCAGAGTTGAGTACGCCTTTCTCGGTGAATTCAACTGACTTAGCGGCCGATGCATAAATTTGATGAAAAGAAACCTTCAAGTGTAAGTTCCACCTATAAATCTCATGTTTGTCAACTAGGTGAACATTGACTGGTAATAACCATGTATGTGGATAGTACACATCGTTGTGTAATCTAGTTAGCCAGACACTCATCTTGGTGTTGGATGTATTTTCTCCGTCCTGCTGAATTTACTATTTTGATGTGCGCTAGCCGAGGATAAGTGGGGCTCATGGTTGCATTGTGCGCAGCGGTTAATGTCGGTTACCTCCAAGTGCCTGTTGTGTTCATGTGTAATTTAGAAGCACCAGTGTTATTCAAAGTTAAGTCCATGTACATTAACATGATGAACAACAACCACATTTTTCACAGGAAACTCATTTGGAAAGAAAAAACCTCTAAATATTGAGAACTCATCTGGTAGCATTGTTGAGGGTTGATTCTAACCAAAAACAACATTGTCAAACATAGACGGAATATGATAAACATGTTGTCATTCCGACCAAGATGAGAGAATATGACATCTATTTGGAAAGTCCTGATGCACATCTGATGTGTCGCACTATGTTTTTTTGGTTTCTTACACCCCAAGCTCCCCCTCCGTCAAAATATTTAGTCTCGATTGTGTCTAGAATTGAAAAAAAAGGTAAATAAACAAATCAAGTCTCACATGCGGGGGCGATTACATATGCTTTCTTACATGTTTGCACAGTGGAACTTTAGTAACTATATTATCATTAACATGAAGATAGTTTTCAATTTTGTAATTCATCTTCACGACTACATATTGTATCCGTATTGGTGCCCACGGCAACCCGCGGAGGCGCAAGATCCAATGGCATGCATAGCAGCCATTTGGATATGGTAGTACCGAGTTGTTCAACAAATATGGTAGGCGGCCTGGTAATATGATTGATGTCGCATGAGGTGTTATCATTTATCTTATCTTGTTTACATGGTTGAGCCAACCTTTTTGTATACCTTTTATTTATTTTGTGAAAACATAGCTTTGCAATAAAATTCATTGCAGCTGAGAACCCTGTTTTTGAAAAACAAACCTTGGCTAGGCGCGAAGCTGATTCCATGTCACCGATTTCATCCGAGTCAGAGCTTGTCCAAAGGAGATGTTTGGTGGAACCATTTCTACTAGCTAGCTCAACTATACAGTCGTGCTTCTCGCTTGCAATATTGTAGAGAGTTGGGTATAGTTGCTTGAGCGGTGCATGTCCCAGCAATATATCATCCAAGAATCATACTCGAGACTAATCCTTAATAGCAACAAACCCAAAACAGAAATTTCCCGTTTGACCCACATAAGGCTTTCCAAAGTGTGAATCTTCATGTTTAACTCGACATGGTAAAGAGTTTTGATCCCACGTTCTTGTTTAGAGGGAGGTCTTTCCACAATTCCACACTCCCTGCTCACTCTGAAGTTTGAACAACCATTTATTTATAAGATTGGAATTTTCCAATTCCAACGTCTTGGTTTGTAGGTATGCATAGGACACTCCACTTGGTTAGACGATACTCCCTCTGTTTACAATTAGTTTGCGTTCTGAGTTTAGTCAAAGTCAAACTTTGTGAAGTTTGACCAAATATATAGGGAAAATTATAAAAATTTACAACAAAATTTTAACATTATTAGAATCTTCATAAGATATATTTTCATATTATATATATTTTATATTATAGATGTTGATATGTTTTCGTATATATTTGGTCAAACTTTGAAAAGTTTGACTTTGAAAACCCAGAACGCGAACTAAATAAAAACAGAGGGAGTATTTACTTTTTTACATACATCACTTTGAAAACAGAGCCTAGATCTTAATTAATCAAGTCTTTCAAGATCACCCCAGGACATGGCAAATGAGAGCACGTAAATAGTAGCATCTAGTAGTTAACCAATAAATATCATCAAACCAAGTTGTTGTAATTAAGTACTATACATGGAGTTAATTGCTGATGCATTTGAATGATTACTAGAGATAAATAGCATAAAAGGAACTTAGTTAAGGTCTAGAATCTAGTCAGGCCAAAATGTAAGACCAATTCAAGATGTTCGCTTCTATATCATGGATTGTTCAAAAAATGTGAGTACATTCTACTTAATTTATAGCCTATAGATATGCATGATTGACAATGGTATTAGCATATTTGATACAAGTGTGCTCGATTTATAAGGGAAATGGCCTAATTTAGGTGTTTTTTCATGCCCTTCCAAGAGCATGGCATTCCACTTTCCACATGACCACCAACAAGCGAGATCCTAGAAACATGTCCACCTAGATGTGGCATCGTCTATCCTCCAATGGGTATGATGATAAACAATGTGGATCTAACTAGATATCTAGCCCACTAGAATCCATTTGTAGAGAATTCAAGACCTAAACAGTTTATCGTCTCGCTACTAGCTATAGAAATAAGATGACCTCTTATGTGGCATCCGAATGAGAAAAACAAATGGGTCTAACTAGATGTCTATACAGCCAGTTAGAGTCAAGGTTTTAAATGTCAGATATAGGGTTCATGTTGGTTTGATTTTGATATATCAGATGTGGGGTATACACCGGAGGATATGTGGTTGTGTCAACAAAAAGTGATCATACTTTTAGTTAAACTTGTTTAATTATTGATGCAAATCTAACGTGTATAAATGTCAAAAAAAATGCTCAAACATAACAAGGGTAGAATTCAAAAAAATTAGCTGTTTGATTAAAACATACATGAATGGCCCTTTGCAAGAAAGAAAGAGCTTCATAAATGAGCACTGGCTAAATTCTTCATGTAACACTAGAAAGCACACTAACCACGTTCATAATCCATAATATGCATTAGCTTAATATTTTGATAAAACTTAATGTATATCTTATTTCTCATCACCTTTTTAAGAAATAATATATGTTGGATATACTTGATCCATATCAATCTAAATATCGGGCCAAATTTCAGTTATATCAACCGACATATGTGAAAAGGTTGTTCTCTAAATGATATGGTAAAGCGATATCGTTAGCCAACCAATATTTCTGGCGATATATTAGCCATATCATCCTATTTTAGAGCCTTATATGAGTTTACTTTCTTAAAATGATACAACGACGTACTCCCTTTGTTTCAAAATATAAGACGTGCTATTTTTGTGCTGCTCTTTGATGGTCAAGTTTGACCACAAATATATAATAAATTATATGGATTGAGAATATATAAATAATATCGCTGGATTCATATTACAAAATTCTTTCATTTTATATAATTAATACTAATTTTATGTATATATTATAAGTACAAATTATGGTCAAAGTTCTACGTTGTTGACCAGCGAAATTAAATGGCGCCTTGAATTTTGGGACGGAGGGAGTATTTCCTTTTTGAGTCGAGTATATAGTGCCTTATATGGGAGGGCGGTGGCTTGGCTCTTGAGAGCATATGCTCTGGGATAAAATGTAAAATAGGTAAATCAATACATTAATGATTACACTATTATGGTTCTTTTACCATGTAGGAGTACATGCATGTTTCTTACATCTTCGTGCAAAGTTTCGTGAAGAAAATACATATGTTGTGTGCTCGACAAAAAAATGAGCGCTCTGAAAAATGCAATTTTTGTGGAAGCATCAAGGTTTTCTTTTCACATGTGCTCCATATTTTTTTCTTAGATTTTTTTATGTTAAGAATATCATTTGTTCTTGGGTGCCCATCTGAATATGCTAGAGGTACGAAGTGTTTCTCACCGTATTAATACTACCTATTAATACTACCCGTGAAACTGTATCAACTATAGACCTAGTCTACAAATTCACCCCTATGGACCAACTCTATCAATTGACACGTGGGCATGCGTGGCAGTTTAGATCTAAAAATAGACAACCAGATTTTATAATTTTCTCTTTCCTGGACACATGTCAATTGATAGAGTTGGTCCACGAGGTTAAATTTGTAGAGCAGGTCTCATAAAATTATTTTCCAAATTCCTCAACCCCAACCTAGCTGCCAGTGGTCCAGTTTATTTTACAATGTAGGAGTACATGCATGTTTCTTACATCTTCGTGCAAAGTTTCGTGAAGAAAGGAGATAATATTTTTTTTTTGCGCATGTAGCTGTGTAATTGTTCTTAGATGTTTTGTTATGTGAAGAACATCACTTGTTTCTTGGGTGCCCATTTGAATATGCTAGAGAATACAAAGTTTGTTTTTTCACATCCATGAAACTGTATTATCACTGTAGGTTCAAACCAAATTCCTCAACCCCAACCTAGCAAGCCGCCAGTGGTCCATTACCTACCCATAACAGTTTCCATTACCATCAGCTGCTGCTCGCGGTGACGCGGTCCACCGGAACAACAGAAAACGCAGAGCTCGGTGACCGTGCCGGTCATGCAAAACATGCACAAAGC
The DNA here is from genome assembly GCA_947311845.1 of Poa pratensis. NCBI lineage: Eukaryota > Viridiplantae > Streptophyta > Magnoliopsida > Poales > Poaceae > Poa > Poa pratensis. The sequence goes on from CAMZMU010000068.1 coordinate 27,220,992, forward strand.
CAAGCCAGCACACACTTTCTTTCACTCAAAGAATCAAAAAGAAAAAGCTAGTACTTACCACAAACTGATCAGCATATATGGATTTTCGGCGACGCTCCCCACCTCTTTTCCGGCACCGGCGAGCCCCTTTCTCTTGCTCCGTCGCGTGCATCGATCGGTGCATGGCATTGCGTCGCTTTGCTGAGTCTGCTCCGGCCGCCGCCGCCGGCGACCACGCGCTCGAGTGGCCACCCAACACCTGTGTAGCTACTTCGTCTTCCCAAGTGACCTCGGTCGGCCGTCTCTTTCCCGAGTTCTCTTTTCACCGTGTGTAAAGCAAAGCCACGACAAAAAAAGAACCGTACTACACACACCAAAGGCCTCGCGATAAAGACGAGGAAAAAAAGAGAGGAGAAGCAGCAGGTTAAATTTAATTTATAGGAGTAAAAAGAAGCGGCGCGCGTAAAAAGACGGCCGCTTTGTGCGTGTGCGCGGGCACTGCCTTTAGCTTTAGGTAGACTGCATGCATATGGCCCCGACGGCTAGCTTAGCTTAGCTTTCGACTTTTCCCGGGTTTATATAAGCTCAGCCACTTTGGATGCGATCTTGTTAGCTTGCTTACCCGTTGCTGCTATACTTCCGCTGCCAAGGGAACCGCCGGGGAAGCTTGGATATAGCTGAGAGCTGCTCTACTTCGAGGAGCTGTTTGGATTTTGAGCACGCTTCCCCTCTTGTCTCATCAGGCACCAGGTACGTTTCTAGCTTGTAGGTTTGCTACTGCTGCGCATTAACTCATATTCATATCTTCCTATAATAATGTGCATTTCATAAGCTTTGTTCGAGCTAGATTTTTGTTTTAGACGAGTGTTCGAGCTAGAATATGGATACTCGCTTAGTCGCTTGGTTGATTCTTGATCCCAGCTCTGAAGTCATCAGCATGTATACAGTACATTGCATCCACAAAGAAATATACTACCCCCTTGGGATATTTTTCTTTTGAGATTCCTGTGAGATGGTGGCTGTGATGTGAGCAGTGCCAGTGAGAGAGTGTCCTAGCCAGTTACTAAGAATCTATGCGCGCACATTTCGCCGTGGATTCGCTTGACATGATTGCTCGTTGATTTTGTTTTCTCTCGAGCCCCATCGATCGAGTTCCTTCCCTCTCGATGCGTTGCCGTCTCGGGTCGATCGGCAGCGCTTTTGAGGCGATCGAGCAAGCCATCGAGCACAGTCCGCAACAGCAAGCGAGGGGAACCCGGCTTTTTTGTTGCCCCAAAGCTAGCTGCGTAGTAGCCATGGCTACCTTGAACTTGAAGCCAAACAAAATCTCTCTTCCCTCTCTCTCTAGCTACACTGTGGAGATCCCAGTCACACATCACGGCCATGTACGCACAGACGTCTCTTCTGCTTGTTCTCTCTCTCTGCGCCGGCCGGCCATTAAATGCATCCATGCATGCGAACCTCTTCTTCATCAAACTTGGGTGGAACTCGCCATGATTGCCTCGCTTGTTGGCTTCCGACTCGTCGTGTTCCTCAGCGCTACTGGACTTGCCTTCTTGCTTCCGCTATAGGGTACCCTAAACCGATTCCTAGTCCTTTCCTTTCCGTCCATGAAAGCAGCATAGTGCTACTCTGCTACTAGAGCTCATCTACTTGTGGCAAAATGGACAGCGATGACCTCTAGGCGAAACTATAATAACACAAAATAAATCTCCACAGAAACTATTTCAATCCTCTAACCCTTTTGGATAGCGCCCCGGACGCTACATTATATGGGGTAGCGCCCAGTAGTCAGGCGCTACACATCCGGTTGAGTAGCGTCCGAGCGTAAGGCGCTATGCGTATGGCTGTTTCCAAATATTATTACAAACTGTACTGCTACGTACACACACGAATCATGCAGCTCAGTTGGTCACAGCGGTTTGTGCGGTTGGCTTGGTTGTGGGTTCGAGTCCCCGAATTGCACCTTTTTTTTGTTTTTTTTATTGTTGATGTGGTGGAGAAGAAGGAACCGAGGGATGGGGACGGCGGCGGCGGCCGGTGGTGCGCCGTGACACGGGCGGACGGGAATGGCGGCGGCCGGGGCACGGGCGGACGGGGGCGGCCGGGCAGCGGCGGCGCCGGAGGCGAAGTAGGAGCCGCGGAACGCGCCGGCAGCGGAGGCGATGCCCGATCTGGTGAAGACCTTCCGGCCCTTGTCCCTGCAGCCGATCCCATCTAGGCGTTGACCCAGCAGTTTTGTCAAAACAAAATTACAAACAGTAAAACACGAAAAATTGGGTGAGCAAGATTCGAACCTGCGACCGACCGAAACGCTCGCATCCGTGTGACCTTCTTGTCTGCTCGATTGATATGTCTATATAGGACTACAAATTTTAATAAGCTTTGATAATAGCCGTCTGTAGCGCCTTGCTCTCGAGCGTTACTTAATCGGATGTGTAGCGCCCGATCTCTGGGCGCTACACCGTAGAGTATAGCGCCCGATTGTTGGACGCTACCCAAAAGAATTAGAGGCTTGAAATAGTTTGAGCGAAGGTTTATTTTGTGTTATAGTTTCGCCTAAAGGTTTATCAGTGTCCCTCTACTTGTCCTGCGCGCGGCCATGCTACAACAGCGACGAAGGATAATTTCTGAACCTGGCAAGTTACATGTGGCTAGCGAGTGGACGTCGTAGGGTGATGAGTGGACTCCGATCGAGCCTGATAATCTGTACTACGACCATATGTTCTCCTTTTCCAACTCGTATGAGTTTCTTTTCCCTAGCTTTCGTCCGTCCGTCTGTCCATCGCAGCGGTTAAAAAACAACACGGCTCAGAAATTAAAAAGCATCTCCCGGCAAAGCATTTTGCTCGCTTTGTTCTTTTGCTTTCACCCATCGATCGACGAGGCATGGAGTAGTACTAGCTACTCCGTAGCTAGCATGGGGGGAAGCAGAGCTGTAGCTGTTGAGTGAGTGAGTGACCCTATCATCGATCCTACTGCCACTGGTGTCTGCCTGCCTGGCCAGCACGTCACCCGTCGTCCGCCCGTCCATCACCTATTGTGTCCCGTCACCGGCGATCCGATCACGCCCGGTCCCCGGTGACACGCCGTCTCCGTCGATCGATCGCCTCCTCCGGCAGGCCGCGGTGGTGCCCCGCCGGGCGACCGACGTGACGGGTGGATCCTCCGCCGTTTAATCGCTTTGCCCGGCGTGCTGCCCGTACGGCGGCGGCAGAGGCGCGGCCCCACCCCACGCGTGCATGGTAAAAATCGGTATGGGCCATGGGATGAGCATCGTGCGCTGCTGCTACACGCCACTTTTATGCGTGCCCGTTTGGTGTACTTTTTACCCAAAGCTATGGGGTTGCAGGTGTTCCGCCCCAGAAATCGACTAAACTCTCAAGGGCGCGTTTGGTAGCCTGCAGCCCTTTCTCACCTGCGACGGGGCAGGCTGGGGAGGGCAGTGCTGGGCTAAAACGGACTCGGTGCCATGTTTGGCTAGTTGTTTGGTAGCCTGCAGCAAAGAACGTCGCATGGGCTTAGCCACTCTGACTGCGTGTTTGGTTACGTCGACTGCATGCTGAAATGCAAGCAGGCATGTGTTTGGTTCTATGCAATGCTGCTGCTACGGTAACCTCTTGCAGCCTATGGTGAGGTTACCAGACTATGAAATGCACACAAATGAACATGATCAACATAGCATAGAAGTACGATAGTTTTAACCAAGTACCATAATCGACATACAGAAGTAGCCTCGTAGAAACTTAGTCTGATCTACTTAGGACGAACATTCAACAGTCTTCGTCTTTCTTGAATTTCAGTGGGTGCTCAGGGCACTGTCTCACCACCTCACAGCCAGAGTTGTCGAAGACGATCACCTTGTACTCCATTCGACCGAGCTTCTTGAACATGACCAGATAACCAAGATCTAAGCCGTGTGCTATGGCAAATGCTGGCCAACCTTTGACGAGGCAAGCTCTTCCATTGACATCAGCAACGTTGATACTCCAGATGCACCCTTGACAGTGATATCACCAGGCACCTCACCCAAGTAGGGCCTGAAGGCGGCAGGAACTGGGAGGAGGTCAAGTCCGGGTGCTAGCACCACTTTGCAGAAATGGTTAGGGAAGGTTGTGTCCTTGATCCATCCATAAATGCCTTCCTTCTTTTGAATACGGTGTCAATGTCATCCGTGGTCATTGTCATGTTCGAAACCTGCTACAAAGATAATGGTATGGGTTATAACACTTTGTGTAATCCCCAGTTTCATCATTGTAATGGAGATTGTACTGGGTGGCCTCAGTTTGAAGAGATGATTGAGACAAATTTCCCACCAGACTAGCCAACAAAAGCAAGTAGAAGCCACAACGATCTGTGACTGGTTCTCATTTTTGTTGGACGTCTGGTGATGATGGTTGTGTCCCAGCCCTTACATCATTGGCCTTAAGACTTACACGAAAATCATAGCTGCAACTCAAAATCGAATGCACAAAAAGTGTTGCTTGATCTCAGCACATGTAGAACCAGGTAAGCGCCTACTGACTAGCTAGCAAAAGAAAAAAAACAGCCACATAAGATGGTGGCTGTTTATAACTTTTGCTGGCAGTCAGCAGGCGACAGCTCTAACACATTTCATCATGGACCTAAATTGCGTCAACATGCCTCAGTTAGCTACTACATTGAGCTCTAGAATCAAAATAAGAACCGCATGACAACCAACAAAACCGAGCAGAACACACAAGTGGAATTGTACATGCTGCTCAATTTTGGTGGCTGCCTTGTGGTTGCAGTGCATTCACTGACTCCTTAATGCAAAACCATTCATCATTGGCGCAAAAATCTATATTCAAGCCTCATATGTGAAGGTATCAGTGGGCCAAAAGAGTGCCTACAAGAACGAAGTACAAATAATAGCACTCTGATTGCCATTACCCTTGGTTCTGTAGGCAATCTTCTTGCAACTAGGATGCCTTCAGTTTAATCATCGGCTACCATGGAAATTACTCACGAAGACTATGAAAAGTTGCTACAAATATAGGCCTCAGACTTACATTATGACATGGTACGTTTGAAAGAGGTGATACTACTGAACCAATAACACATCATAATCCATTAATGGTACGTTCGTAAGTTGCACAAGGTTCAGTACCACAACCTCTATCACGAAGGGCGCGTTTGGTAGCTGCAGATTCATCATAGGCCAGAGAAAAATAGATCGGACTTTGTAACATACTGTAAAACCATGGATCAAGTATGAAGAACACCCCAAAATGACCAGAACACACCAAAATGAAGAACACACCAAATAAAATGGAACCTGCTTTGAGTGCAAGCACAGATCTGTAATGAACCCTAAAACAGCGTAGATCTACGGTGCATGTCATAATACCGGAGTAAATCAAGCCGGATCTACAGATCTATGCTGCGAAAGATAGATAGAAGGAGTCCAAATCATCATACTGCCATTGACGAAGAACTCGACGAACTCGAGAGGACTCGGGGCTGGCGATGGGACAACGAAGCTCCGCTTTGGCCACGGACGAGTCGACGATGGTCTGCCTTCTTCTCCCGCCGAAAATGGCCGCCGATGTGCCGCCGGTGAATCAACCGCCGTCGAAGAGAGAGAGGTGAGAGGAGAGCGAGTGCAGTTGGGAGTGGGAGAGTGGGCGGTGAGGGGAATAAATGGCGCGTGTCCCCGAAGGGACGCGGCGTCTCCCCGTGTGTGACCTGCTGCCACCGCTTGCGCTCCACTCGGCATGGCCCCAAGAAAACGGCCGATTCAGCCGTTCCCGCAGGGCCTGGCCCGAGGGTGCTTTGAGAACCGTGCTATGCAGGCCCAAGAGGAAAAAACGGATAACCAAACGCCAGGACCTCGCATCTGGCGGGCCGGGCCACCCTATCTGCAGGCTACCAAACCCCCCCCCCCCCTTAGTTACTGAGTAGCCGTAAACAATTTCCAACTGCAGAGCACCTCAAGCAACGACGCTCCTACGACTTGCCGGCGCAGCGGCGCCCACACTGCGTCCGGTTCTGCCAGTCCTCGTGGCAGCAGCCCCAGTCGCCTGCCACGGCTGTGTGGGCCCAAGTCAACAACCCGGGTTTGACCTGCCACGTAAGCAAAATTTCGAAACAAGGTTTAAAATAGACCGAGATTTATAAATTCGGTGCGCCATCGTACATCCACATTTGATAAAATGTCAAATGTTGCCAAAACTTTGTATTCCTACCCACAGTCTAGACGCCTACAGCCAGTGGCGGAGCTTCAACAAAACCTTTGAAAGACAATGAGAAGCTTGAATTTATAGTGATTCAAAAACTTATATAATTAGATTGATCTTGTCCACAAAATACATTTCATTTGTTTCAGTTTGATGCACCTCCTCTTCATGAGGTTGATGCTCAAATTCAAGCAACAAGAAGGGGCTGAACATGGACACTGGGTTCTTGTGACAACGGACTGTGTACTGGTTCAGGGCTTTCATTACACTAGCTTCACATTCAGCTCTCTTTTTTCAGAAAAATGAATCGGTGGATTGGTCCCTTTTTCTGTCCCTTGACCATCCTTATTTCCTACCTACACGGTAGAAAAACAATTTGTAAGTTTCAATCCGGAGCTAAAAAGTAAGAGCAAAGTAAGAGCTGAATTGGGATTGCGGTAGGAAAGGCGAAATTTACCAGGAGTGAGACACGGAGAGAGCTTGCCGGACGGCCGGAGCTCATATGGACGGAGAACGGGCAGCCTGCGACTACGAGCAGGGGCGCGATCTACTTCCCGCTGCTGAACACGAACGTCAGGAGAGAACAAACAAACAAACAAACAAGCAAATTCATGTGAATATATGTAGTCTCCTCTTAAGTTTTAATTGTTTTTAAACATATTTTGATGTTCAAAGTGTATGTCGAATCTCGGAGTGAAATGGTATGAGACGGTAGATCGACTACATGGCAATGATGTGACGGAAAAATCTCACGCATGGTTGTGTCGTGTGCACCAATTTTGTAGTCAGCCCCATGCATGGGGTATGGTTCACCGATGAAATGAAAGTAACCCTTGCTCCAAAAAAGAGGGGCAGAAAGGAAAACGAGGACCATGCATGCATTTTCCATTCTCCTCCCCCACTCCACGTGGCTTCTCCTCCGGCGTGCTCGATCGGGACCAGCTCGCGGGCGGGATGCCACGCCACTGCGCGCGTGCCGCTGGGCCTGCTCCGTTGCGTTACGCCCGTACGTGCCCGCGTGCGCCGTGATCCTGCACGCCGGCCCTTTCCTTGGGACGTCCCTTTCCCTTGTGGGTGGATTGAGACGGCACGCACGTTGTGTCCTCTCTTGGGTGGATACCACACGGTCATACCAGACCGGGCATTTTGCTTCGATTTTAGACGGAAAAAGTTCAAAACAAACCTTAAACTTATAGTCAAAAAATAAATCAAACCCCAACTCCTAATCCCGGAAATTGGCACTCCCAACTTGTCAATCCCGGTCTATTTTCGACCCTGAACAGGTTTTATAATTTTTTACTCACACTGACAGCTCTGGCCCGCTTGTCATATTCATCTTCAACCTTATTCTCCCGATTTTTCTAAACCTGCACACGGACGCCAGGGAACGTGCTCGCGCTTTGCAAGCATGCCGTCAAAAAGCTCCTGCCGCACCATGAGCAGCCCTTCCCCCTCACCCCGCGCGCCGCCGCCCCTGTTCCAGACAGTGCGCCGCCTCCATCTGGCCGCGCTACCGCTTCACAGGCTATGGGCTAGCTTCGAATTTCGGATTTCTCGTCGATGCCAAGATGTTTTCAGGAATCCTCACAAACCCCTTTTATTAGGATCCCACCAATATCCCACTTGTAGTATATTTTATCATTTCTAGTATAAAATTTGGTCCAAAATTTTGAACTACAAATAGCAAAATGAACTATAAGTGGGATAGTGGTGGGATCCCACTTGACACCTTACCTTTGATGAGCCTCTTAAACCCAACCCTGTTGTGCCGGCTCCCAAATCACAGCAACTCTTTTCTAATCAGAGATGCCATCAGGCATCACCTGCGAGTGGAAGAGAAAGGGGCAAGATCAAGAAACATGCCCGATGGAGTCCTCCATGTTACACATCGCTTTGCAAGTTCAGAGTGTCAATTTTCGGTATTAGGAGTTGAAGATTTGATTTATCTTTTGATTACAAGTTTAAGGTTCCATTTTAGACCGATCGAGTCTCATGTCTATTTCCGCTGCTTCCTTTTTTTTTTTTTGAACCTAAGCTGCTTCCTTATACAGTGCCACCCGCACCTGCTCTTCACGCACGGCTGATGGGCATCATGGTCCTTTTCTAGCTTCAACGGTGCCATCATTGCACTCCGTCAGCAGGTCCGGTGTGCTGCCCTCCTGCTTCTCCCTTCCCTCCGTACGCATAGATCGATAGAGAGACTAGAGAGTATCTCCTTCCCGCCCGTTGGTCAACTTCTCGTTCGAGTTCCGATCGTCTCTACCACCTATTTCTTGATCGCCGATCTTCCCATACTCTTTCCATGGAGCGACGAAAGCTTCATCGATCAGGGTTGCGGCGACGAGGCGAGGCGTGGTCCTACGCCTGCATGCGCGTACGGTATATATAGTATCACGCACAATCTGGCACCGCACCATGCATTGCAGATCATGGGCGCGCGCGCTTGCACCACCACCTGTTCGACCGACCGACCTCCGCCCCATGCCGCCCCAAGAGATCGATGCAGGAGTGCAGCTTTATTGACCGGAACAGACGGCTGATCAGTGCCGCTTGGTGATCGTCTGGTGATCCTCCGGCAGACGGAGAGAGAACAGTCCGGGGCCCGGCCGCCGCAGTGGACCGCGGTGCATGCCATGATGGCTCCTTTTCTAGTAGTACGTCTAGCACCCAAAACGCACCAACGCCATGCCGGCAGCGCTGCACGCAGACACGCAGCCGCTGGCATGCCGATGCCATGCGCGCGCACTAGCAAGGAACACGCAGGGCATTAACCCCACACGCAGCCAGTACGGCGCCAGTGGCAACGGCAGTCGGCTGCGGCGGTGGGTGGGCTAGTTGCTGTGCGCCTGCTGCGTCTCGGCCGGTCCGGACGGTCCCGTGGCCTCGTTCCGCAGCCGCCGCTCCCGCTGCCTGCCTACCCGTGCCTGCCTGTAGTAGGTCGCTCTAGAGCTTGGGCGTCGTGGCCTCTGATGGCAGCGGACGCTCCGCTTTGTCTCTCCTCGGGCGCGAAACAAACAGGAACACGGCCTCGATCGGAGCCGCGAGAAAAGCCGGGTTCTTATTCCAGATATTTATGGTGGATGCTAAATTAGGATAATATCACTGTTTTGCTAATTCTTGGTCTACCACAAGTAGGTTGCAACTAAGAAAATGTATTCTGGTGACTGGATTAGCGTCGTGGTTTGTATCAACTGGGTGTTGCACTTGAGTAAGTTGCAACCGGCTGAGAAATTAAGCTAATTGGTCGACCCAAAATTAGACGCTCTGATAGTATTTTACAAGTCATAAACAGTCGGTAATTGTAACGGTCGTGGTGGCGTAACTTGGATAAGAGGACTAAAAGTAGGTTATGGCACGGTGCCAACGTAAAAACTATATTTCTTAGAAAACCTGAAGGAAAACCAAGACGAACATCGAGAGAACAAAGAAACAAAATTATGTGAATATATATAGTCTCCTCCTAGTCATTCAAGTTTTAAAAATATGTTTAACCGTATCTTTGTGTTCAAAGTGTATGTTGAATCTCTGTGTGAAAATATGATACCGTAATTCGATTACATGTCAATGCCGTGAAAAAAAAATCTACATCTTGTCCTGATGGTCGGCCCAAATCTTCAAGCCATTGTATATCGCTGAGCAACGAAAGTAACCCTTGCTAGAAAAAAGAGGGGCAGAAAGGAAAATGAGGACCATTTTCATTCTCCCCCACCCCCACTCCACGCGCGCACGTGGCTTCTTCTCCGGCGTGCTCGATCGGGACCAGTAGGCAGCTTGCTCGCGTGCGTGCCGCTGGGCCAGGTCCGTCGTCGTGTTACGCCCGTACGTGCCCGCGCGCGTGGCTGATCCGTTGCGTTAAGGCCGTACGTGCGCGTGCGCCGTGAACCTGCACGCCGACGGCCCCTTTCGTTCCGGGAACGCACGAAGCATATCATGCATGGGCTCTTTCCTTCTTCCTACGCATAGAGAGAGAGAGCTGTAGATCGGTAGGAGTATCTCGCTTCCCGCTCGCGACCGTCATAGTCAGCTTCTCTTTCGATCGAGCGTCTCTGTTTTTTGATCGCTGTTCTTCCCAATTCCATCGATCAATGAAAACCCACGCCGTGATCGACCACGGTTGCGGCGACGACGCGAGGCGTGGTCCTATGAGGCCAGCATGCGCGTACACTATATACTACGGAGTAGTATGACGTTCGTCCCCACGCCGCACAATCTGGCACCGCACCATGGATATGGATTGCAGATCATGGGCGCTTGCACCACCTGTTCGACCTTGCCCCATGCCGGAGTACAGCTTTATTGACCGGCCGAACAGACGGCTGGCGCGGCGTCGGGCAGGCGCGGCTGGGGCAGGGTATCTGATCCTCCGGCCGACGAAAGGAAAACAGGCCGTCGCAGTAGACCGCACTCCATGCCATGCCATGCCATGATGGCTCCTTTTCTGGATGAGAACACCCAACGGCCGCCATGCCGGCAGCACTGCACGTACGGGCAGGCATGCAGCGCGCACTAGCACACGCGCCAGTCAGTAGTACGGCAGTCGGCGGGTGGGTGGGCTGGTTGCTGTGCGCCTGCTTCTATGCTGCGTCTTGGCCGGTCCCGTGGCATCGTTCCGCAGCCGCCGCTCCCGCCGCTTGTAGTAGTAGGTCGCTCTGTCTCTGCGCTCGATCGGGCGTCGTGGCCGCTCCGCTTTGTCTCCCTCCCATGGCCGCGAAACAAACAGGAACACGGCCTCGATCGGCGCACACGGCGACGCGGCCGAGCCGCCGAAGGCGTGCGCGTGCAGTGTTTCGGGCGGCGCGTGCTGTGTCATATAGAAGGCGTTTCGGCCATGAGGAGGTGAGGCAGGAAGGGGGTTCTATGCTGGAATACACTGGACGAGCGCCCTTCCTTCCCTGTCTGTCGGATGGCATGGCATGCCACGCTGCCAAAGCGTACGCGCGCGCGGCCACCGAGGAGCGCAGCAGTGCAGGCTTCGTAGTAGCGCTGGTTTGTTTGTGGAGGCCGGTGACGAGCACGGCCCGGCCTATGTGTGCGTCAGCTTTACGGTGCTAGTCACGGGACCATCCACGGCTGCAAACTTGAAGCAGTAGCTTAATTTTCAAATGAACTGGGACAATCGTTAACAAAGACAACAATACCACGTAACGACTTAAACGAGTACTTGGTAAACTTGGCTCGTTTAACTCGAACTTTTTTGCCGTCTAAAGTGGACACTCGGCTCGGCTTGACTCGTTTCGTAACGAGTTTGAGCCAAGTCGACTCGTTTTTGCGAGCTAGTCGTTAAACTAGCGAGATTCGAGTTTTACTTCATGTCCTATGTTTATCTAAAAAAAAGTTCATGTCCTATCCAAATCGCCAATTTTAGAGCTGATATTGGAGTAAAAAAAAGAATTTTGCACGGGAGAGTATTTTTTTTAGACGTCGATATTGGAGTAAATGTGATGTCGATTTTGTTGACAGAATGCACACCACTGTATCATTACGCGCACATGCTGTTTTCTACTACTACTCCGTAAAAGATTAAAGAAACACTCTAGTAGCACTACCTCTTGTGTCAATAATAGTAGGACGCACTACCGGCCAGCCGCACGAACATGCGATACACTTTTCAATAAAAATCCCCATCCTTGCCCCCTCTTCCTTCGATAACACCATCCATCCGTCAGAAGCACAGCTCCCCACTCACTACACCATCCCATTCCATTGATCACGCGCCCCGATTAATCCGCAGAAGCCCATACCCCGTTCTTCTTGCCCGTTGTCGTCCCAGTCCGTTGTTTCTACGACGCCTACCACCTTTGGTAAAAAATCTCCGAGGATGGATTAATTCAAGCCACCGCTCCCCCGCCGTGCGCCGCCGGCCGCAGCGGACGTATTTATCGCCACCCCCACCACGCCCTGCGGGCTGCGGCGTCCGTCCGTCCACAACAGGTCAAACCTGCCGCTGCATCAGTGCCGTGCCGGTTCTAATGCCTTTCTGTCCCAAGCCTCATTAACTCCGGCGATCCAATTACCCTCCGCCTGCCATTTTTACTCTTTGCTGCCTTCGCTTTTACAGCTCTTGGCTTCTTCTTTGCCTTTGTTCGCCACCTTGCTTGCTTTGCTGCTGCTGATCACGCAGAGGCTGTGGTAACATTATAAGGCGCCGCGCAGGAGGAGGGGCCAGCGACCGCCTTGTCGGGTAACGGAGTAACGGGCTCGTCGCCAGCCGCTCGCTCGCCCGCTCACATGCTGGAGGTCCTCGAGATGACGCCGCCTCCCCGCCGCCGCGCCAGCCGCCGGCCGCCAGGGGAGGAAGCGGGAAGGGGCAACAGCCGAGGAAGCAGCCGCTGCAGAGCAGCGTGGCGCAGCCCAAGGCGGAGACGGCACCCGCGGTTGCGCCGCCGGAGGGAGCCAAGAAGTGCGGCGGGAGGCGACGGGGCGGGCGCGGGCGTGCCAGGCCCGTGGATTCTCGGCCGGCGTCGGCGGTGCCCGTGGTTGCGACGCGCGGCGCCGTCATTGGGCCGCCCGTGCCCAGCAAGGGGCTGGCGTTCTGCCGGCGGCCGGGGTTCGGGACGGTGGGCTCGCGCTGCGTCGTCAAGGCCAACCACTTCCTCGCCCAGATTCCGGACAAGGACCTCACCCAGTACGACGTGAGTAGCCCTCCTCCTCGCCGACGTTCCGGTCACAATCGAGATGAAAAATGTCTGAGCTTTTGTTTCCATGGCGGCTGGCTTCGCAGGTCAAGATCACGCCGGAGGTGAGCTCCCGGTACGTGAACCGGGCCATCATCGCGGAGCTGGTCCGCCTCTTCCGCGACTCCGATCTTGGAACGCGCCTCCCGGCCTACGACGGCCGCAAGAGCCTCTACACCGCGGGCGCCCTCCCGTTCGACGCGCGCGAGTTCGTCGTGCGCCTCACCGACGACGACTGCGGCACCGGCGTCCCTCCACGGTAAGCACCCCTGCATTTGCCATCTGCCACCCCTATATTTATGCGCGTCTTCTCCTATGGCTACCCATGTCTTACTGTTTGCCTGGTCGCCGTGCTTCGTGCAGGGAGAGGGAGTACAGGGTCGCCATCAAGTTCGCGGCGCGTGCCGACCTCCACCACCTCCGCGAGTTCATGGCAGGACGGCAGGCCGACGCGCCGCAGGATGCCGTCCAGGTGCTCGACATCGTCCTCCGGGAGCTCGCCAACCAGAGGTATTCCATCGGCGCCTGCATTAAATTGGAACGCACACATTGCCCGTTGCAATTTCAATCTTGAACTGATGGTGCCTCCTGTCCAATGCTACTAGGTACGTGCCGATAGGGCGGTCGTTCTACTCGCCGGACATAAGGAAGCCGCAGCGGCTCGGCGACGGCCTGCAGTCGTGGTGTGGGTTCTACCAGAGCATCCGGCCGACTCAGATGGGCCTGTCGCTTAACATCGGTGAGATGAGATTCTTCCCGGCTGGCCCCTCATGCATGTGATTTCCTGCCCTTGTACTGTTGCTTGATGCTTACATGATGGTGTTGATGCCAGATATGTCGTCCACAGCGTTCATCGAGGCGCTGCCGGTGATCGAGTTCGTGGCCCAGATATTAGGGAAGGATGTCATGTCAAGGCCATTGTCGGATGCAAACAGAATTAAGGTGAGTTGTGCTGTTGGGAACAAGGAATCTGGCATAGACGCATAGTACTGCAGTCTGGCATGTTCCAGCTGCTATTTGCTTGCTATTGGTGATTAGCTTGTTTATGGCCTTTTCATTGCCATGCTTTGTCAAATCAAGGAGTTTTTGCCTGTAACTTGCTAATGTCAAGCAGATCAAGAAAGCGTTGCGGGGTGTGAAAGTTGAAGTTACTCACCGGGAAAATGTAAGGCGGAAGTACCGCATTACGGGGGTGACAGCACAACCAACCATGAACTGATGTAAGTTTAAACTGTGTACTTCATCTACCTTGTTCCTATAGTCTGATGTACCATCATTTGGCAAATTTCGACACTAAGTTAAACAAACATAAAGGTCTAAGTTCAAACACTATTGATTCATAATCTAAGAAAAATAGACCTCAAATGCCATATATTTACTTTTATATCAATTTGACCAAATCAGTAATTACAGTGAGCCTACGTTACAAGACACGCAAAACGGTGCAGAACTGGGGTTCATTTTGCTTCTTTCGGCAGCTTTCCCAATCAAATTAGAAAAATAGACCTCCAAATGCCAAACATTTACTTTTATATCAATTTGATCAAATCAGCATCTAGAGTGAGCCTACGTTACAAGACATGCGAAATGGGGCAGAATTGTGGTTGATTCTGCTTGTTTTGGCAGTTTCCCAATTGATGATCAGATGAATATGAAGTCTGTCGTGGAGTATTTCAAGGAAATGTATGGGTTCACCATTCAGCATTCACATCTTCCTTGCCTTATGGTGGGAAACCAAAAGAAGGCAAACTATCTACCAATGGAGGTAAGCACAGCGAAAATTTCCGTTAGCTGGTCAATTTTGTATGTTTCAACGTTATTTCCTCGGTAAAAGTTTGTAGTGTCTGTATCAGTGTTAAATACATTGTAATTTTGTTGACTTACCTTACTAGGCCTGCAAGATTGTTGAGGGTCAGAGATACACAAAGAGGTTGAATGAAAAGCAGATCACATCACTGCTAAAGGTTACATGCCAAAGGCCTAGAGAAAAGGAGATGGATATTCTGCAGGTCCAGAGTTTTCTCCAAATCATATGAGTAAATAGATAATTTTACATTCTGGATAGGGCTAGATGTGCTAGGTTTCTGTTCCAACGAAACTGACGGTTTTGTTGAACAAATCTGTGCATTGCAAGACATGCATGCAACATGCTCATTAATTGTCCTATCTTCAAGCCTTTGTTTTTATCTGCATGTGGTCCAAACATTCCATGCAATACATCTTCAATCGAAACCCCCTATTACATGCTACTAGGGTTTTCTTCATGCAGAATCTTGTTGATCAATACTGTTATCAACTGGCTCAGACGACTAAATGAATTTGTTTTCAGACAGTTCATCAAAACGGATATGACCAAGATCCTTACGCGAAGGAATTTGGGATTAACATAAGTGAGAAGCTAACATCTGTTGAAGCCCGTGTCCTTCCTGCACCTTGGGTAAGATTATGACTTTATGATCATATAGTGTTGTTTTTTCTGTAGTTAGCTCATGTTGGCTAATAATGTGGACATGAAAATTTGAGAATTTCAGCTAAAATATCATGATGCTGGAAAGGAAAAGGAGTGTCTGCCACAGGTTGGTCAATGGAACATGGTTAACAAGGTTAGTCTCTATTTTGCTGCAGTTTGCATGCCTAATGTCACTCTTTCATGGTGTTGATCACACTTTGTTTACCAACAAAACATGCTCACTTTTGCAGAAAGTGATCAATGGGGGCAAGGTAAGCCACTGGGCTTGTATAAACTTCTCAAGGAGTGTTCAAGAAACCACCGCACGTGGATTTTGCCAAGAGTTAGCACAAATGTGTACAATTTCGGGCATGGTAGTATACCTCTCAATTGTGATAATACTTCTTTGCAGCGCCGAGAGGCCTTTACAAAAATTGCACGGGTCACATATTTATTAGTTTGACCTCTGCTGTTATTCCAGGAATTCAATAGTGAACCTGTGCTACCAATATATTCAGCTAGACCAGATCAAGTAGCGAAGGCACTAAAACATGTGTATAATGTAGCACTACACAAACTCAAGGGTAAAGAACTTGAGCTTGTTTTGGCCATTCTCCCTGACAACAATGGTGCTTTATATGGTAAGTTTCAATCGTGCTGATTTCCCTGCATATTTTTTTTCTTCTAAATCCTCTTGTACGGGTTGTATCGTAAACCTATTTCTGCAGGTGACATCAAACGTATCTGTGAAACCGATTTGGGGTTGATAACACAATGTTGCTTAACAAGCATGTTTTAAGATCAGCAAGCAGTACTTGGCAAATGTCTCGCTTAAAATCAATGTTAAGGTATTCTCCCTTTATTTGCACACCTAACATGTACTGTAAACCAATGATCTAATTTCCAATCATGCTAAATCATTACATCTTGGACGTAATAACATGATTTAATTCAGATGGGTGGAAGAAACACCGTGCTTGTGGATGCGCTAAGTTGGAGGATTCCGTTGGTCAGTGATATACCAACTATTATATTTGGTGCAGATGTAACACATCCTGAAACCGGGGAGGACTCCAGCCCCTCCATCGCTGCAGTAAGTCTTGGAGCATTGCTATGCTTATTCCACATCATATGCATTACATCTTTCCCAGATTATCTATGTTCTTTGGCCATTTTCTAATTAGCTGGTTGCAGGTTGTCGCTTCTCAAGACTGGCCGGAAGTCACAAAATATGCCGGATTGGTATGCGCACAGGCACATCGACAAGAGCTCATTCAGGACCTTTACAAGACATGGCATGATCCTCAGAGAGGCACAGTAACAGGAGGCATGGTCAGGTATCTATCGTGGAACTTTTTCTTAAAAAATAGTTAAATGGTTTTTTTCTACATGACACAATTGATGTGTTTATTTTGCTATGCAGAGAACTCTTAATTTCCTTCAGGAAGGCAACTGGACAGAAGCCCCAGAGAATAATTTTCTACCGGTATGTTTGCAAAAGTTGAAAGAGAGTAGTTAAACAATGCTACAACCGATTTAATGGCATGTGAATATTCTACAATTAAGATAATGGTTAGGTTAGCTGTTGACTGTAGAGTACAAAAAACCCATTGTGAAGGCTTTTAATGTTCATTGCACTAATTACACTATCTCTTTCTTCCAGGGATGGGGTTAGCGAAGGTCAATTCTACCAAGTTCTCCTTTATGAGTTAGATGCTATACGTAAGGTAGGACCTGCTTATATTTTCTTGTGTAGATATTGTATCTACTTCAGAGTCTTCTCACACTGCTTTCTTCTAGGCTTGTGCATCACTAGAACCAAATTACCAACCTCCGGTAACATTTGTGGTGGTTCAAAAGCGTCACCATACAAGATTGTTTGCAAACAATCACAAAGACAGAAGTAGCATGGACAAAAGTGGAAATATTTTGCCTGGTAATCTATTCATGACCTCTAAATGTTTACGTTATGGGTTGCATGCACATTATAATTTGACTAATTAGTGATTATTTTACTCTTTTAGTTGTTTTTATATTATAATTTGTATTCTATACTATACATTCATAAGTCATAACTACATTCGCTTAAACTATTGAGGACGGTTGAGCTAATTGTTTCTCCAGAATGAAAATTTGGGTGTGCTCATTGTAGGACACTATATACTATGTTAATTGTCTTGTTTCTGTAATTGCTCACCAGTTACCTAAAAAAGCAGGAACTGTTGTTGATTCCAAGATATGCCATCCAACGGAGTTTGATTTCTACCTCTGTAGTCATGCTGGAATCCAGGTAAGGAATATCGTACTGGTCCTTCTTGAAGGCTGACATATACTGAATTTGTCTCGTATCTCTGGTCCCATATCCTGCGGTCAAGTATTTGAGTAGACTCCATATTCTCTTTTCACCAAAGCTCTCACAGTGCCTAGTTATCTAGCAGAGGAGGCATGCTAAAAGAATAAACTAAAAACTGATGCATGCTCAAAATTTTCAGATCATGTGACTGTACAAACACATAAAAACTCCCCACTTCTTTTTGAAAAGCTTGTACTGTACCTGTAAAGTGTTGTACTAGAAGTGTGGGAATATTATCCATCCTGTTCTGATTCCTGAAATGACTGATGTGTGAGTTCACCAGGGAACAAGTAGGCCAGCTCACTACCATGTCCTCTGGGATGAGAACAATTTCTCAGCAGACGAGATGCAGACTTTGACAAACAACCTTTGCTACACGTACGACATGACTGTTTTTTTTCATTATGTTTGTCTTTTGCTCTTTCCCTTATCTTCTAAGAATAACAGTCTGAGCTGATGTTTATGCTGATTTTGCAGTTATGCACGTTGCACACGCTCTGTTTCTGTTGGTACGTTCTTCTGTACTAACTGAAATGTGCCCCAGTTTCTTGTTCTTCTGCACTAACTGAATATTCCCCAGCTTCTTATTTATTCATAAGTTCTCTTACCTGTGCCGTAAATCTGAACCCTGGTACGTTTTGTCTTTGCTGTTCCAACAGTCCCACCTGCATACTATGCACATCTGGCTGCGTTTCGGGCGCGGTTCTATTTGGAGCCGGAGGTATCGGAGAACCACACATCGAAGAGCTCCAGTGGGACGAATGGAACCTCCGTGAAGCCTTTGCCTGCTGTGAAAGAGAAGGTGAAGAGGGTGATGTTCTACTGCTGACAAGGGAACTAGGTTTAACTTGCCTAACATTGTAGAATTTAGTACTAGAAGCTAGGTTAGCTTTCTCCAGGAAAGGAAGAGGAGCATTTCTGCACTTGGACCCTGAACAATCTCTCGACTACCTTTGTAAAGTACTCCGAAAGCATGTATAATAGTTCTTGCTTGGGTCAGATGGCATCCATGTCTGAAAGAAGTTGCCCTAAGATGGTGTGCAAGTCTGGTTTAGATCTTCAAGCATAGTTGCTGAGCATAACTGGCTTTTATTCCTATGATCAGAGCATCCAAAATATTTATTTTGATGCATTCCCAGGATAACAAAAGGTACTACTACACAACTCCATTGCTAGAGTTGCAAACGGATTAGAACAAGGACATATCTAGCGATACCAGCCAGTAGGTGACAGTGTTAATAACGTCGAACAAGAGCATCGCGAAGAAACCACGAAATAATTTCAGTTAAAAGAACCCTGCAAGTATCAATGTAAAAAATAAGATGCATACAATAGAAACGGAAACAACAAATGTCTGTTAACTGTACCTTCAATTTTTCAGTTATTCCGGATTTCCACTTTAGCAATTATATTTTGGCATCTCAATGTGCGGATCGAATTTAGACGTGAAATTACATGACATGATAGATTGATTTTGTTGTTGTATCAATATTTTTTTTTTAAAGTTTTACAGGCGTATCTGCACTGCTATTTTTTAGCTGGAAGCACGACGTGCCCTAAATTTTGATACCACCAGACCTAATAGGACTTTCTTTATTTTGCCATAATTAGATTTATTTGGACAGGAATATCCCCGTGCAAAAGAAGGTAATATGCATTACTGGCATATAACCTTTGTGAAATAGCATTTATCGGTTTATAAAATGATGTTCTAATTTTCTTCCATTAGACATACAGAAAAACCTATCACGAACAGTATGAAATGAACAGCGCAATTGAAATGCGAACATAGCTAGAGAGATGGATGCTATATTCTCACCAGCTGCAAGCGCCGAATTTCGCCTAGTAGAATAAATTGAACTCTGTTTTTAGCTAAACTCGCCAAACCCAAACAGTGGCTTAAAGTGGTGTTCTCTAAACTGTAGCTAAACTTACAAGAGATACTTCGAAGATGATGTGAGTATTGCACTACAGTCATAGTGAGCTTCGAATTGTTGGTCAGTTCCAGCAGAAATTCATCAAGTACAAGCCAAGTATTGAATGTCTAATTACTTAATTAGTTGATGGAACAACAAACATCACATAGTTTTCCGATAAGGTTACAAACGGTGTTAGAATTCAGTCAAAAAATTAGCCAATTAGGTACATTCGTCTGCAACAGACATGCGAAAGATACTGCTGGCTTGGTGACTAACCTTCATTTCTTACTTTGAACAAATGTATATCATATTGTTGCAGGAACAGTTAGAGAAAAGTCATGCTAAAAATGTTCTGATCATATACCAATATATACTACTCCCTCAGTTCCACAACATAATGTGGAACAGAGGTAGTATTATACTACTTCAAAGTAGCCTAAAAAAATCAATAGGAAGATAACTAAGTGGTCCTTACTCACTGCAGATCAACATTAACTAGAGTGAATTCCACTTTTGTGCATTTGTGACACTTATTACCCCATTTAATAAACCAAAATCAGAAATACACCATATATAAATTTTCAACACAGTTTTACCCCATTCTGCATTGTTTTTCGTTAAATAGACTGGCATCTTAGGTCTATGTGATGCGTCAAAATATGTAAAGATCGGAGGGCATCGTCAACAATAATGTCCAACCTTCTCTTCACTATCTGTTCAATTTCACGTTGTCCTGCTATTTTTGAGGCTCAGTCATCACCTCAAACAAAACAAAAGGGTCCAAAGTTTCTTAAATGGGTAATCTAGATGCGTTTTCACTAGATGGGGTAATTGGTGTCACAAATGCATAACTAGAGGGTAAAATTTGGAATTCACTACTAACTAACTCTAGAAGACTAAAACTTGAATATTTGTATGTACCGAAAATTTTAGTTCAGGGATCTCTAGGGAGGTAAAAACCAGGTAAAATGTTGAGCACCTTTTTGTACTGAACTGAAGTATCCACAACTAAATTGTTTATAACATTCTAGTTAAATGGATGTGATCAACTAAGACCAATGGATCTCTTAGAAAAAAAAACTCAGACCAAATATGGCCATAAAAAAACTATACTGTCACCAGCTGCAAGCCTTGAATTTTGCCAAGTCCCAGACTACCAGTAAACTGAACTCCGTTTTAGCTAAATTGACGAACATAACCAGTGATTTAATTCGATGTCTGTGACTTGTACATGAACTTACAAGAGCTATTTTTAAGATGATGTGAGGCAGCCAACTTATGTTATCTCCTGAACAATACTCTGACAATCATAATATGGCATTATGGTCACTGTGAAGTTCTGTGTCTTGGTCAGTTGGAGCGAAAATTCATCGGCAAATGCAAGCCAAGCATTGGATGCCTACCAAGTTGACAAAACGACCAACATCATTCAGTATGATCATAAAATTGCAAACGGTCAATTTAGAATGTGATCCACTGTTACCAATGTCCAGATGTATAATAGCCTATTAGGTACATTCATCTGCAACAGAAAGAGGCGAACGACTAATGGTTTGATGACTAACCTTCAATTTTTTTTGATAAATGTGCATTTCCTAGCAGGAGTAAAATAAACAGCTATTAGAAACTTCTTGCTTGAAATGCTCAGCATCAGGTATCAACATAAACTGCTTCAAACAAAATTAACAACAAACAGAAGAGGATTCAGTGGCTCACCAAACAAAATGAATAGGAAGAAACCACTTCCAGTAAGGAAAACTGTGGACCATACCTGTGAACGGTTCTTCCAACGAACCACCTGAAACAAAATGGTCCTCATTCATCCAGAATAAAATTAACTAGCTGAGGACTGCACACTTGAATTTCTGCATGTTCTGAAAATTTTAGTTCCGCAGTCTCTAGGAGGTAAAATCAGCTAGAATTCTTAACACCTTTTTAAATTTCTACTGAACTGAATCACCGCAACTAAATTGATCATGATATTTGGTTAAATTAATACGAGAGAGACTGATGGATTTCGCAGAAAAAACTCAGACCAAATGGATGTCTTAACCATTCCTATGCTCAAGCATTAGATGTGTAAGTGCTAACTGCCATCCTCAGTATCCCTTCACCTCGATCAAGCTGCACCCTGCAGTCTTTTTGACAGTGGGGTGTGCCATCGCCCTCCTTACTCTTACTACATCCTCCCATCGACTTGCGGTTGCATACACATTAGACATGAGCAAATTCACATCAGGGATTTGGTAACCTTGCTCGCCTATTCGTTTGGTCAGCCTTTCGCTCATCTCGACATTGCCTTGAGTCTTGCACACAGTGAGGAGTGCACCAAACAGTGGCATAGCGTCCTTGTCGATTGGTATATCCCTGATCAACTTCTCAGCTTCATCAAGTAAACAAGCACGACCTAGAAGATTGACAAGGCAACTGTAATGTTCAACTCTGGGCTGTATCCGATAAACCTCCTTCATACTACGAAACTGTTTCCGCCCTTCATCAACCAAGCCACCATGGCAACATGCACTCAGCACCCCAATGAAGGTAACGCTGTCAGGCTTAGCTTTGCTTCTCTCCATATCCTCAAACAACTCCAGAGCTCTACCTGCCTGACCATTTGTGGCCAGACCACAGATAATGGCAGTCCATGCCGTGGTGTCTCTGCCTTCCATTCGTTGAAAGACCTCCACTGACTTCTCTATATGTCCACACTTGGCATACATGTCAATCAACGCCGTACCAAGAACCGCGTCAATTTTCATCTTCCTAGCTTCAGCCAACTGGTGGATCCATTCGCCTTGATCAAGCGCACCAAGGTTGGCGCAGCATGCCAAGATCGTGACAACAGTGAACCTGTCTGGCTCTACTTGTTGCATCTGCATGTCTCGAAACAACGACAATGCCTCTTCAAAACATCCATGTTGCACACAGGCATTGATCATGGCAGTCCACATAATTAGATCCTTCTCCACGCACTGATAGAAGAGTACTCTCGCCTTGTCCAGCTGCCCGGCTAAGCCATATCCCGACACAAGTATAGTCCAAGAAATGATGTTCCTCGCCGGCATTTTGTCGAACAATTTCGCTGCCTCTTCCAAGCAACCATTCTTCATGTACATGTCCAGCAGTGCATTTGCAACTGGAAGGCTGAACCCAATGACCCCATCCATGTAGGCATGAATCCTCCTTCCTAAGCTCAGTTCACCGGCTCTGGAACACGCAGTCAATGCAGTCACCAACGTCACCGTATCGGGTATGAGACCGCTCCTTTCCATCTCCTCAGCCAAAGAAATCCCTGCGGTGTACCGGCCACACCTGACATAGCACCTGATCATCATATTCCAAACCACCAGTGCCTGTGCGGCATTTCGTCGAACAGATTCCGTGCGACGTCCGCGCGGCCCAGCAGCATCGTGTACATCTCCATCAGCGAGCTGGCCGTGTACGCGTCCCACCGGAAGCCGGTCTTCACGGCCGCCGCGTGCGCCTCGCGCCCCTCGACCGATAGCTTGAGCACCCCGACGGCCCTGAGCACGAACGGGTAGGTGAAGCTGTCGGCCACGAGGCCGCGCCCTCGGAGGTCGTAGTAGACCGCCATGACACGGGCGAAGCTGCCGCGCCTCGCGAGGGCCCTGATCAGCAGGTTGCATTCGCGCAGCGGCATGCCGTGGTGGCACGTCGTCGCCATCCTGGGCGTGTGGCGGCGACGCGGAACGCGTGGAGGTCGCTGGCCAAGATGGAATTTTTAGGTGCCGTGTACAAATAGTAGTCAGCGATAAGAAAGGCTCGAGGAGTTGGGAGAAGCGATGGCTGCTGAGATGGGTAAGCGGGTGGCCGTGGTGGTGGGAGGGAGCGTGGCGGGCCTGGCCTGCGCGCACGCGGCGGCGGAGGCGGGGTGGGAGGCGGTTGTGCTAGAGAAGGCGGCGGGGCCGGCGGCCGGAGGCGGCACGGGCGCCGGGCTGGGACTGGATGCGCAGTCTATGGAGACCCTCGCCCGCTGGATCCCCGGGTGGGGTCTCGACGCGGCCACGCTGCCCTCGCCGTCGACCTGGTAAGCGCCTCCGTCCTCCCCGATTCGACATTAACAACTCGGCCTGCTCCCTTTCCTTGCCTTATGATCATGGGTTGCTACCGCAGAACAGAGCAACGGACAGCGAGACGAAGGCGGAGCGGACGCTGACAAGGGACGAGGGCTTCAACTTCCGGCGGCGCACTGGGCGAGCTGCACCGGCGGCTTCACGAGGCTCTGCCGCCGCGGTGACCGTGCTCTGGGGCCACCAGTTCCTTTCGTTCGAGGTGTCTGACGGCGATGACGATGACAAACGCGGGGTCATGGCGACGGCTCGCCTGCTCGCGACCGGCGAAACCGTGGAGGTCGCCGGGACTTGCTGGTCGCGGCGGATGGCTGCACGTCGTCGATCCGACGGCGCTTCCTCGCCGACCTCAAACTGAGGTGAGTTACAAATCTGCTGACACTTGTGAACTGAATGCGATCTGCATATTTGGTGCCAATCAATTTCACATTTGAATTGAACACATTGGATCCTCGAACATTTCAGTAAATTCGTTTCGATCCGATCATTATAGGGCATTAGATCGTCACAGACACGCCGTTTCTTACTTTGTGGTCAATGTGCAGGTACTCCGGGTACTGCGCATGGCGAGGCGTGTTCGATTTCACCGGACAGGAGAGCTCCGACATCATCACCGGCGTCCGGAGAGAGTACCCGGAGCTCGGCAGCTGCCTCTACTTCGATCTGGCCGACAAGACTCACGCCGTGCTCTACGAGTTGCCCGGGAACAGGCTCAACTGGCTCTGGTACATCAACGGTCCAGAGCCAGAGCTCACGGTAATGGCGAATTGACGATCGATCCCCTGCCAAATTGCAAATGTGCTGTGCTTCTCTAACGGATGGATGGGTTGTGGGCTGTGGCTAATTAACAGGGGAGCTCGGTGACGATGAAAGTGAGCGACGCCACGCTGGCGCGGATGCAGGACGAGGCCGAGCGCGTCTGGTCGCCGGAGCTGGCGCGGCTGATCCGGGAGACGGCGGAGCCGTTCGTGAACGTGATCTACGACGCGGACCCGCTGCCGCGGCTGTCGTGGGCGGGCGGCCGCGTGGCGCTGGTCGGCGACGCAGCGCATCCGACCACGCCGCACGGGCTGCGCAGCACCAACATGTCCGTCCACGACGCCCGCGTGCTCGGCGGATGCCTCGGGAGGTGGGGGGAGACGCCGCCGCCGCGCGCGCTGGCCGAGTACGAGGCGGCGCGGCTGCCGGTCGTGTCGGCGCAGGTGCTGCACGCCCGCAGGCTCGGGCGGCTCAAGCAGGCCTGCCCGTGGAGGACGGTGAGGCTGGGGGTCTCGACGTGAGGGCGGCGACGGAGGAGGCGGCTTTGCAGCTGCGGCAGAGATGCATGCCGTATTTTGGTGGCGCGCCAACTGTAGCTGAAGGGAGTTCGTCTCACCTCCAATGAAATATCATCCAAATTTTAAAAAACAAAATCAGTATGTACCGAAATAATATTTTCAACTATTACATCAATACATAGTTTCAAATAAATGTATTTTGTTGTCAATGTTCTCAGTATTTGGTCAGGTTTCGACTTGATTAGGATTTCTCGCGGTACGACGGGTCTCTTTGGAGTCAGTTGTCCTTTGTGTTAGCGGCAGCTGATCGTGTGACTGCAAGAGCATCTAGATGGTGGAAATTTGGAGGTAGTATATATCTCCATATATATTTTCAAATACACCTTTCCAGTTTGTAGTATATAGCTCCTAATTCTCCAGCGAAAGATTTATATTCAGAACATCTATATTCTCTCTCCTATGTTTTTTTCGAACCTATCTCTCCTATGTTTTCGTCTACTAGTTGTTAGTTGTTACCCTTGCAAAGTGAATGGGTGGTGTATATATACACTTTGTGTAGCAAGGTGGATGGAGGTGTAAACTTTCCACAATGGTGACACCGGGGCCAACCCACGCTCCCACCAACCCACGCTCCTGTGTCGTCCCCCAGGGCGACACCGGGGCGAACCCTAGCGCCGCCACAAGGGCTTCCACGCCGACTGCTCCCCTGCCGCCGGCGAGGGCCGCGGTGGCAGCGGGCCCGACGCCGAAGGCGCCGGGGATCTGATGGCTCGCAGCGGAGATCTCCTGGGACGGCTGGGGCGGCTTCCTCGAGATCTTCTGCGTGCGGCGGCCGGGGCGGCGCCCCTGGTCGTGCGACGGTGGTCGCCTTCCTCCTTCGCCGTCTTCTCGCGCAGGAGAGCTCCTGCCCCGTCTGGTGGCAGGTGGAGGTGGGATTCCGTGGATCTGGGAGCCCGCCCAGATCCGTCGCCGGCTTGCTCCCGGCCAGCCGGCGGCGCGTTGGGGGCGCGGGCTGCTACGGCTCACGCGCGGTGTGGGGCGGTGGCGCGAAGGGGGTTCATGTGCCAAGGGGGCCATGGCTGCGGGCCCCGGCCACAGAGGTGGCAGAGGGGCCGCGGCGTTCTTCCGCTGGTGGCTCCAAGCGCAGTGGTGCGCGTGTTGGCGGCAGCTCGACCCCTTTTGGGTGAGGGATTCCCTGGTGGACTAGTTCTCAAGTGGGGAGTGAGCGAGTTCCAAGCGAAGGCTTACCTCGGCCTCGGCCGGAGCCGTAGCGACGGTGCCCGTGGGCGTCGCCACCTTCTTGAAGGCGTTGTCGTGGTGGTTTGCTAGTCTCTCCCGTTCCACGCTCCGAGGGAAACCCTCGATCCGGGCTCTCCGGATCTGACGATGTTGGCGGGCTTGCCGTCATGTCCCTCCTGGGGGCATCGTTCATGGAGATGGACTCAGCTGGAGGGACCAATGAGGAGTAGGCGGTGGTGTTGGTGGTGTTGTTGGTGCTCTCTCCATGGTCACGACGCTCGAGCTCCTACGGAAGGGCCGGAAGCTATCCTCTGAAGACGACTAATGGTCGGGCTAGAGCCGGGATGCCTCCCGGGTGTTAGACTCGGCTTCATGATGCCCTTCGATTATGCTGTTGGTTGTTGTGTAAATCCTCGGCGGCGCATGGCCCTTCTTCCGGGTGTGGACTCGGCAATGTGTTGCTCTTCGGCTCCTCTAGCACCATCGTGGATAATCTCGGCTGACTGAAGCTCTTCGTCGATGGCGGTGATGATCCTTGTGCGCTAGCATCCAATGCTAGTCGGGAGACGATGGGCGTTGACGAGGGGCTAACTCATCAAATCCCATGGTTAAGGACATAGGGTTGAATATTATGAGGGAGAGAACGTGGTAGAGCTGGTAGTTTCGTCGGCTGACAAGCAAAAGCAAGGATTTACCCAGGTTCAGGCCTCCGGAGAGTAACACCCTACTTCCTGCTTGTCTGGTATTGATTTGAAGGTATCTGCGAGCTACAATGAAGTCCCGGCGAGATGTCGATCTCGGTAGGGCTTTGGTGGTTCGAGTATTGCGTGTCCTGGATCGGCGGCCCTCCCAGCCTTTATATAATAGGCTGGGTCTCGGGAGTTCGCAACCGACTCAGATTACATGTAAGGAAAGTCTAAACCGACTATGTATATGCCTAAACTTGGAGGATACTCCATCTTCTTGGGTCTTCCGTCATGGGCTTCATGTAGGCTCTTGATACTTGGGCTTTAGTCGATACGTGCACCAGGTACCCTCATGGTAGGGTACCCGAGAGGTATATCCCTGTCAGTAGCCCCCGAGTACTCGTCTGACTCGAAGAATCGGGCATGGACTCCTTCATTAGTGCACGTCATATCCTTTTGTACTTGTATTTATAATTGGAATTTCTGTATGAATAGCACATATTGGCTTATGTCGAGTATTTCATCAACTTTGGTTTTTGCTTATGATAATCAAGGGATAATAGCTTAGTAGGCCCGGTTCACTCGACGGATCGGGACCGGTTAACTGCACATTCGGGCAAAAACCTTACTAGCTTTCAATCAAACTCGAGTCTCCGGACTCGAATCTGGAACAGACTGGTCAGACTCGACTCAGGCCGCGGAGGTCTTACTGAATCGTTCTGCAGTATAACTTTGAGATTACCCAACGCGTCGGTCAGGATTTTTCATCATGTCTGCTGACACGGAAAGTTTTAAGGATTAACGTTGCTGGAACGGTCCTTAGCCCAGCTCGAAAGTTCGGTGGGTCTTACCTTTGCACTATGCATGCAGCATCCGAGGTATTTGCGGTAGACGCAACTCGGGAATTTATCGAGTATGATTTTGTATTAAATTTTTATTATCTGATGAGCCGAGTCTTTTGTCGACTGATACTTTGTCATTATTCTATCGGGTGCGTGACAGCGCTTCCGATGGAGTAGCCCCGAGATTGTGCTTTATTGCTTGCAATGGAGGATAATCTCAAATCTGTTTATCCCGTACATTGTCAGTCGAAGAATTTTTACACGCTCCCGATAGGAGTAGTATGTTGCAGTCGAAGAAACTATCGACTACATGTATGTCTTGTGCTACTCAGTCGAAGGACTGGCCTTTGTCGTAAATATTTGAATGACTCGAAACTCCTATCAGGTATGATATCTGAAGTGACGTCAGCAATGACGCATGCTTCGACTGCATTTTCTGACAAGCGATGGCGTGCTTAGTATGACTGATGGGACACGACACACTTGTGGGCCCGTTCTGCAGTGCTGACCTAGGGCGGTGCCGTTTGGACTAATTTTGACCGTTCTGACGCGGTTTTCACGACGACGTGATGATGGCCTCCTCGTTTTCCGTGCGTAGTGGGCGGAGTGGCCGGCGACGGTTGCCCTCCGTGACTACCACGTGTACGGTGAGATGTGGATGACAACCCACGATCTCTCATCAACGGTGAGGATCTGTGTCCTGTACGCATAAGTATGGGACCGGCGTGGTAAATTAGTTTTACTTGCCATTTTCTCCCCGCCGCATCTCCTTCTGCATCTTCTTCTTCCTCGCGCTCTGCTTGCATAGCCACCGTAGCCATGGCCAAGACGGCGAATAGGAAAGCTGCCACGGGCGCCGCTGAAGAAGAAAGCTGGAGGCTGGGCGAGGTCCAGTATGACAGCCTCGAGGCTGGACGGATATCGGCGGGACGGGTGGCTACCCTCCGCCGCACTGCTGCCTGCTTGCGTTCCCGGCGCCGAGGTGAGCCCTCAACCCAGGGAGGGCGAGCACGTATGCTTTCATGACTTCGTGAACAGGGGCTTTTCCTTCCCTATTCACGACTTCATGCGTGCACTGATGTACGCG
This sequence comes from Poa pratensis, assembly GCA_947311845.1. Taxonomy (NCBI): domain Eukaryota; kingdom Viridiplantae; phylum Streptophyta; class Magnoliopsida; order Poales; family Poaceae; genus Poa; species Poa pratensis. Next base: position 27,249,788 of record CAMZMU010000068.1, read on the forward strand.
TATAAGGTGCAGTTGCACGATTTCACCCCCAACTCCATGTTGCACATCGTTGTTTTCTTTGTGCTTTGTGAGTGCTTTCTGGGGTTCATCCGCATTGGGGTATTTGGAAGAAGATCTTTAATGTGAAGAGGAACGCCGGCTCGAAAGGCGTGTTGCCGTTGGCGGCTTCAACATCCAGGCCCGCAAGGAGGTCGAGTACTTCGACATCCAGCAGGTCGAGTCAGCGCAGAACTGGCGCAAAAAGTGGTTCTATGTCAGCGTGGAGCAAGACGGATTGCCCGCATTTGATGCCAACGTGCCTCTGGTGAAGACTCGAGCCTGGTTGCATCAAACAACCGCTGCGGAGGAGGCTGAAGCAAAGCCTTTGTTGGAGAAGATGGCCAAGCTTATGAAGACTGTCGGCCGCGAAGTGAGTGGCCTTCATCTGATTGCGACTTTCATCAATCGGGGCGTACAGCCTTTGCGGGTGCGAGCGCACCCGATGTGGATGTTCCAGGGCGCGCACGACCCGACATGATTGGCGGGAGAAGAGGGCTTGCCCTCAGCAAGGGAAGTCGAGACCAGGTGCGGTCGATCACCAAGCTGACCGCAAAGGACAGCTGCCCCCTCGACTGCCCCCGCGACGCGTTCGACAGCGACCATCCACTGCCCGCGGTACGTTTGTTTTCTGTTTCATATTTTTATGGGAAATATATGTCTGTTAGCTGATGTTGTACATCATTTATGTGCAGAATTGGGCACCTGCCAAACGCTTCCCTCCGCTTCCCGAAGATGGGGAAACAGCAGAGGTGGAGCTTTTGTCGACTGAAGGCGAGGCCGAGATATTTCTCTTGCTTCTGCTCACACTCCTACCGACGAGGTAGAGGAATCTGGGCAGGAGAAGGAAGAACTGCCTCCGCCTAAACGACGCCGTGCAGTCGAGACTGCGTCGACTGCGGACAGCTCGCCTCCACCTGCTGCACATGGTGAAGACTCGGGCACTTCTTCACCTGACACCAGAGGGCCAAGGGCGGTAACCCCGCTGCGCACGGCCTCTCCAGCGAAGTCGTCGTCGTTCGAGGCATGCTTGGATTATGATGCCTTGATGCTGTCTGACGACGAGGGAGCCAGGTGAAGACTTTTTGCCGAAGATTTGTGTTTTGCTGTATGTTTTACTTTGACAACTGACACTTTTGTTTTTGTGCAGCCCGGGGGAGGATGTTTTGCCAAGGATGGCCTCCCACCGAACTCTCCTAGAGCGATGCCAGTGTCACCTTCGGGTGAGGCGCCTCTGGCGGAGGCTCAGCCGACTTCCCCGGCGAGTCCCCATCCCAACTTGCAGGAAGACGCACCATCCGCGTCGAGTGACGCACTGCCCTCGCGCTATAACCATGTAAGTATTATGCTGAACTCTTCACTGTTTTATCGAGTGCGCGACAGCGCTCCCGATGGGAGTAGCCCCCGAGGCTATGCGCAACTAGCATAGTTGGGCATAGGCTCAAACCCGAGTGTTACATTTTGTGTGATATTACTGAATCTCTTGCCGCACAGTCATTCATCCGCACTCTCCTTGAGTCGGGTGAAGCATATTTGCAGGTGGAGCATGATGGCGTGAATCACACGCTCGTTGGGAGACCCCAAGAGGAAGGTATGATGCAGTTCAGCAGCAAGTTTTCCCTCAGAAAGAAACCAAGGTTATCGAACCAGTAGGAGCAGCAACTCTTCAGAAGGTTGTTGGTGGCTCGCACGGCGCAACACGATCACCAACGTGGAACCTGCACACAACACAATCAAACTATTTTGCCCCAACGAAACAGTGAGGTTGTCATCTCACCGGCTTGCTGAAAACAAAGGATTAAACGTATGGTGTGGAAAATGATGTTTAATTGCAGAGAATGAAAAAGGAACAGTTTGCAGTTGTGTTGTTTAATCAGTGTAAAAGAATGGACCGGGGTCCACAGTTCACTAGTGGTGTCTCTCCATAAAAGATAACTAACATGTTGGGTGAACAAATTACAGCTGGGCAATTGACAAATAGTGAGCGCATGACAATGCATATACATGACATGATGACTACTATGATATTTAATTGGGCATTACGACAAGATACATAGACCGTTATCCAACAACATCTATGACTAATAATCCACCGACGGGTTGTCATCCGAGTCCCCCGTTGGTATTAAGTTGCAAGCAACGGATAATTGCATTAAGTAAAGCGCGTAATGTAAACAAACACATATGCCCGTGGACATAGCATCGTTAGGTTATCCCTAGTGGCAACAACACATCCGCAACCTTAGAACTTTCTGTCACTATCCCAGGTTAAATGGAGGCATGAACCCACTATCTAGCATCAATACTCTCTCTTGGAGTTACAATCATCTACTTGGCCAAAACATCTACGAGTAACGGAAAGCATGTAAGATCTTAAATAACATATAAGATAAATTGATAATCAACTTGACATAGTATTCAATATTCATCGGATCCCAGCAAACACTCCGGAGGCAGGCATGGCGATGTAGAACTACTCACGCATCACTCCGGAGGCAGGCATGGCGATGTAGAAGCCTCCGGTGACGATTCCCCTCTCCGGCAGGGTGCCGGGAAGAGGTTCTGAACCCTCCCGAGCTAGGGTTGACGGCGGCGGCGTCTCTGGAACTTTTCGTGGATATTTGCTCAGGCTTAGGGTTTTCGCGTCGGGGGAATAAGTAGGCGAAAGGGCGGCGGCTGGAGACCCCCGAGGGGCCCACACCACCCTAGGGCGCGGCAGAGGGGGCCCCGCGCCCTAGGTGCGTGTGGCCCCTGGTGGCCCTCCTCTGTTGCTCCTTCGCTCCGTCAGGTGTGTTCTGGAAAAATAGGGACCCCCGTGTAGTTTCGTCCAATTCCGAGAATATTTCCAGACTAGCTTTTCTGGAATACAAAAACAGCAGAAAACAGGAACTGGCACTTCGGCATCTTGTTAATAGGTTAGTCCCAAAAAATGTATAAAAGTGATATAAAGTAGATGCAAAACATGTAGCAATTGGTATAAAACAAGCATGGAACATCAAAAATTATAGATACGTTTGAGACGTATCAGCATCCCCAAGCTTAGTTCCTACTCGTCCTCGAGTAGGTAAACGATAAAAACAAAATAATTTTTGAGGTGACATGCTACATCATAATCTTGATCATATAATATTGCAAGGCACATGTAAATGAATGAAGTGATCCAAGTCAATGGTCTATAATTTGCTACCAAATAGATAATGAGTAAACAATGAATCACACAAGCTAAACGTTTTCATGAATAGTACTTTCGAGACAAGCATCAAACAGTTTTGCATAAGTGTTAACTCATAAAGCAATAGTTTCTAATAAAAGGTATTTAATCAACACAAAGGAAGAATTAGTTTCAGCATTTGCTTCAACTTTCAACATATTTATCTCATGGATATTGTCAACACAAAGTAGTATAACAAGTCCAATACATTGCATATAACGCATGTTGTAACAAAGTTGACACTAGTGTTTGCTTGTGGAAGACAGAAAGAATAGGAAAACTGACTCAACATAAAAGTAAAAGAAAGGCCCTTCGCAGAGGGAAGCAGGGATTAAATCATGTGCTAGAGCTTTTAGGTTTTTGAAAGCATATAGAGATTGCATAAAATATTTGATACTCCTCCCAACCTTGCTAACACAAGCCATGGCTAACCGAATCCTCGGGTGCCTTCCATCAATCACATACCATGGAGGAGTATCTATTTTTGAGAGGTGTTTGTTAATTGTCAACGAATGGTAGCGGGTGAGAACAGTATTCTACCTGTCAAACGGACTTTTAAGAGCGGCTCCCATGAAGGACGTTATTTCTACCAGCAAGGCAGATCATCCCTCTTTCTCTTTGGTTTACACACATTCAGGTATTTCACTGTTTGTCATTGCTTACTGATGAATCAGGGCAAAAGTGTGAAGAGAATTAATTGGTTAAAGTTGTAATTAATTGGGACTGGGCACCCCGTTGCCAGCTCTTTTTGCAAGTTATTGGATAAGCGGATGTATATGCCACTAGTCCAGGTGTAAAAGTCCATTCGACAAATAGAATAAAGAATAACCACACTAATTCCTCATGAGCTAGTAAACATTGACACAAAAAGGGAATAATAACATTTTGAATAATTTAAAGGTAGCACATGAAAAATTTACTTGGAGTGGCAAGGAAATACCACATATAGGTAGTTATGGTGGACACAAATGGCATGGATTTTGGCTCAAGGATTTGGATGCACGAGAAGCATTCCCTCTCAGTACAGAGTTTAGGCTAGCAAGGTTATGTAAGCAAACAAGAATATCAACCCGTACACCAAGTTTTATATGACAAACATATTGCAAACGTTATAAGACTTCATACCGTCTTCCTTGTTAACCAAACCCTGTTATTAGAAAATATCTAGACCTTAGAGATACCACCGATGCAAACCAAATTTTCAACAAGCTTTACGGTAGTTCTTCACTAATAGGCTTAACTCATGTGATGCACAATTTAATCATGATCTACTTGTTAACTCAAAACAATTGACAAGCATCAAGTTATCCATTAGTGATCTACAAGATTAAGCAAGTTTTTCCTTATACCAATTACCACATGCAACATTTTCTGAACCAACCAAACACCAATCAATTTATTTCATCAACTCTCCAAACAAATATAAGTGAAGCAAGAGAGTACTTTCTACAAAAGAAAGCTAATAGCTCTGACAAGAGATACATGAAAACAAGAGCTAAAAGCTGAACAGCGCTAGATATGAATACTCAACAAATATAAGTGAAGAATAGGAGTATTCTCATGAAAAAGCGGAGCGTGTCTCTCTCCCAATCAAGAATGCTAGGGTCCAGTCAAGCTTTATTGAAAATAAAAGTGCAATACTGAAAATAAAAGCACACAGACGCTCCAAGAAAAGCACATATGATGTGAAAGAATTAAAATATAGTTTCACTAGAGATGACCTGATAATTTTGACGATGAAGAAGGGGATGCCTTGGGCATCCCCAAGCTTAGACGCTTGAGTCTTCTTGAAATATGCTGGGGAGATCCATGGGAGCCTCCCCAAGCTTAAGCTCTTCACTCTTCTTGATCCTATTATATCATCCTTCTCTCTTGACCCTTGAAAACTTCCGTCACACCAAACTCAAAGTAGATCTCATTAGAGGGTTAGTGCATAATCAAAAATTCACATGTTCTATAAGACGCAATATGATTTGTTACTTTAAACATTAGCTACAGCCACTGATGTTATGTGAAGCTCTTCCACCCAAAAAAGAATTTCACTCAACACTAGTAAAAGAGAGAATGCAAAATAAAAAGGCATAATCTGTCTAAAACAGAACAGTCCGCAAAGACGAATTTTTTCGAGGCACTTACGACGCTCAGATCGAAAACTCTGAACTAATGAAAGTTTCAGACATTCATAAAGATTACGCACAAAAATTTCAGATTTAATTAACAATCTGGTGATTTTAGGAATTTCGTACAGTGAACAGCAAAAATCTGTTTCTGCGCAGCAATCAAAATTAAGCATCATCTTAACATTAGAGGCTACTCTTGGCACAACAATGCGAGAAAATAAAGATACAAAGGAGTTGCTACAGAAGTAAACACTCCTTGACTCAATAAAAGAAAAATTGCAGAAAAAAATAATGGGTTGCCTCCCATAAGCGCTTTTCTTTAACGCCTTTTAGCTAGGCACAAAGCATGCATCAAGTATTACCAAGTGAAGAAGCATCAACATTGTAATTTGTTCGAACAATAGAATCATAAGGTGGCTTAATCTTCTTCCTAGGAAAGTGTTCCATACCTTTCTTGAGAGGAAATTGATATTTTATATTCCCTTCTTTCATATCAATAATAGCACCTACAGTCTAAGAAAAGGTCTTCCCAGCACAATAGGGCATGATGGATTGCATTCAATATCCAAGACAATAAAATCAACGGGGACATAATTGTTGTTAACCATGATAAGAACATCATCAATTCTTCCCAAAGGTTTTTTAATAGTAGAATCAACAAGGTGAACATCCAAGTAACAATTTTCCAAAGGTGCTAAATCAAGCATATCATATAATCTTTTAGGCATAACAGAAATACTAGCACCAAGGTCACACAAAGCATTGCAATCAAAGTCATTCAATTTCATTTTAATGATGGGCTCCCAACCATCTTCTAACTTCCTAGGGATAGAAGCTTCATGTTTTAATTTCTTCCCTAACTTGCATGAGAGCATTAGTAATATGTTTAGTAAAAGCCATGTTTATAGCACTAGCATTAGGACTTCTAGCTAGCTTTTGCAAGAACTTAATTACTTCAGAAATATTGCAACCATCAAAATCAAAGTCATTATATCAAAAGTAATGGAGTTATTATCTTCCTTATTGCTAGAAATTTCAGCATCTTTATCAAGGACAGTTTCAGAGTTATCAGGCAATTTAGGACATTTTGCAATAGAAGTGGAAACATTACCAACACCAATTATCTTGCCATTAATGGTAGGAGGTTTGTTAACACTTGAGTTTGAAGCATTTTCAGAAGTAGTAATAGTATAAACTCTAGCAATATTATTCTTTCTAGCAATTTCATCCTCTCTTTCCCATCTAGCATGCAATTCAGCTAACATCCTCACATTGTTATCAATTTTAACTTGTATAGCATTGGCTACGGCAAAGGTATTACTCTCAATTGTTTCGGGCTTAGCTGCCATCTTATTAATCAAAGAGGATTGTGTTTCAGACATCGACGAAATACAAGTTTCAGCATGAGAAATTTTACCTTGCAAACCAGAAATTCCCTATTTAAATTCTCAAGTTGATGGCTTATATTTTTTAGCATAGCAGATTGTTCATCCATAGTTCTAGTAAACAGTTGGTTTTGCTCATATTGCTTTTGCATAAAAATTTAGTGGCCTTTTCAATTTCTAGCATCCTTTCCTCACTAGGCATTCTTGTTCTACCATAGGAATCTCCATAACCATTGCCACTATTAGAAGGATAGGGCCTATAATTGCTATTACCAAAATTATTCCTATAAGCATTGTTGTTGAAGTTATTATTTTTAATGAAGTTCACATCAACATGCTCTTCTTGAGCAACCAAAGAAGCTAAAGGAACATTATTTGGATCAACATGTGTTTGACCATTTGCAAGCATAGACATAATAGTATCAATTTTGGCACTCAAGGAAGAGGTTTCCTCAACAGAATTTACCTTCTTACCTGTTGGAGCTCTCTCGGTGTGCCACTCAGAATAATTAATCATCATATCATCAAGAAGCTTTGTTGCAGCACCCAAAGTGATGGACATAAAGGTACCTCCAGCGGCCGAATCCAATAAATTCCTCGAAGAAAAATTTAATCCTGCATAGAAGGTTTGGATGATCATCCAAGTAGTCAGTCCATGAGTGGGACAATTTTTAACCAATGATTTCATTCTCTCCCATGCTTGAGCAACATGTTCATTATCAAATTGCTTAAAATTCATTATGCTACTTCTCAAAGAAATAATCTTAGCAGGAGGATAATATTTTCCAATAAAAGCATCTTTGCATTTAGTCCATGAATCAATACTATTTCTAGGCAAAGATAGCAACCATTCTTTAGCACGTCCTCTCAAGGAGAAAGGAAAAAGTTTCAGTTTAATAATATCACCATCTACTTCCTTGAGCTTTTGCATTTCACAAAGTTCAACAAAGTTATTAAGGTGAACAGCAGCATCATCAGTACTAACACCAGAAAATTGCTCTTTCATAACAAGATTTAAAAGTGCAGGTTTAATTTCATAAAATTCTGCTGAAGCAGCAGGTGGAGCAATAGGTGTGCATATGAAATCATTGTTGTTCGTGCTAGTGAAATCACACAACTTAGTGTTCTCAGGAGTACTCATTTTAGCAGAATTAAAAACAGACAGAAAATAACTTGAAAGTAAACTAGATGCAAGTAACTAATTTTTTTGTGTTTTTGATAATTGAAAGCAAACAAGATAAAATAAAATAAACTAAGCAAGACAAAAACAAAGTAAAGAGATTGGAAGCGTGAAACTCCCCTTGCAGAAGACTGCTCCCCGGCAACGGCGCCAGAAAAAGCTTGATGACGTGAACACACGTTCGTTGGGAGACCCCAAGAGGAAGGTATGATGCAGTCAGCAGCAAGTTTTCCCTCAGAAAGAAACCAAGGTTATCGAACCAGTAGGAGCAGCAACTCTTCAGAAGGTTGTTGGTGGCTCGCACGGCAACACGATCACCAACGTGGAATCTGCACACAACACAATCAAACTACTTTGCCCCAACGAAACAGTGAGGTTGTCAATCTCACGGCTTGCTGAAAACAAAGGATTAAACGTATGGTGTGGAAAATGAGTATTAAATTGCAGAGAATGAAAAAGGAACAGTTTGCAGTTTGTGGTTGTTTAATCAGTGTAAAAGAATGGACCGGGGTCCACAGTTCACTAGTGGTGTCTCTCCATAAAAGATAACTAACATGTTGGGTGAACAAATTACAGCTGGGCAATTGACAATAGTGAGCGCATGACAATGCATATACATGACATGTTGACTACTATGATATTTAATTGGGCATTACGACAAATACATAGACCGTTATCCAACAGCATCTATGACTAATAATCCACCGCCGGGTTGTCATCCGAGTCCCCCGTTGGTATTAAGTTGCAAGCAACGGATAATTGCATTAAGTAAAGCGCGTAATGTAAACAAACACATATGCCCGTGGACATAGCATCGTTAGGTTATCCCTAGTGGCAACAGCACATCCACAACCTTAGAACTTTCTGTCACTGTCCCAGGTTAAACGGAGGCATGAACCCACTATCTAGCATAAATACTCTCTCTTGGAGTTACAAGCATCTACTTGGCCAAAGCATCTACGAGTAACGGAAAGCATGCAAGATCTTAAATAACATATAAGATAGATTGATAATCAACTTGACATATATTCAATATTCATCGGATCCCAGCAAACACAACATGTAGCATTACAATAATATGATCTTGATCATGTAGGGCAGCTCACAAGATCTAAACATGATGGCACAAAGTGGAGAGACAACCATCTAGCTACTGCTATGGACCCGTAGTCCAAGGATGAACTACTCACGCATCACTCCGGAGGCAGGCATGGCGATGTAGAAGCCTCCGGTGACGATTCCCCTCTCCGGCAGGGTGCCGGGAAGAGGTTCTGAACCCTCCCGAGCTAGGGTTGACGGCGGCGTCTCTGGAACTTTTCGTGGATATTTGCTCAGGCTTAGGGTTTTCGCGTCGGGGGGAATAAGTAGGCGAAAGGGCGGCGGCTGGAGACCCCCGAGGGGCCCACACCACCCTAGGGCGGCAGAGGGGGGCCCGCGCCCTAGGTGCGTGTGGCCCCTGGTGGCCTCCTCTGTTGCTCCTTCGCTCGTCAGGTGTGTTCTGGAAAAATAGGGACCCCGTGTAGTTTCGTCCAATTCCGAGAATATTTCCAGACTAGCTTTTCTGGAATACAAAAACAGCAGAAAACAGGAACTGGCACTTCGGCATCTTGTTAATAGGTTAGTCCCAAAAAATGTATAAAAGTGATATAAAGTAGATGCAAAACATGTAGCAATTGGTATAAAACAAGCATGGAACATCAAAAATTATAAATACGTTTGAGACGTATCAGAGCACGAGCGCAATCAACTGCGGGCCACGGTGGAGCAGCTGGACCGTAAGAATCTCGTGCCCTTATATCTGATTGTTTGAGAAATCTTTTTGCTAACTGCTTTTTTGCGTTGTGTGCAGGTGACAAGGCGACAGCCTTAACCCGTGTGCAGGAGCTGGAGAAAGAGCTTGCACCTGAGTGCTCAGGTGCGCAGCAGAAGCTCAAGGAAACAGAGGATCGCGAGATCCTCCAAATCCATCGACTCCGCGCACTATCCCATGTGATGGGAGGTAATATTCTGATACACATACTGTGTTTGACCAATTGTGTCGTGATTCTAACTAGTTGTTTTCCAACAGAAGCTGTTGGTGCCACCCGACCGCGGATGAGGGCTCATCGAGGAAGCGGCGAGCACTTTTGATAGGATATGCGTGCGGACTCGGGACGCCCTTCGGAGGTCCACGAGTGCGCTGTCATCCATCTACCAGACCGTCCTACCGAAGAACAAGCCGCCCTTGACTGTGGAAGCACTGGCCGATGTCTTTGCGCCTGGCACATCTACCATGGCCAATTACGCCCGAGCTCAGATGGTAGGTGGATCTGAGACCACCTTCATTTTGCTGATGGGACACGGTATAACAGGAGACTTCGAGAAAGCTGTAGCTGGCTTTTCGAAGAATTCTGAAGGAAAATCCGCCGTGACCAACTCGATGAAGAAGGAGGCGGGGACGATGTCACGGAAGATGGTGACTATGCTCGAGCAGCGCGCCGCCACCATGTCCGAGCGCGCCGCTCGTACCTCTAGGGCTAGATTCGAGTCAGCTTCATAGACAACGTAGCTAGTTCACCCGCGCTTTTGATGTGTTTGTAATGAACTTGAATGCCATATGGGGGCTTTTGATTAATATGATCTTGTGACCTGCACCCCTTATGCCCATAATATGTCTGAAATTTGGGAAAAACAACCCCTGAGCCTGCTGGTCGGGGTATTTGCGAGTGATATATGTAACTTATGTTTGAACTTTTGGCTTTATTTAGTTTGAAGTGCGTGGCGCGTCGACCGATCAAGCTTCGGGGAGTTCTTCTTCCAAGCCTAGCACCCGAAGTGTCAACGACCAAAAGCTTATTGATTACCTTACATAGAAATTCACAACGATGGAGAAAGAGCTGAAGGAGACGAAGGATGCCCTCGCCGAGCTTCAGGCGAGACCGTCACCAGCAACGGAACGCGAGTTATTTCTGCTGGCGGAGCTGGACAAAGTGAACCTTCAACTCGAATAAGAGTACACTCGAGTCAAAATTTTGTCTTTGGCAAGTTTGTTGACGAAATGTCAATGTATTGTGCTTGCGCAGGTGCATACTTCGACAAACCGAAAGAGTAAACTTGGCTGCGCGAACGTTTGGATGATCAGGCCAATAGACCAGAGTATTCGACCCACCCTTTCTGGTCAGATTGGGCAAGAAGTCGAGTGCTTATTCTGCTTCAGACCCGCGCCTGGCGCGTGGCCATTGTGCTCGAGACCTGCAGGCTGGCTTTGTCTAGGGTGCATCAAGCATTGTTTCCATTGAACGAACAGCCGGAAGGCTTGTCAGCTTTGCTGGAGAAGTTCCGTAAAGGCAAGGCCATCAAGAGATTTGTGCGAGAGCAGCTCATCGGCGGAGCCAATGTTGCACTCGCGTTTGTGCGGACCCATTATCCGAACATTGACTTGAAGAGAATTGCTCAGGGACCCGCACCCGTGCCAGGTGGTGGTCCTGTGCCTATGCAGGAGCACTACCAGGAGACTCGCACGGACGCGCTGGTCCTGATTCATCGAGTGTTGACAGAGGAGGAGAAATGGTCTGTACCAAAGGATGAACCCGTAGAGTAGGTTGGGTGTGTGTTTGTGTAGGGATTTGTACTTAGTTGAATGAAACTTTGTGCTTTGTGCATATGCAACACGTCTTCGGGGCTCAGCCCCTGAGTGTAAGTTTTGCCTCTTGTATATGAATTATTTTGTGGTTTCCCCAGCCCCTGAGTCTATTGAGTGGGGTTTATGAAGTATTTTGAGTGTGAACTGATGATTGCACAGCCCCCTAACGTTCGGGTGTGGCTGTGGAGTTTTTGTGTGTCGAAGTTTATCCAACTTTGCTTTGAGACCTAGCCCCGAGCGTTCGAGTGCGGCTAAGGTGCTTTGTTAGTGAATTATGCGACCAGAAAAAGATAGGAGGAACATTTAGATTCCACTTTTGAATGTTAGGCTCCAGACCGCCTCATTAAAAACCTTCCAGCCCCCGTAGGTACCCTGGTAAGGAAAAGAGCACGTCTGAAACCTGCAGCCATCCGACATATCGCCTATTACATTGTATGACTGTGTAGCCTAAGCATAGAAACGGCGCAGGTGCGCAACGTTCTAAGGATTATTCGAAAGTTCACCTGTCTTCGCGTGCTTCAGTCTGTACGCGCCACCGTCGATGACCTCGGTGACGATGAAGGGTCCCTCCCATGGGGAGGCGAACTTGTGCACCTTCTTCTGCTTCAGCCGAAGCACCAGGTCGCCAACCATGAAGGACCTGGTGCGCAGTCGACGGTTATGGTAGTTGCGGAGATCCTGCTGATAGACAGCTGTGCGAGCCAGGGCCGTGTCGTGTGCTTCGTCGAGCAAGTCGACTGCGTCTTCGACTGCTTCTTCGGCGTCGGCTTCGTTGTAGGCTGCTACCCTTGGTGCATCGAACTTTACATCGGATGGCAGGATTGCCTCTGCGCCGTAGACCATGAAAAATGGTGTGAATTGTGTTGATATGTTAGGAGGTGTGCGCAGGCTCCATAGTACCGACGGAAGTTCTTCAACCCAAGCACCCGCGGCTCTTTTGAGTGGCACCAGGAGGTGTTTCTTGATTCCGCTGCACACAAGTCCATTGGCTTTTTCGACTTGGTCATTGGACTGCGGGTGCGCCACGGATGCATAATTGAGCGTAATACTTTGCTCTTTGCAGAAGGAACGGAATTCTTCAGCCGTGAAGTTTGTGCCGTTATCAGTTATGATGCTACTTGGGACGTCGAAGCGGTAGATGATGGTCTTTATGAAGTTAACTGCCATAGTAGCAGTCGAATTTGTGATGGGGACCACTTCGATCCACTTTGTGAACTTGTCGACTGCCACCAGGAGATGAGTGTGCCCTCCGTGTGAAGATTTTTTGATTGGCCCAACCATATCAAGCCCCCACTGGGCAAAAGGCCAGGCCAATGGTATTGTCTTCAATACTGATGCAGGTGCATGCGGCTTTGTAGTGAATTTTTGACAGCAGATGCATCTTTTGACAATGTCCTCCGCATCCTTGAGTGCTGTGGGCCAGTAAAAACCTGCTCGAAAGGCTTTGGCTACGAGTGATCGGCTGCTGGCGTGATGCCCGTAGGTACCTGCATGAATATCTCGAAGGATGGCTTTGCCATCTTCGAATGCGATGCACCGTTGGAGCATACCTGATATGCTGCGTTTGTACAACTCGCCATTGATGATGGTGTATGCTTTAGCTCATCGAGTGACACATCGTGAGTCAGTTATGTCGTCAGGTAGCTCGTTGCGGAGTATGTACGCCAGGAAATGTTGAGTCCAAGTTGGCTCAATGAGGAGTACCCGATTGGCGGGTCCTCTGTGCTGGGTGTTTTGCTCTTGGCTGGTGCGGTCGATGTAGGAGGTGCTCGTTTTTCCTTGATTGATCTGTGCTCAATGCGCTTGAGGAAGACACCAGGTGGAACTTGCGCCTTGGTCGAGCCTAGGTTGGCTAGCATGTCTGCTTCCTCATTGCTTTCTCTTCCTATGTGCCGCAACTCGCAGCCTTCGAAGCTGCCTTCCATTATATTGTACAGGTCGTGGTAGGCGATCATGTTGTCTGCAATAGCGTCACAGGCCTTCATTGTCTGCTGCACCACCAGATTCGAGTCACCGTAGATCATTAGTCGAGTGCACCCGAGAGTTTTGGCCATCCGCATGCCATGGATCAAGGCTTCGTACTCGGCCTCGTTGTTTGATGGTAACTCGAATCCCATTTGTAGGACGTAGCAAAGCCTGTATCCTTTTGGAGATATGAGGATGACACCTGCGCATGCACCTTCGTTTTTCTTGGACCCATCGAAGTACATTGTCCACGAGTTGGACACATCGGGCGCTCCAGGCAATTGAGCTTCGATCCACTCGGTTGTGAAGTCGGGTAAGACTTGTGCTTTGATGGTCTTCGGGTGATCGTACCTGATGTCCCTTGGTCCCAGCTCGATGAGCCATTTGGCGACTCTCCCAGTTGCGTTGGGGTTTGTGAGAATATCCCCGATCGCTGAGTTACTGATTACAGTGATCGGGTGTTCTGCGAAGTAGTGCGTCAGCTTCCTTGATGACATGAAAACGGCGTAGGCCAGCTTTTGATAGTGCGGGTACCGTTGTTTGGATATGGGGAGGACCTCACTCAAGTAGTAGACTGGGCGTTGTATTCTTTGGGTGTGTCCCTCTTCCATGCGTTCGACCACCAGTACGGTACTCACCACCCTGTTGGTAGCCGAGACGTATAGGTATAGCGGTTCCCGTTCCTTAGCTGCGACAAGGACTGGAGGGCTTGTGAGGACTCGCTTGAGTTCCGTGAAAGATCCGGCGTCCACTCGACCTTGTCTGCTTTCTTCATCAGTTGATAGAACGGGAGTGCTTTTTCGCCTAGTTTGCTGATGAAGCGGCTGAGCGGCGCCACTCGACCTGCTAATTTGTGTACGTCATGAAGCTTTGAAGGCCTTTGCATTGTCAAGATGACCTATATTTTCTCTGGTACGCCGAACGTGCACTTCTTAGGATTGAGCTTGATGTGGAAGTGTTTGAGGTTGGCGAACGTCTCTCGCAGGTCGTCGAGTAGTGTGTTTTCTTCCCTTGTTGTGATGACAATGTCATCCACATATACTTGGACGTTTCATCCGATCTATTTTTTGAGGCAATCTTGCATCATGCGCTGGTATGTCGCACCCGCGTTTTTGAGCCCAAAGGGCATGGTTGTGTAGCAGTAGACCCCGAGTGGGGTTATGAACGTCGTTTTCTCTTCATCTTCTTGCTTCATCCTTATTTGGTGGTAACCTGAGTAAGCGTCCAGGAAGGACAAGCGTGCGCATCCAGCGGTGGAGTCGATGATCTGGTCGATTCGAGGTAGCGGGAAGTGATCCTTTGGACAGTTGAGGGCAGTGAAGTCCACGCACATCCGAAGGATATCTGTATGCTTCTTTTCTACAAGTACAGGGTTAGCCACCCATTGTGATTTCTTGATTTCTCGAATGAACCCTGCCGCGAGTAGTCTATCCACTTCAGACTCGACGGCGGTTCTTTTTGGGTCGGAGACGCGGCGCATTGTTTGTTTTACGGGTTTGGCATCTGGAAACAGTTGGAGAGAGTGCTCGGCGAATTCCCTGGGGATACCTGTGATGCATGTAAAATGGATACATAAACTTTGCATTATATTACTTATATTTCAATCATATTTGCATCATATAAGGGTTATATCATTGTTTTATATTGATTTTGGGAATATTTCACAGTTTCCCTATTTTTCTGGAATTAACCCTGCACTGGCAGAAAACCCTATTTTCTATATTTTGATGTTTCAGGGACCCAAACGACGTCCAAATGACCTAATATTTTGTGGGGATCATTTTTTTGGAAGGAACAAAGCGTAGGAGCGAAGGAAGCGAAAAAATGGAAACCCGAGGGACAAAAGAGGTGGGCCCACACGGCCAGATTCCTTGGCCGCGTGGGACCCCCCTATCCTGGGCCTCGAGCCTCCGATGCCGTCGATCTTCGCCCCGTGCCTTCGTCTTGACCTAAAAACGACTATAAAAATAGTCCCCCGACGGCTTTCAGAAAGGGGCGCCGCAGAAACACAAAACCACGAAATAGAAGACCTGGAGCTGCAGATTGGAGGGGGAAAACTCCGGCAGGGTGCTGCCGGGGTGGTCTCCATCTTCTCCAACATCTCCACCATCATCACCATGATGAAGGGGGAGTAGTCCACCCCCTGGACTTTGGGTTTGTGGTGGTAACTTGATCTAATCTCTCTATGTATGATCATTGTTGAAGTCCATATGATGTGCCTTGCATAAGTATGGATCTATCTATGTAATTCCTATGGTGGATATTGTGGTATGAGATGATATTTGTTATGCATTTACCGTTATGTTGGATCTTTTATGACTTGTCATACTTTGGAGATATTCTATGATGCATGTGATGGTTCGATTTATGCATAATGCCTTGTTTATCCATGTCACGAGGTGATTGACACCACCAAGTGTAGATCGATGATAGAGATGTGGTCATGCACACGAAATATGAATCATTGCACTAGTGTTTAGAATATTGTCCATTATGAAGTATGATGTATGTAGGTACGGGATGGCCGATGTGACAATGGCATATGTATTGAATGACACAATATAGCCCAACATCCTTTATCTGGGGATAAAAAGGAAGAAGTATGATGTGGGAGTGACAACAAACCACGCTAGCCTTACGAGGGTGACCTAGCAACACAAATGATTATTTTCTTTCAACTATGTGTTTTAGGAGATGTAGCCATCATAGAAGTTTACCATTAAAGCATGACAATTATGTGTACTTTTTATCTATAACATGATAATCACCATAGATGGGAGAGAGGATTGAGTGAACCCATGAACCAATGTCCATTGTTCCTATAAGAGAAAACCTTTGTCTTGTCCTCTTGCATTGAAGAGGATTGGGACACTTTTACATTCTTGTTTTGTTACATTAAACTTCCATCCATTAAATCAACCATCTTGTTCTTTAAACCTGTTTAGTGCATAATCAACTAAAACTTGTGACACTTTAGTTGTAGGGAATAGATAATTTTTCCTTCTTGCTCCTGCGGATCGATACCCTACTTCCACATTGAGAGGTGCTATAGTGATCCCCTGCTCTTGGGGGTTATCAAGTACTTTTCTGGCGCCGTTGCTGGGAGCGTAGCGCTTAAGTTTCTATTCTTGTGTGCACTAGACTTTAGATTTATTTTATCTTGTTTTATATCTTACAATCACCTAAGCTTGGGGAGGTTGCACCTACGTGAGCATCATCTTATCCATCTTTACCTTCAAATCATTTTATTTTGTTTTGTTATTGTCTTGCATATCATATTTAAATTTCAGCTTTGCATTTATTTTTTTATTTTCAGTTTCTTGTTATCTTTTGTATTTCGGTTTCATATTTTATGTTCAGTTTTGCATTTTGTTTATTAGTTGTTATTTCGGTTATATCATTATAGTATCATTTTACTTTCAGTTTTCATTTAAGATCATAAAAATTAAGTATTGCTTTTAATTTGTGTTTTAAGCTATGGAGGAAGGTTATGTCAAAACTATGGGAACTTACTATGAATATCGATCAACCAAAGAAGGAAATAGAATGCTTGAATTATTTGAACATCTCAATGATATGGCTATTGAGTTTTGTGAATTACATGATGTAACTTGCTGCTTTAGAAAAGACTATAAACAGTCTCCCTATCAATGTAAGCACAACAATGATCCTCTAATTGCTTGTTATCGTGAAAATAAATTTTCATGCCCTGATATAGAACAAGTTGAGAAATATATTGCTTATGTTGCAGCTCATGAAATAGACTTTCTTATTGATAAATTTTTTGCAACTAGTCTTGAAGGTCGTGTAATGAAAGGACACATTTCTATTCTTCTCCAATTTTGCAAAAAAGAGTTTAGTGATAATGTTTATGTTAAAGAAAGAATTCTTGCTGTCATGGAAAGTACTAATATTTTGCAGGAAAAGGATAATGAAAACATAAGCTTTGAAGAGGAAGTATGTGAAGAGGAGATTGAAATGGATGTGTTCCAACCTAAGCTTGGGGAAGAGTTGGATCTCCCAACTTCACCATCAACATTTGATAGTAGCACTCAAACTCAAAAGTCTTTTGTTATTTATGAAAACCCATGTTATGATGAGTGTCAAACTAAACATTCTATGGTCCTATATGATAACTCATGCTATTATGATGAAACTAAGCATGCTCCTTTACTTTCTATTAATACTACTAGTGAACTTATTGATGATAATGAGGAGTATTGCTTAAATATGTTATATGATAATGCTTTAGATGATCGTCCTATACTTATTGATAAACCTCCATGTTTAGTTGTTACTAAATTATGTGAGGAAAAAAATGATATACTTGCTGTTTGTGATGTTACTCTTACTCATGAGAGTCCTACTTTGTTTCTGGATTCTCCTAATTACACCATAGAGGAGAAATTTGCTTATGTTGAGAAATACTTATGTGGTTTGCAATTACCTTTAGTTCCAAATCTTTGTTGCAACCATGATATTAAACTTGATATTGATCTTAATAACTATTTTGAAAGAGGGAAGCATGCTAATGAATTCCATAATAAATTTAATGATCCTCTTTATGTACCTAAATTATCTAAGTTGAATGAGTCCAATGGTTATATGGGTGAATTTACTTTTACTTCTTGCAACTATTATGAAAGAGGAGGTGATAAGAGCCCTCTTTATGTTGCTAATAACTATAAGTTGCAAGTATCTACTGTTAATATGCATTGGAAAATTTCTATTTATTGTGCTTCATTCATATACAAAATGCCAATGCATAGAAAGAAAGTTAGACTTTGTTGTTATTACTTTTGTGTTTTGTTTTTCTCTCTACTAGGTCTCACCTTGAATATTATTTTGATTGGATTGATAACACCATGGGACCCTGGTATTACGCATGAACACTTCTCAAGGAAGAGGGACACACCAAAGAACAAGCTCCCTCATGAGCTTCAACCTTCATGATCACCAAAGTAAGAAGGCTAGCTACATGGCTATAAAGAAAGCGCTTTACGGGAGACAACCCGGTTATTTTTATTTTCGATTTTCTTTGTGTCCTCTTGCTGTAACAAGAGACTTAGTTTTTAGTTTTGTTTATGGAATTTTTGATAAAGTGCCAAGTTTTACCTATTTTGGCTTGAAAAAGTTGCTTTTTGCATTCGGAGACTTTATTCCAGCACGAATCTGTGCACGGTATGATTTTTCATTCCTATTCTGTGACTCCGAATGAGCTGAAATTTGAACTGTAGTTTCAACTTTTCATCCTCTGTAAGCGTGAATTTTTTCAGATTTTTTCAACATATTTAAGTAGGGTAGAAAAATGCGTTTTGCTGCTGCTGTTTTTTCTGGACATATTCTGTCCATTTTGTTTGATGCATTCTTTGAACTTTTAACTTGAATCTTTTTTATCAAATTGAGTTTATAAGTAGGTATAAAACATTATACACTTTCTGGAAATTCATATGAATTTTTGTTTAAGGATTTTATGCAGCAAGCAATTTATTTGTCTATCACTACTAATGTCACCCCACAGAAAAGAAATGGGAGAAACGGTGTTTTGAAGTTTTTTCACAGGGATTAGAGGAGATGCACCAAGAGCTATCTAAGGATGGTGAAGACCATAAGCTTGGGGATGTGGAGACAACCCCACTGGACCAACACACTCTCGGTTTGCACACGTCTAACTTCTGTTTTTCGATCAATGCACTTTATCGCATAAACTTGAGCGTCTTTTATTTTTGTTATTTCGGTTTGATTTTTGTTTGTCTTGAGACCACCACTATCATTTATATATGAGAGAGCTACTGGAAATTTGGGTTGAATTGAGTTGGATGCTATTAAAAAGATTGGGAAAGGGATGTTTGAGTTGATTCAAAAAGATACATATAGTTGCATGATTCATGTGCTTTTTAATGAGTATTAATTTGCAAGTGTTTTATCAAGAGCTATCTTTTATTCATATTTTGATGCTGAATGTTACTTTACTTTGTTTAACATGGATTGGTCAGTTCTATGGACACTTATGCATGCATTTAGATGGTCAACTTTCTCCCTCTTGCTAACCCAAAAATTCCAACAAGTAAAAACTTGTTTTGCAACACCTTCAACCAAAGTTTTTCCAGTGAGTCCACCATATCTACCTATTAGATTTATGCTATTCCGAGTATGTTTATCATGTTATATTGTTTTATCCATACTTCTTAATTAAAATGCTTATGTTATTGATTGTTATGGGAAAAGTTGGTTAAAAAGCTCTCACGAACTTGATGCACACTTTACTTTTATTGCACTTAATAAACATGAACCATTGTGATTAAAATTATGAAGTTGTGAGCTTGACAAGTGTCTTGGTTGGGAGTTAGCTCATATGTGCACCAAAGTGAACATTCAGTGATGCACGTCATAATAAAAAGCTATACAAATAGTAAATAAAAGAGTGCTGAGATTGTTCATTGTCTGTTTGTCTTGTCATTTTGACATGGGCTAGTTTCCATGTCCTGAGGCAAAAGGTACCACAGTTGACGCTCTTGATGACGCTATTATATTACTTACAATGACTTTAACTTGAACTTGCTTTGTGGCCCGAGTTGAGTAACACCGTGGTGTAGGTACTCGTATTCACGGGGCACGAGGCATTCAACCAATACTTTGTCAAGCACATTACTCATATTTGTTTTCACTTTAAACTTTAACCATTCAAGATGTTATGATAGGGGTAATGAGAGCTCCACACCAATGAATACCACATTGCAAACATTAACTTAAGTAGAAGCATTTGGAAGCTAGATGAAACTTATTCATGTTTTACCTCTACTTATTTATATATCTTTCCAAAGTGTCCACCTTTTATATTCAGATTTACAAGAATACTCTATGACCATTATATGATGTTTTTACTTTTCATTATGCATACATTTGGTCCATAGTACTTTCGTCTATGTTACACTTTGTGAATTATCATTGAACATCCTTACATTGAATATTTGATATCACTTCATAATCTATCTTGTATATTGCTATTCCTTTGAAAAATGAATCATTTGACTCTATGTAGCAATAGTAATCATCTTTGATATCCATTGATAGTATTAAAAAGCAAAGTCCATGTTAGTTTTATCACCTTCATACTCGAGGACGAGTATAGGTTAAGCTTGGGGATGTTGATGCATGTAAAATGCATACATGAATTTTGCATTATATTACTTATATTTCAATCATATTTCCATCATATAAGGGTTATATCATTGTTTTATATTGATTTTGGGAATATTTCACAGTTTCCCTATTTTTCTGGAATTAACCATGCACTGGCAGAAAACCCTATTTTCTATATTTTGATGTTTCAGGGACCCAAACGATGTCCAAATGACCTAATATTTTGCGGGGATCATTTTTTGGAAGGAACAAAACGTAGGAGCAAAGGAAGCAAAAAAATGGAAACCCGAGGGTCAAAAGAGGTGGGCCCACGTGGCCAGATTCCTTGGCCACGTGGGACCCCCTATCCTGGGCCTCGAGCCTCCGATGCCGTCGATCTTCGTCCCCGTACCTTCGTCTTGACCTAAAAACGACTATAAAATAGTCCCTCGACGGCTTTCGGAAAGGAGCGCCGCAGAAACACAAAACCACGAAACAGAAGACATGGAGCTGCAGATTGGAGGGGGGAAACTCCGGCGGGGCGCTGCCGGGGTGGTCTCCATCTTCTCCAACATCTCCACCATCATCACCATGATGAAGGGGGAGTAGTCCACCCCCTGGACTTTGGGTTTGTGTTGCTAACTTGATCTAATCTCTCTATGTATGATCATTGTTGAAGTCCATATGATGTGCCTTGCATAAGTATGGATCTATCTATGTAATTCCTATGGTGGATATTGTGGTATGAGATGATATTTGTTATGCATTTACCGTTGTGTTGGATCGTTTATGACTTGTCATACTTTGGAGATATTCTATGATGCATGTGATGGTTCGATTTATGCTTAATGCCTTGTTTATCCATGTCATGAGGTGATTAACACCACCAAGTGTAGATAGATGAGAGAGATGTGGTCATGCACACGAAATATGAATCATTGCACTAGTGTTTAGAATATTGTCCATTATGAAGTATGATGTATGTAGGTACGGGATGGCCAATGTGACACGGCATATGTATTGAGTGACACAATTCAACCCAACATCCTTTATCTGGGGGTAAAAAGGAAGAAGTATGATGTGGGAGTGACAACAAACCACGCTAGCCTTACGAGGGTGACCTAGCAACACAAATGATTATTTTCTTTCAACTATGTGTTTTAGGACATGTAGCCGTCATAGAAGTTTACCATTAAAGCATGACAATTGTGTGTACTTTTTATCTATAACATGATAATCACCATAGATGGGAGAGAGGATTGAGTGAACCCATGAACCCATGTCCATTGTTCCTATAAGAGAAAACCTTTGTCTTGTCCTCTTGCATTGAAGAGGATTGGGACACTTTTACATTCTTGTTTTGTTACATTAAACTTCCATCCATTAAATCAACCATCTTGTTCTTTAAACCTGTTTAGTGCATAATCAACTAAAACTCGTGACACTTTAGTTGTAGGGAATAGATAACTTTTCCTTCTTGCTCCTGCGGATCGATACCCTACTTCCACATTGAGAGGTGCTACAGTGATCCCCTGCTCTTGGGGGTTATCAACCTGGCATGTCGGCTGGACACCACGCAAATATCTCCCAGTTCTCACGGAGGAATTCGATGAGCGCGCTTTCCTATGCGATAGGCAGACTCGATGATACTGATCAAGCTGCAATTATAGGGGGGTGTTTGTTATCGTCTCCACAGGGATCAACAAGGTTATGCTGGTTCTAAGGGTTGGCAGAAGCTAGGACAAGTTCTTCAGGTTTCACGTTTATTCTTCAGAAAAGGAAGGGTTTTGGAAAAGGGTTTTAACAGATTAAATTCAGAATTTAACTTGCAAGTTCTTGGTTGTCAATCAAGTCCACTACAAGGATCAAAGAAAGGTTTAGACAGGGAACAAGAATTACTTCAACAACTTGCAGAGACTAGTCATGCAAGCAAGGGGTTTTAGCAATGTTTTAGGCAAGAGAAAATTCAGAACACAAAGATCACTCCTTTCTGGGTTGTCAAGCCAGATCAAAGTGTGTTAACAAGCAATTGGGGGCTAGGGATGGACTTGCAACACAAAGTATGCAGGGACTTGCCTTACACACACAGATCAAACCACACAACAAGCAGTTCAAGCAAATATTCAGTAAAGACAGAGAATTGTGTCACTCAAATCACTGCAGTAGCCAAATATCACAAGCTCTACTTAAAGATGGATGATCTACACAGTTCAACACAAGATTACACAGAAGAATGGGGAGAGTTTCTTGGCCGTGGCTCACTGAAAACCTTGTCGAAGCAGGGGAAGCAGAGGTGAAGACAAGGGTGGAAGCAGAGTTGCAGATCATGAGCTTCAGTTCACCAAGGCCTTTGTCTTCTTCTCCAAGTCTCCATGTTCATCTTGCTCTTGGTCTTGTTCTTGTTCTTCTCTGTTCTTGGTGTTCTTGGTGGAGTTGGTGGGCGAAAAGGTGGGTTGGTGGTTGCTGTGGATGGGATGGAGTGAGGTGGATGGATGGGTGATGGGTTGTGGATGCGGATGGATGGTTGCTGTGGTGGTGTGGTGGCTTTATACTCCCTCTTTCCTTTCTGAGGTGGACTGGCACGAATTGGAGGAGAGGAGGAAGTTTCCCTTTTCTATCTTTAGCTCATAGTGCACATGGGGTGTTCCCTACTTTATCACCTTTTTGCCTTTTTTGGTTTCTTCATCCCCAAGTTGATCTCTTCCCTCCTTTGTGGTTCAAACAAGTTTGAATTGCTTCTTATCTGCATTAGGACCTTGTGCTGCCACACTTTTGCATTGCTTCGACTTGTGCTTGGAGAATATGAGTTAACTGACAGAGAATGCACTCTGTCAGTTAACTGTTCATCATCTGGCATAGAAGTGTTCATCCACTTTGACTCGATTTCTTCATGCTCTGATGCTCCAATCTTGCACAAATATGTTCCTTTGAACTTCCTTCAAATAACACATGGTTGCAATTGGTCTTGAGCTTCAATAGCTACACTGACAAGAATTTGCATTTCACTCTAGTGCACTGTTCATCTTCTGGCAACATGTGTTCTTCAGAGTTTCTGTCTAGATTTCAACTTGATGATCATGACCATCTTCTCTGCTGCATTGGGTTCACATGTGTGGTGCTTCTTGCTTCACTACTACACTGGATCTTCAGAATAATGTGTGCCTTTGCGCGCTGGACTGCAAAAAGGATGAAAATGCTATAAAATGCACTCCAACACAGTACTGGATACTAAATGCAGCAAGGTTTTAGGGTTTTAGGGTTAAGAATAATGCATATAAATGATGGTGATCAAACCCCCAGACCCAAACCTTTGCTTGTCCCCAAGTAAAGCAAAATGAGGTCTAATGACAAAAGTCTGAAAACAATCTGATAATGAACAGTGCAAGGTCTGAAAACTTAGCAGTTCATTCAAATTGGATTCAATGCCGTTCTATTTATGATTAGTGTAAATGCTAGTTTAGAAACAAGTTTCAAATAACCGAATTTAATCATTTCTAGGTTCAATAACTTAGGACTAACAAGATAAGGCAGTTGACAAGGAAATTGAAAAGAAAAGATCCAGAAAATAGCCATTATGCAAATATGCATGCAGAGTCAGTGCTTCACCTACTACAGTTCCCAGGAACATAGTAGGCTAGTGCAAATGCATAAGATGAGTTAGTTTGGTAGTTTCTTGTCAAGTTTACTTGGTTAGTGCTTCACAGGTTACAATCCCAGGATCATAACTGCTAATGCCAAAAATTCGCTTCAAGCTTCAGTTATATGATTTCAGTTAGTGCTTCACATACTACAATCCAGAGATCACAGTAGCTAATGCAAAAATTGCTTGTTGTAGCCAAACTTTCAATTAGTTTCACTGTTAGTGCTTCACAAATCACAATCCAGGGATCATGATTGCTAATGCAAAAAATTCAAACATGCAGAGATGCAGTTAGTAAATGGCTCGAAAATGGATCATCACATTCAGTTTCTAAGTCACTTGCATCATCCAGTACTCCAGAAGTTATGAACAGAGAAACAAATGAATTATGTCTTGATAAATATTTCTGAACATAAGCCTTTGCAAGAATAATAAACAGATAAAATGCAAGATTCTCAATAAAATGCAATGCTACTTGATCAGTACAGAGCAACACAATGAAACTTTTACTGAAAGAGCTATAAATTGCCAAATTGAACATAATTCAGAAACATGGCATAGCAATAATATTCATGCTTGTAAAATGGTTTTAGGGATTGGAATGTTTCCGCCTGGTGATCACTTCTGCTTCTTATTATATCACAGCCAAACTTCTCCATTCTTCTCTTATTCCTTAACTGAAACAACAAAACAAAAGAAACACACAAAACAAAGATAGCAAATAAAGGAAATAAAAATGTAGATAATATAAAAAGGTATCAGGTTGCCTCCTGATGAGCGCTTGTTTATAGTCATGAGCCTGACTGTAGCTTCTTCATTGGTTCACGGCTGCAGAAGATGCATTAGCAGCATCATGTAGCTCATCTTCTTCCGTAACTTCAGTATCTTCAGAATCAACTTTCTCTCCCACGACATAATGCTTCATTCTCTGACCATTAACCTTGAACATTCCTTCAGTTGGACTCTGAACTTCGAAAGCATAATGTCCCAGGTCTCTCTTGATGATACAATGACCAAACCATCTGGACTTGAATTTGCCAGAGAATAAATGCAGCTTGAAGTCATAAGCTAGCACTGTCTGTCCAATCCTGAATTCCTTTCTGAGAATGTGCTTGTCATGCCATTTCTTGGTCTTTTCCTTGTAAATCTTGAACTCTCATAGGCATCATGTCTCAGCTCTTCCAATTCACACATCTATAACTTCCTTGCACTTCCAGCTTTTCCAAATCCATGTTCAATTTTCTGATAGCCCACTGAGCTCTGTGCTCTAACTCAACAGGTAAGTGACATGCTTTTCCATAGATAAGCCTAAATGGTGACATACCAATAGGTGTCTTGTATCCAGTTCTGTATGCCCACAAAGTATCTGGTAGCTTCATTGACCAATCCCCTCTGGACTTGGACACAACTTTCTCTAATATTTGCTTAACTTCTCTGTTGGAAAGCTCAACTTGTCCATTAGCCTGTGGGTGGTAGGGTGTAGTTACTCTGTGATTCTTCACACCATACTTGCTCAGTAGCTTCTCTAGATGTTCATTTTTGAAATGAGCTCCACCATCACTGATAACAACTCCTGGTACTCCAAACCTAGGGAAGATAACATCTTTGAACAGCTTGCAGACTGCCTTGGAATCTACACTCACAGTGGGTACTGCTTCAATCCATTTGGACACATAGTCCACTGCAACTAATATATGCTTGTATCCTTTTGATGATGACAAGGGTCCAACAAAATCAACTCCCCACACATCAAATAATTCCACTTCAAGAATTCCTTGTTGTGGCATTTCATTTCTTCTTGAGATCTTTCCAGCTCTCTAATAGGGATCACACTGCTTGATATAATCATGCACATCTTTGAACAGATTAGGCCAATAAAATCCAGCCTGTAGAATTTTTCTTGAGTTTTTATCACTCCAGCATGGCCTCCATACATGCCTGCATGGCATTGGAACATCACATCACCAATTTCTTCTGATGGCACACACCTTCTCACAACACCATCTGCACAATGCTTGTACAGAAATGGTTCATCCCAATAGTAGCTCTTGGCATCATGCAGAAATTTCTTTCTCTGTTGGTAGGACATGTCTGCTGGCACAATCTTACAGACAAGGAAGTTTACTATGTCAGCATACCAGGGAGTATTAGCTTTCACTTCCATCAGTTGCTCACCAGGTATACCATCTTGAATCTCTCTGTTTTCATAACTGTTTATTCTAGACAAGTGATCTGCAACAGTATTTTCAGAACCCTTTTTGTCTTTGATTTCAATATCAAACTCCTGCAGCAAGAGAATCCATCTGATCAGTCTTGGCTTTGCATCCTTTTTTCTCACCAAGTATCTTATTGATGCATGATCAGTGAAAACAATGCACTTGTGTCCAACAAGGTATGGCCTGAATTTGTCAAATGCAAACACTACTACCAATAATTCTTTTTCAGTGGTAGTGTAGTTGATCTGAGAATCATCAAGTGTTTTTCTTGCATAATGAATCACATGAACAACTTTCTCCTTTCTCTGGCCAAGCACTGCTCCTACTGTAAAATCACTTGCATCACACATTAGCTCAAAAGGCAAATTCCAGTCAGGTGGCTGCACTATTGGAGCTGTGATCAGAGCTTCTTTTAGTTGTTGAAGGTTTGCATACATGCTTCATCAAACACAAATTGCACATCATGATTTAGCAGGTGAGTGAAAGGTTTAGCAATGAGGGAGGAATCCTTGATAAATCTTCTGTAAAAACCAGCATGGCCCAAGAAACTCTGAATTCCTTTCACATTTTCAGGTGGAGGTAGCTTTGCAATCACATCTACTTTTGCTTTATCCACTTCTATCCTCTGGCAGAAACCATGTGTCCAAGCACAATGCCTTCAGTTACTAGAAAGTGGCATTTCTCCCAATTGAGAATCAAATTCTACTCTGAACATCTATGCAACACAGCTGTCAAGTTCTTCAGACAAGTGACAAAATCTTTGCCATAAACAGTAAAATCATCCATGAATACTTCCATGATTCTTTCAATGTAGTCAGAGAATATTGAAATCATACATCTCTGAAATGTGCAGGTGCATTACACAAACCAAAAGGCAATCTCTTGTAAGCAAAGTTCCATAGGGACAGGTGAAAGTTGTTTTTTCTTAGTCAACTGGGTGTATTGGGATTTGGAGAAATCCAGAATATCCATCCAGGTAACAATAAAATTCCTGCCCTGCTAATCTTTCCAGCATCTGATCCATGAAAGGTAAAGGAAAATGATCTTTTCTGGTTGCTTTGTTTAGTTTCCTGAAATCATTAACCATTCTCCAACCTGTGACAGGTCTTGTGGTCATCAGCTTTCCCTCTTCATTTTCTACCACTATGTAGCCTCCTTTCTTGGGCACAATGTGGATAGGACTCACCCACTCACTGTCAGAGATGGGGTAAATCATGCCTGCCTGAAGGAGTTTTAAAACCTCCTTTTTCACCACTTCTTGCATAGCAGGATTCAGTCTTTTCTGTCCTTCTCTAGTAGGTTTACTTTCTTCTTCCAAGTGTATTCTGTGTGAACAAACTTTCTCATCAATTCCCTTGATGTCATCAATGGAATAACCAATCACATTCTTGTACAATCTCAGCACTGACAACAAACTTTGTTCCTGTTCACTATCCAATGCAGAGCTAATTTTCACTGGATGAATTTTTTCTTTCTCCAAGAAGGAGTACTTCAGATGCACAGGTAATTCTTTTAACTCCACAATGGAGTTGTGAGCTGGCTGAGGAATTTCACTTTGTACTTCCTCTGATTTTCTTCACCAAGATTTATTACACATAGTTCCTGTAAAATTGTGTTTTCTGCAGTAACAAATACTTGAACTTCAGATTCTTCTGACTGCCATTCTTTTAAAACATTGTGAACATTCTTGTCAACAACATCAATAGCATGGCATTGCTCCAAAACATTTGGTAGATGGGAAACATGCTTCATGCTGAATTCTGCTTGTTCTGAACCAAATTGCAGTTTTAGTGTTCCACCTTTTACATCTATTATTGCTCCTGCTGTTGCCAAGAATGCCTACCTAGAATCATGGACTCTGAATTGTCTTCCATTTCCAGTACCACAAAATCAACTGGATAAGCAAAGTTTACAACTTGGATAGGGACATATTCAAGGATTCCAGCTGGCTTTCTCACTATCCTGTCAGCTAACTGCAGTGTCATGGAAGTGGGCTTCAAAGCTCCAACTGCAAGGTTTGACTGACAGTCAGAGGTAAAACACTCACTGATGAACCTAAATTACACAATGTTGTTAATGTTCTTTTTCCAACCACTCAAGGGATACTAAAACTCCCTGGATCACCAAGCTTCTTGGGCACATAATTCAGAATGAGAGCACTACAGTCCTCTGTCAGAGCAACTATTTCAGGATCTTCCAGACTTCTTTTCTTTGTAATCAGGTCTTTGAATTTTTTTGCATACAAGGGGATGTGTAGTACTGCATCCAGAATAGGAATGGTAATTTGCACTTCCTTCATGGTCTCCAAGAACTTGGCATATTGCTTTTCTTCCTTGGTTTTCTCTGATCTCTATGGAAATGGTACCTTTTGTGCAACAGTTCTCTGAACTGCAGGAAGTGGATTTGCTACAGTGTTATCAGGTTTTTTCACTGCTTTTTTCCGCTGAATTTTCCACTAGATCCTCTGACTTTTCAGCTTCAACGGTTGGTTCAACTGTCTTTTCAGGATTTACTACAGTGTTTTTAGGGACAATAGCTTGCTGTACTTGTGATCTTCTTTGTGGAGCAACATAAGACATCATTGGTGGTGTTTTTAGCACTGGTGCAGTGTTTACTCCACTTTTAGTTGTGACTGCCTCCACTGTCTCAATGGTTGAAATAGCTCCACACTGCTTAGGATTTTTCTCTGCTTGTGCAGGCAACTTATTTTCAGGCTGAATCACTTGGGAATTGGATATTCCAGCTGTAAGAGTCTGCATTGTATTGAAAAACAATTCTGACTGCATCTTCATTGTTTCCTACATTCCACTAAACATTTCTTTCTGCAATCTCATCATCTCACTTATCTCTGACTGGCTATTGCTTGTAGAAGCATTTTGTTGAGTTGCTTGCTGCTGTTGTTGTTGGTGGTACTGCATATTGCCTTGAGGTCTGAAATTTTGAGCTTGTTGAGCATAATTCTGTTGGTTTGCTTGAGGATAGCTCTGTTGATTTGCATTCTTGTAAGAGAGGTTGGGATGGTTCCTCCAAGCAGGATTGTAGCTCTGAGAAAAAGCACCTTGGTTCTGAGAATAACTCACTTCTGCCAATTGTTTTTCAGGAGAAGCCAACAGAGAACACTCATGAGAAGCATGCCCTTCAATACCACATATCTGACAAGTAACTGAAATTTGATTCACAGGCACAATTGCCTTACTATTCTTCTCCTGCATTAATTGGGCTAGTTGTGTTGTCAAGCTGTCAAGCTTTGCTTCCAAAGCATTCTGACCACTGTTAGCTTGATGAGTTGGATGAACTGCTCTCTCATTGGTCCAGGAAAAGTTATGTGAAGCCATGCTCTCAATAAGCTCTGTAGCTTCATCAAGGGTCTTATTCATAATGCCTCCACCAGCAGCTGAATCTACAAAAGCTCTAGTTTGCTCTGTCAGGCCTTTGTAAAAAGTCTGCAGAATTAATCACTGCTCTTGCCCATGATTGGGACACATCCTGATTAGGCCTTGATATCTCTGCCAAGTATCATACAAACTCTCACCATCATACTGCACAAATCTTGTAATTTTGTCTCTGCACTCAGCTGCCTTGGTAGGTGGAAAATATCTCTCGAAGAAAGCTTGAACCAAATGCTCCCAAGTATCTCTACAATGAGCTGGCAATGCATGAAACCAAATTTTTGCAGTTCCTGGTAGTGAAAAGGGGAATAACTGCATCCTAATTGCTTCAGGTGGTACACCATTGTGCTTCAGAGTATTGCAATATTCCAGAAAATTCCTAACATGTTCATGTGGACTCTCCAAGGCACTGCCTTTAAATGGGTTGTGCTGCACCATATTGATTAATGCAGGCTTGATCTCCCAGTTATTTGCCTGGATGGCAGGCATAACAACATCTGCATTTGAAACCTGATCCTTGGGGATCCACAAATCTCTCAACTTCTTGTCACCCATGTTGAAAACTGTCTGTCTTTTCTCTGTTTCTTCTACTGAGGACACTGATGCTGCTCTTCTTCTTGCAAGGAAAGTTCTTTCAGGCTCTGGATCATATGGAGCAAGAGGTGAATCTTCAGAAGACTGCATCAACAAAATCCAAATACTGCAGAAAAGAGATCATGATTCCTCTACACACAAGCACAAACAAGAACTTTTATCAAGGGTTAGTAAACTAAATCCCCTAATAGCAATTCTAGTTCCAAGTCACAGAACATAAAGCATCACAAACATCAGATTGTGCAGAAAGATCATGAATTTAAACACACAGCCTAGTCTACTGCACTACAAAGTTCCAAACATAAGTCAATCCCCGGCAACGGCAGAAGCTAGGACAAGTTCTTCAGGTTTCAAGTTTATTCTTCAGAAAAGGAAGGGTTTTGGAAAAGGGTTTTAACAGATTAAATTCAGAATTTAACTTGCAAGTTCTTGGTTGTCAATCAAGTCCACTGCAAGGATCCAAGCAAGGTTTAGACAGGGAACAAGAATTACTTCAACAACTTGCAGAGACTAGTCTTGCAAGCAAGGGGTTTTAGCAATGTTTTAGGCAAGAGAAAATTCAGAACACAAAGATCACTCCTTTCTGGGTTGTCAAGCCAGATCAAAGTGAGTTAACAAGCAATTGGGGGCTAGGGATGGACTTGCAACACAAAGTATGCAGGGACTTGCCTTACACACACAGATCAAACCACACAACAAGCAGTTCAAGCAAATATTCAGTAAAGACAGAGAATTGTGTCACTCAAATCAATGCAGTAGCCAAATATCACAAGCTCTACTTAAAGATGGATGATCTACACAGTTCAACACAAGATTACACAGAAGAATGGAGAGAGTTTCTTGGCCGTGGCTCACTTAAAACCTAGTCGAAGCAGGGGAAGCAGAGGTGAAGACAAGGGTGGAAGCAGAGTTGCAGATCATGAGCTTCAGTTCACCAAGGCCTTTGGCTTCTTCTCCAAGTCTCCATGTTCATCTTGCTCTTGGTCTTGTTCTTGTTCTTCTCTGTTCTTGGTGTTCTTGGTGGAGTTGGTGGCCGAAATGGTGGGTTGGTGGTTGCTGTGGGTGGGATGGAGTGAGGTGGATGGATGGGTGATGGGTTGTGGATGCGGATGGATGGTTGTTGTGGTGGTGTGGTGGCTTTATACTCCCTCTTTCCTTTCTGAGGTGGAGTGGCACGAATTGGAGGAGAGGAGGAAGTTTCCCTTTCCTATCTTTAGCTCACAGTGCACATGGGGTATTCCCTACTTTATCACCTTTTTGCCTTTTTTGGTTTCTTCATCCCCAAGTTGATCTCTTCCCTCCTTTGTGGTTCAAACAAGTTTGAATTGCTTCTTATCTACATTAGGACCTTGTGCTGCCACACTTTTGCATTGCTTCGACTTGTGCTTGGAGAATATGAGTTAACTGACAGAGAATGCACTCTGTCAGTTAACTGTTCATCATCTGGCACATAAGTGTTCATCCACTTTGACTCGATTTCTTCATGCTCTGATGCTCCAATCTTGCACAAATATGTTCCTTTGAACTTCCTTCAAATAACACATGGTTGCAATTGGACTTGAGCTTCGACAGCTACACTGACAAGAATTTGCATTTCACTCTAGTGCACTGTTCATCTTCTGGCAACATGTGTTCTTCAGAGTTTCTGTCTAGATTTCAACTTGATGATCATGGCCATCTTCTCTGCTGCATTGGGTTCACATGTGTGGTGCTTCTTGCTTCACTACTACACTGGATCTTCAGAATATTGTGTGCCTTTGCGCACTGGACTGCAAAAAGGATGAAAATGCTATAAAATGCACTCCAACACAGTACTGGATACTAAATGCAGCAAGGTTTTAGGGTTTTAGGGTTAAGAATAATGCATATAAATGATGGTGATCAGATACATTGACTGTCTTGGACGGATCGGTCGGGTGCACCTGATGTGACCTTGTGTCATTTGTTGCGTTGAACGCTCTGTCGACTGCCAAATTTTTTGTGTTCCGGCTTGAGTGTGCGGTCGTTGGAAATCGACAGATCGGCGAGTGCTTCTTCCATGCCGAACGTCTCAGAGATTTTGTTGAACTCACGGTCGCAAGAATTGGACCTTTGAAAGTTTCCAGTGACAGTGATGACTCCTTTTGGCCCTGGCATCTTTAGCTTGAGGCAGGCATAATGTGGAACTGCCATGAATCGAGCGAACGTTGGGCGTCCAAGTATGGCGTGGCATTGTGACTTCCAGTCGACGACCTCGAACTCAATCGATTTCATCCTGAAGTGACTTGGGTCCCCAAACATGACGTCGAGTTGTATTGTGCCTTCTGGACTGACTGCTTTACCTGGGACGATACCGTGGAAGGTATTTGTGGACTTTGGTAGATTTTCGACTGACCTGTTCATTTTGCGGAGTGTGTCTGCAAAGATGATGTTGATGCCGCTACCTCCATCCATGAATACTTTGGTCATGGCGTAACCTCCAATTTGCGCGTCGAGTACCAGAGCTGCGTGCCCTGGTCGAACTACAGCTGGGGGGTGGTCCTCCCGGCTGAAGTTTATGGAAGTTTTGGATCCCTTCAGAAATTCAGGGACAGCGGGAGGTGCCATGGCAGCCATGTTCACCTGTCGAGTGCGTAGTTTTTGCTGCCTATTGGAGGGGCGACCCTTCTGTATCATGTTCACCTGCTGGTGAGGCTGAGGGTACCGATCCTCTTCTACCCGAGGTACGGGGTGTATGGCGCCTGCAACATGTCCGCCTGCGGCAGGCTGTGGTGGTGGTGGTGGTGCCATCAGGGCAGGTACAGTGTTTTGCTGAGGTGCAGTTGCGGCTGGTGCCTTTCTGAGATGCATGTATTCAGATGTTAATTCTTCGAATTCTCTACAGTTTTTCAACGAGTGGTTCGAATGCAATTTTTCGTCCTCCCCTTTGTACAGGTGGAATCTGGAATAGTCATCCATCTTGTCATCGAATGAGCGCTTGTTTTGTGTGTCAGATCGTGGCTTTCGCCACTCTTGCTTCCTGTAGCTGTTACTTCGTTGCTCGCGGTCTTGACTATCGCGGCGATCATCCGTCCTTTGGTCACTCCTATCTTGGTCGTCACGGGGTTGGGTGAACCCAGCCGCCATGAACTCGGATCTATCGTCGTCGTGATGACGTTTGGAACGCTTGCGCCTCCGATCATCTCTGTATGTGTCCCTGCGGCTTCGACTTCCGCTGTCATGGTTGTCGCGTGGTGAAGAGGCGCGGGTTGCTCGCACCGAGTCTTCTCCATCTGCCCACTCAGTCGCGATTTTTATGAGGTTAGCCACCAAGCGGTTCTTTGAAATCTCTCCTGGCGAGACCCATGATGAAGGCGTCCATGGCCCTGTCTTCCGATATTGCGCCGACTGAGTTGCGTATGGTGGTCCATCGCCGTATGTATGATCTCAATGTTTCGTCTGACCGCTGAGTGCAGGCTCTCAGTTCTTCAAATTTTTTCGGTCGCTCGCATAGAGGTTCGAAGTTTTTGATGAAGTCTCTGCGGAAGTGATCCCACCAGTCGCGAGCTGTTCCTTCGAGCATGAGTCGTATGTATTGCATAGCCGTAGTGTTCGTGCCTCGTTGGCATGAAACGGCGAGTCTGTAGTCTTCTAGCCATCCTGAAGGTTCATGTCGACCTGTGTACTTGGGTTGCTCAGATGTTAACTTGAACCCTTTGGAATTCTTGTCTCGCGGATGCGGCGAGTGAAACACAAGGCTCCGCATGGCTCGGGTTCCCGATCGGAATATGAGTCGCTACTTGAAGACCTTCGAGATCTGCTTCTGCTGGACCTATGTCGGCGTGTGCCTTTCCTTGTTTCCTCCGAGTGGCGACTGCGACCGCTACGATCATGTGCTGCTTGTCGCGAACTGACTATGTTGCGATCTCGACTCCCTCCTAGAGTGTTTGCTTCCGGATGAATGGCTTTCACCGCTAGGGCCAGTGATTTGAGCTGTTGGCGATGCAGGGCTGCGTTGGAGTCGTCCGCCGGAGGCTGCATTGCTTTGAGGTAAGCACCCACAGAGAAAAGAGCACCCGCGGCTATTTTGGGTACTGGGATTCCTTCATCATCGTGTGTCATGAATGACAGGTTGCGAGTAATTGCCTGCCTCTCATCTTCTGGGAGGCGTGCCAGCCTCGATATGCGCTTTGGGCTCACCCGCCCTGTGGAGCTAAGTGATAGTTGTCTTCTTCGTGCGCTCGAGATGCTAGCTTGCCTTTTGCGTTCATCGAGTGCTGCTTTGATGTTTTGCAGGCGAAGTGATTCCTGCCAGTTGAAGTACTGGAAGGTCAACATCTCTTCCGGAGTTGCGTCTGCTAGCATCATTGTGCACTCCTTAATTACTTTGTCTGCTTTTGCTGCCATCTCAGCAGTAATTGTCAGAGTTGTAACCCCATCCGACATAGTTACCGTGCATGGGAATTCTGTAGGCCTGCGGGAGGTTGCGGCTTCAGATGATTCTCCATTGATGGCAACGTAAACCTGGTGGGGGATGACCCGCGGGTACGCGTATGTGCTGCCAATTCATGTCATGGACTCGACGTCTTCATCAAGGCTCATGTCGGAGTCGATATGCTCGTCGAGTGGTCCGTCTGGACAGATCTCGTTGTCTATGCATTCATCGTCTATGCTCATCTCAGCGTCAGCGAAAACTTTGTGGACCTCGGAGTCGAGTTTGTTGTTGGTGCAGATCTCAGAGTCGACGTTGCTGTCGCTATGAAGTTTGAAATCGTCGAGGGAGATCCCGCAGTCGAAGGTGTCGTCGAATGGGAGATCGAACTCGAGATTGTTTTTGCGGTACGCTGATTCATCTTCCTCACCTTGGAGTTCTTTCGCCAAGAACTCGTTGATCTCTCGAGTCGACATGGTTGTTGCAGATGAGCAGGCTTCGAGAATCGATAATGGGACGGACACAGTCGATGGAGCCTCGGGTGCGGCAGTCGCGAGTTGTCGTGGATCTGTCAAGTCCTGTGTACCAAACTTGTTTACAAAAAAATTGAATGCTCCAACAGTTAAATCCAAACCTGACTTGAGACCAGCAAACGTCTCTCGGGCATCTGGCGAGTGTGGATCAAATGTGCCTTTTGTTGGTGAAGTTGGCGGGCTGCCAATTTTCGAGTGAGTCGGCGAGTTGCCGTATGTCGACTGAGTCGTCGAGTTGTGGTTTGTCGATGCAGTCGGCGAGTTGCCATTTGTAGATGTGATCGGCGAGTCGCCGTTTTCCGATGGAACCGGTGAAACCGCGAGTCCAGCACTATTCTTTCCCACATACGGCGCCAATTGACGAGGGGCTAACTCATCAAATCCAATGGTTAATGACCTAGGGTTGAAGATTACGAGGGAGAGAACATGGTAGAGCTGGTAGTTTCGTCGGCTGACAAGCAAAAGCAAGGATTTACCCAGGTTCAGGCCTCCGTAGAGTAACACCCTACTTCCTGCTTGTCTGGTATTGATTTGAAGGTATCTGCGAGCTACAATGAAGTCCCGGCGAGATGTCGATCTCGCTAGGGCTTTGCTGGTTCGAGTATTGCGTGTCCTGGATCGGCGGCCCTCCCAGCCTTTATATAATAGGCTGGGTCTCGGGAGTTCGCAACCGACTCAGATTACATGTAAGGAAAGTCTAAACCGACTATGTCTATGCCTAAACTTGGAGGATACTCCATCTTCTTGGGCCTTCCGTCATGGGCTTCATGTAGGCTCTTGATACTTGGGCTTTAGTCGATACGTGCACCAGGTACCCTCATGGTAGGGTACCCGAGAGGTATATCCCTGTCAGGCGTCGAAGGCTCTCCTTGCGGGGTTGTTGGCTTAGTGTCATGTGTTGTTTTCTTTGTTTCCCTCTGTATCTTCTGTAATAATTCGCCTGCATTTGTTCCGGTTTCCTCTTAATATAAAAGGAAGCAGTGCTCGCTACCTTCCGTCAAAAAAAAAAACTTTCCACAACGATATACACTAGCAGATAGGAACCGATTTTATCATGTATATCTTGCTTAAACGTCCATATATACCTTCCACTAGAGATGCTCTAAGACGTTGTTGTTGTGAACATGAAGATGTGTAATCGGTTTGTCTGCGAGCCGGTTGAGTCATGTCCACGTTCTATCATGGGCTATCACCGACGATGAAGGTGCGAGGGTTGTCGGAGTGTCCCCAATAAGGAATTTTGCGATACAAATGGTTGCCTTCTCTCGTCAAATTGCACGTGCCGCACACATGTGCAATGACAAGTGTACATGAGATGACTGTTTGTGGGCATTATTATCGGTCATGTGGCGATGTCGACGTCGAGATCGAGCATGTGCGTCAGTTTTGACTTTATTGGGCCAGCAATTTTGGTCATGCTTTTTCGAATACCTGGTTTTGAGATATGGGATGAGATTTCTAAGTCTGACCTTAATTTATTGTATTTCGCAATGATGGTTGTTTTCGCATCATTCCCTATTTAGGTCATTATTTGGAGTTGCTAATCAATTGTGTGCATGAGCATCGACTTCATTGGGCCAGCAAGTGGTGCGCGAGAGCATATGTGACTTCGTTTCGGTGGTGCTTTCTCGAGTATCTGGTCTTGAGATATGAAATGAAAATCCTAAGTCTGGTCTTAATTAGGTGTACCTGTAAATGGTGGTGTTTACGCCATGTTGCTTGTTGAGGACATTGTTTGGAGTTGCTTGAACCTGATATTTAGGGTGTAAACTGATGATTTAGCCTTGAGTAGTTTGATCCGACAACGAGACTGTGTGTCATTACCTTTCCAAAGGCGTTATTTTTGGAGAATCATTCTCAATTCATGTGTGTATCAATGGATGAACGGTGGTTTTGCTCGCTACCAGATCTTTGCTTCTCTTTCTTTTCCGTTAGTAATAATTTGGATGTATGCATTCTCGATGTCTTGATTAGACTCTTTGACATCATGATGTCTTGCCTATACTCTTGACATCATGTTGTTGAAGAGGACGATTGTCATTGGTATCATCTTGATATTAATATATTATTATTTGTCAAAATAAGGCCAAGGTAAAAAGCAGGATCACAAAAATGATTTCAGCTATGGGAGCATATTTCTAAAACCAAATTCAAAATCATCAGTTCGTGAAATGGTGTTGGGTGTTTTTGTCTTCGTAGCTTGCATTCTGGAGTTTGGACATATAACATTGACATTATTTTGGTATTGTCTTTTGGTTTACTCTAACCATGCACTCACATAACGACAAGTTTTAGCTCTACTGTGTGTTACAAAATTTCCCATGAAGATGAATATGAGGGATAGCATAACTAGGGTGATCCGACGTGTTAGCACAGGGAGAAGATTTAGACACGTTAAGTTCCTAGAAAACACATGCCGATAAAAGGCCTACTCTTCTTGTTTGAGGCAAAATCTATATTGTACTCTCTTTCACGGTGTTGATTTTTGTTTGAGGATGGCCATCGCCTCTTGACGCCCTTTGGCCTGTATAAAGTCCCTGAAAACCTAAGCCCTAGTGAGGAGAGATTTTGCGAAAATAATAAACAGAGTCGCTGTCGTCGCAAAGATGGATCTGGGCCCTACTCTGGTATTCTGCCGGAGGGGGAAATCATCGCCGGAGGCATCTACACCACAATTGCCGCCTCCGTGATGATGTGTGAGTAGTGTATCTTTGGACTACAGATTCATAACAAAACCTAGATGGTTATATCTCCTCCATGTTCTTCATTACAAATGTCCCATGAGCTGCCTAAAATGATGAAGATCCATATGATGTAACTGCTTTTAGCTGCTGTGTTTGCTAGGACATGATGAATTATGAATTTATGATCAAATTGTGCATGTTATATTTATGATGATATTTATTATATGAATTGCTTATTTATTGTTCTTACATGCTCTCCGATTTATGGGTAGTCTCTGTCCGAGTTTATGTTTAAATCTGCAAGAGGGAGTGTGTGTTCGATAGTGGGTTCAACCTTACTCGCTCGGCGTCGAACGACAGAAACGAGCAAGTAGGGGTACTGTGTTGTTGCCACCGAAGATTAAATAATGGTTGCTAACCATGCAATTGTTTACATCATGTACTAAGTTGAAAACAATGTTCTGTTGTTTTCAACCGAGCACCTAGAGAGGCAAGCATATAAGCGCTCTCGAAGTGGAGTATTTTGATATAGATGATGTCTGAGTGGCAGTCTATATATGTTTGGCATGATGCCTACATTAATATTGCCATGAACATTCTTGTATCATAATTATTATTTATAATCTTGTCAATTCCCTACCTGTAATTTGTTTACCTCACATTGTTCTTTTTTTATTGAGAGATAACTCTATTGATGCTATGGCATCTGGTCCATCTTTTTTACATTGTTTACAATCTCGTTTATTCACTTTCCACAATTGCATGCTTGATGGTCCATTTTAACTTTTATTTTTTTCATCCATATTTTCCACACTATATGTTTAATATTTGTTTTCAGCAAGATGGGAAGTTTGACAACCTTCCTTAAAAGTTGGGGACAAGATAATTCTATATTTTGTGTGCAAGTGCTATTACTTTGCTGATAATTTGTATTTCCTACTGGTTCGATAATCTTGATTCTCAATCGAGATAAATTCTTGCTAACTGTCTACATCATTCCCTTCCACCTTGGGGACATCCAAAGCAGACATCAATCACCAAAACGCAGCGGTGCATAGCCCAACCGCTACGTCGTTGAGATCTTCTGCAACGACCATCGCGTGTGGCTCGGCACTTTCGACATGCCGCAGAAAGCTCTGCGCGCGTACGCCGCCGCCGTGTGGAGCTATGCCCGGTCGAAGTCCAGGCTTGACTTCACAGATGTGGAGAGACGACAAGTGGCAGAGTGCCTTGCTCCGGATGTGTGGGTCGTGTCTCGCCAAGAGGAGGGAAAAACTGCCTCGCCATGAGGCAACTCCTGCCCATGAGTCTGACGAGGCGGCCATGGCTAGGTTTCGACGGGAACATCCAGGGTACGTGCAAGCGGGGTTGAAGTTCTATTCGGCGAGGGATGCAAATGCGAAGAAGAGCGAGGAGGTTGGCCCATCGACGATGATCAAGGTGGAGTCCCACAATTCCTCCTCGTTCGAGTGGACTAGCTATGATGAATAATGCAGTGTGGCTAGTCGAGTGAGTAGTAGTGTAGTGTGACTAGTAGAGTGTGTCTAGTTTCGTTTCAAATTGGCATGTTCTAGTTGAAATATTATCTATTTCGTAAATTCGAAGTATGCAAATCAACTTTCAATGAATGCCCTATTTTACATCATGCATCGTATGAGAACAAAGTTTGGTGCCCTAACAAAATGGAGTGCCATATTTTACATCGGTCATTGGAGTTGGTCTTAGAGCATCTCTAACAGACGCCCAAAATTTGGCGCACGCTCTAAATAACTGTTTTTTTGCGCGCGCGGGACCAAAAACGCCGCTCCAGCAGACACTCTATAAGCCAGCGCGCTGTAAATATTTGGAGCCTCCAGCCGCGCGCGCTAGGCAAACGAGAGCTCACGCGCGAATAACAACTGCCACGGAAGTTTCCTTCCCCGCGCATCGCCCGTGCCATTTCTTTCCCTCTCCTGTGCAGATCGGGCGGCTTCTCCGTCTGGACGCCGCAGGCGACCGCGTCGGGTTAGGGGCGAGCTCTACACGAGCTGCCGGTGGAGCTGCGCCGCCGGGCGGTGGTCCTAGAGCACGGCCGGCGGAAGAATCACGGCCGCCCTCACAGTCTCGCCCGCCACTGGAATCACGGCCGCCCTCGAGGTCTCGTGCTCCGTCCTTCTTCCCGGGGAGCAGGCGCACAACCAGGAACAGGCGCGTGGCCGGAGGTGAGCAGGCGCGCGGCCGGAGGAGAGCGGCCGGCGGCGAGTAGGCCCGCGTCCGGAGGCGAGCACCCGAGCGGCCGGCGGCGAGCGCCGCGTGTGGAGCTTGCAATTCACATGCACCCGCGGAGCTTGCAATTCCCACGCGAACATAGCCGGAGGCGAGCAACGAGCGGACGGCGGCGTGCTCGCGTGCGATGTGGTTTGCAAGCTAGCTTTCCAACGACTGGGGGCTTGGTTGTAATTTTTATTTTTATTTTTAGGGTCCTGATTGTAAAGATAGTTGGACTTTTGATGCTGTATTTTAGTGCGTCTGCTTAGAGATTTTTTTGCTGCGGCTGCGCGCTATATTTTAGTGCGTCTGTTGGAGACGTTTCGGCCGTGACACGGTAAAACTGCTATTTCGGCGCTGTAAAACTTTTTTTGGGCGCGAAGTTATTGGGCGCCTGTTGGAGATGCTCTCGGGTGGAGCTGAGTAAAGTGTCTAATAAGTGACTTGATCCTGTCCCTCCGTTTTGATCCAGCGGCCCAGAATCAACAGTATCACAACAAGCCCTACCAGAACCTCTCTCCCCTCTTCTTTCTTCCTCCCGAGTCGTAACCTATCGAGGCGGCTCCTACGCCGTGCCCTACCTCCGCCGCCTGCCGTACTCGACCGTCGCCGCCGACGCCTCAATCCCACGCCCCCGGCTCGCACGCGTCGCCGCCATCGCCGTTCCTGTTCTTCCCCGTCGGGACATCGAGACCCTGCTGTCTCCACCCCGTCCGCAAGTCTCTGGTGAGGTTCTTCTGATCCAATAATTAGTCATAAATCCCACTCACCTTCAAAACTTCTCGGTGTGCCGTTGCACACCCGGCACACCATCTAGATTTGCTCCTATCGTTCCTGCGAGGAATGGAACCTACCCACATCGTTTGATCCCAGGTTGCGCATTTCTTTTACGCAGAGGACTGGTCACAGGATGCAGGCTCTGCTGCGGAGCGTCTGTCGAGCCGGAACCCGTGGCGCGTCCCTGAAGCTCCTGGACTGCGCACCTCCTGGGGCTGCGCAGTCGTTCGTAGAACCTCTGAGGCCTTGCAGCTGGATTCGTCAAATCGTGGTGTGTGTGTGCGCGCGCGCGCCAGTGTTCGTATTGGGGATACAAGTTGTGTGTTTGTTGTCCTATGTTACTAATTGATGCTGGTCGTGTCTATTGGATTGATTTTTGATGCGCAGAGTCCAAACATTCCACACGAAGGTGTTCAGGCTTATGGTTTTTGCACCAAGGCTTTGGCTGTGAGGGGGTTCTCGACAGCGGGGGCTGCCGAGGTTTCTGTTGAGGATGAAGATACCAGCGCTCCCATGGTCGAGCACCCGCCACGCATCAAGTTCAAGAGGCCTGACAAGACGGCCAGGCACATTATGAATGTGAGCCAAGAGTTATTTCAGGAGTCGTATAATATTGCAGTGGTCACTTAAACAGCTTAACATGTTCATTACTTGAATTTTTCAGATCTTAAACAAAGAGCAAGTCGACAAAGTCCGCACGGAGAGGGAGATTCCTGATGTGCAGCCTGGATGTATTGTTCAAATGAGACTGGTAAGTACCAAGTAAATGCACTCTCGCCTTATAGCTGTTCATTTGTATATCCGTCGTTCTGATTCTATAAATAAACAGCAAGTTCCTGAGAACAAGCGGCGTGAGTCTACATTGAAAGGCATCGTCATAGCAAGGCGCAATGCTGGGATCGCTACAACTTTCAGATTGCGTAGATTAGTAGCTGGCGTGGGAGTTGAGTCTGTCTTTCCACTGTAAGTGACACCAAATGTGTGCCTTTCTCTTCCATTTTCATGTTGACACTGCTTTGTTACTGATCTTACACATGAACATCAGAATTACTTAGTTCTGAACTACTGTGTTTCTGCGAGAATAACCACTTGTGCATTCACATCAGGGATCAGGCAACAATTCACAGTACTTTAAGTGCTCCCTATTCTTTAGCATGACAGAACATGCCACTTTTTTTTGGTTGTGCATAAACCTTTTTTTTCTGTTACAACACACACATCACTACACATGCACACCGCCACACGAGTGCATCTTCCTAATCCCACAATAATGACGAAGACCGAGGATAAATCTGTGAGTCTCACTGAATTCATATTTATTATGTTGTTGCATATATCTAATTAAACACAGATGAATTTATGGATGCACAGCTGCTGTATTAGAAATGTAGTTGGCTGAACTAATAAAGATGTTTTTACTTTGTTATGTACTTATGTTTGTCTCTGGGCTACTTGGGATTATCTGCCTTGGTATACCTGGTAGTATCTCATCTACCAATGACAATGGTGACACCAGCTTCATTCTGGTCCCTGTGTTTGTTGTAAATCCATGACAATGAATAATATTGTCTAAACCATAAGATGCTAAGTATCTGGTTAATGAACCTTGAGTGAACCGTGAAACATACTGGTAATATTTAATACAAAGTGCACAGTATCTTGTTAACCATATGTACAAAATCAATTGCTTGTGCTTTGTTAGCATTGCATTACAAATGGAGCTTGTAGTTTCATAAATTGTATGTCCCACTATGATTAACTAGCTTTCATGAGTACA
Organism: Poa pratensis; assembly: GCA_947311845.1. NCBI lineage: Eukaryota > Viridiplantae > Streptophyta > Magnoliopsida > Poales > Poaceae > Poa > Poa pratensis. The sequence continues at coordinate 27,292,676 of CAMZMU010000068.1, forward strand.
TACTACATATCCTTTGTCCCCTTTTGGGTCTGCTGTGGAAATGAATACATTGGAGAATGGCATAAGTAGGATATTTCATGTGGGCTCTCCTTTTATTTTAAGGTTCTGTTTACTTTTGTTCCGCAGTCAATTTCTTCAATCGTACACATAAAAATTTGGCTCGAGTTGTTGAAGAAGTAAAGAAATTAAAGATATCACCACATAATACTTGTTCCATGCGGACTGTTTTCCTGATGCCAATTCTCTTTTATGTCCAGGTACTCGCCAAACATCAAAGAAATCAAGATCTTGGACAGGAAGAAAGTCAGGAGGGCAAAGCTGTATTACCTGAGGGACAGAATGAACGCACTCAAGAAATGAGACAACATCGGCTTGGCGTTTTACCATTTTGTTTCTGATGTGGATCTGCATGGCTTCAGCTGCCATAGTGCTTGCAGTTCGAGAAGCCTGGTCCTTAGTTCCAGCTCCTAAAACTACTGTTTCTAGTCACCATGCTTGGTTTCTGGAGCAATTGCTAGCAGAAATTCTGCTCATGTGATTTGGAATCAACAGTGTGGATCTGTACTTTTTTTTGGGTCTTCTCTAGCATTCAGTTTACTAGAATGAAATAAAGACGCTCAGATCTCCAGCTCTCATTTTTCTTATCAAAGATTGTGGTGCCATATTTGCCTGTTTGATAAGATGGAAAAGGTTGAAACTCAAAGATGATAGTACTAGTTTTCTACCGACTCAGGGAGCAGCCTTCTATGTTTAAGTGTATAACTCGTGTTAGTCCGTTCATAAACCTTTATGGCCCGTTTGTATGCCCGAATTTGTATTGAACTTTCATTGTAGGCAGTTCATTTGTGTGCTCTAACGGCATCTTACGAAGTTCTTGGATCGGCGCTTTCAATTGTGTTTGACGATGCCGGCTGGATTGCAGTTGCAAGAAGCCATGAAAACAGGAAAAACATGCTTGGAGCGTGGGAGGGGCGGAAGAAGATGGAAAGTTGGAAACTGTCCACGGGACGTTTGCCCAGCGAAGATGGAAAGTTGGCTTTTTACCTTTTTGTTTCTGATGTGGTTCCCGTTTGTAATGCCCGAATTTGTATACATCTTTCATCGTAGGCGGTACAATTCCTGTGCTCCAAACGGCATCCCAAGAGATTCTTCTTTCGATCAGTGCTTTCAATCGTGTTCGACGATTCCGGCTGGATTGCAGTTGCAAGAAGCCAGGAAAACATGTTTGGAGCGTGGGAGGGGCGGAGGAAGACGGAAACTGTCCACGCGACGTTTGTCCAGCCAAAACACCGGCGAAAACTCGGTCACTCCTGTCGACACTCCACAGGTTAACACGGAAAACTCGCTTGCTCGCTGTTGCCTTCCCTGCAGGCTTCAGCCGTCCCCGCCCCCAACCTCTACTCTCCGCCAGCGCCGTCGCCGCCGAAACCCCTTCGGCTGCATCCCGAACCCGCCCCCGCCCGCCTCTAGCCCTCCTCCCACCGGACCACGCCTGCCTCCCTTCTGTATCCCCACCCCCACCCGAAGGCGTTCTCCTCCTCTCCGTCCTCTCTGCTGCTGGACCGGCGCAGGGTGAGGTTCCGTCCAAGACGCGCTTCCTTCTGTTGGTGAGTAAATCGCTAGCTAGCACCTCGGGTTGCCCTTTGTTTGCTCTGGACGTCATCTCGATTCGTTGCTGTCGCCAATCGAACCCAACCAGATAGATCGATCCCAGTAGGCACCATTCCATTTCTGGTTGTAAATTTCGCCATTTCGGGGCCTGCTATCCTGATTAATAGTGGAGGATTTGGCAGCTGGATGCTGGCTCTAGCAGAAGGTTAGTCCAAGTTTGTGATATGGATAGTGAGTGGAATAAATTTTAACTTCGTCCAGCAGCGGGTGAGGGTAAGTTTTTCAGTGGGGTAATAATGGGTGGAATTAGGTTGAGCATCGTTCTGTTTAGCTGAAGATTCATTTTACTGTAGGGAAATTCAGGTGTCGATTTTGTGCCTCAGTCATGCTATCTTTCTGTTATTTTGTCCAATGATTTGTGCAGCGTGCGTTGTTCTGAGATTGTAGGGTTTGAGATGCCAAATTCATCCTTTGTTTGCTTAATCTCTTGCGTATTCGATTGTTTCAGCAATTCGTCGCGCAGAGGAGGTCTGGGATTTCTTTGTAAATTGAGACTTCGTACTCTTGGATGGAGTTCTCATCAAGTGAAGACGATGAACTCGTTGAAGATTTCATCGATGTTGAGGATGATGCAGGCACCACTGATGTTGATCAAGGAACTGCCGCGACGGCTTCTCAGACTCATTACATTGATCCTTCTGAGGGATCCATGTTGACTCCTGGAACTGAGCTGCTTAAGGCAGCTGATGAGCTGTGCAAAATGGTGAACCATTCTTGGGCATGGAATTTGAGTCTGATGCAGCTGCGCGTGCATTCTACAGTGCGTATGCGCTTCGCCGTGGGTTCGGCATTCGTGTTGCCCGATCCCGCACCGAGCGACGGAAAGGTGTTGATGTACTCGTCATGAAGCGTTTTGTGTGCATGAAAGAGGGGCATCACAAGAAGAAGGATGTTGAATCTAGCGACAAGAAAAAGAGGAAGCGCTTCTCTATACGGGACGGCTGCCCAGCGATGATGGAGGTGCTGTGGAGGAGGCTAGAAAAGTGGGTCGTCACAAAGTTGGTGCTGGAGCACACTCATGTTATTGTTAGCCCAGACAAGGTGCGGGAGGTCCAGCTCCGTCGCCTCTGTGGGAAGGAGCATGCGGATCAATTGCAGGAGGTGCGGAGGAATGTGTTTGGTGACACTGATGCATGTGCTCTCTTCACCTACTTAATGAGAAAGCAGTCGGAGAACTCTGGGTTTTTCTACAACATACAGGTTGACGGTAGAAACTGTTTGAGGAGTGCAGTCTGGGTTGATGCAAGATCTAAAATGGCATACAAATACTTCGGAGATGCTGTTTACTTCGACACTACTTATAGTCAAAACGAGAATATGTTGCCTTTTGCAGCTTTCACTGGCGTGAATCACCATGGTGATACTGTTATTTTGGGTTGTGCGCTGGTCTTGGATAAGACGGAATCTTCATATGCTTGGATATTTGAGACATGGCTAACAGCAATGGATAAGCGATTGCCGTTTTCATTTACAACAGATGACGGCAAAACAATGACAGATGCAGTTGCCAAAGTATTTCCTCGGTGTTTCCATCGTCTTTGTAGATGGCGACTTCTTTCTAGATGCAAGAAGAAATTGTCTGGCGTCTACATGAAGTTTCCTGGGCTCCATATCGAGTTAAAGAAATGTGTCAACGAGTGTGATACCATGCCTGTTTTTGACATGCTCTGGGGTTCTATTCTCGACAGGTATGACCTGAGGGAGAACATTTGGTTGCGATCACTATTTGAAGCAAGACACAAGTGGGTTCCTGCATACCTAACAAGCTCCTTCTTTGCAGAGTTGTCACTGACCAATAAAGCAGAAACAGTCAGTAGGTTTTATAGGAATAATTTCACTACAAGGGCCTCCCTCCTGTCTTTTATCACTAGATTTGATCAGCACATAGACAGATTGTATATGAACGAAGCCCAGAAAGATCTTGCTTCGTTTCCTCCTGGACAACTCCTGAAAACCAATTCAATCTTGGAAAAACAAGCTGAGAGCATCTACACGAGGGCTGCATTTGAACTGTTCCAAATGGAGTTGATTGAGTCGCTGCATCACTACGCTGTTAAGGTTCAGGACAGCCCTTATGAAGCCAAGTACTATGTCGAAAGAGATGGCAATCCTCCCACCAGGCACACTGTTGTCTACAATATTGCCGAGAAGAAGGCTTGGTGTGACTGCTGCAGGTTTGCTCTCTCGGCGATATTGTGCAGACATGTGCTGGGAGTGTTCATCTTGGCCGACATCGACATGATTCCGGAGCCATGCATCACGAAGCGATGGACGAAAAAGGCAAAGACAGGGCCAGTGTTTGTTGGACGCAATCTCGAAGATGAAAACCGCCACGCAAAATCTGTGACTTCGAGGTTCAGTGATCTAGTTCGCGACGCGATGAAGTGTGCAGAGAAGGGAACTGTATCAGCAGACTCCTTCAAAATCGCAAAGGAAGTACTGCGCAAAGCCTTCAGGGAAATAGATAAACTGACCAATGCTGGTCCCCAGCAAGTTGGCAACAGATAGCAGCAGTGGCTATGGGGTGTTCATTACCTGTGAAACCTGTAGTTTAAATTTTTGTACTAACTCAAGCGGGGCGGTGGGCGCTATCGAAGGAAAATGAACTACCACCCTATTCGCCTGCTTTCACGGTTTGGCTTCAAACCTGTTGTGCACACTGCTGATAGTGGCCTTGAACACGGAAAGTGTTTTGTGCTGCCGACCTCCGGTGCTCCCTCCACTTAAAAAAATTCGAAAATTAGATTTGTGGGTTTAAAAATTCTGAAAAAAAATTCGGGTGTAGTAAAGGGTGTATCTCATAAACATGAAAATTCAATTTGAAATACTTCATATTATGGGCTACACAAAAATAACAAAATCTGATAAAACTTAGAGATTTCAAAATATGCATATTTAGATCCACACTTTGTCATTTTTCTGTAGTTCACAATAAAAAGTATTTGAATTTGATATTTTGCAAGTACATGGGATATACTATTGGCTATACCGGATTTTTTTAGAATATTTCGAAACTCATAAATATGATTTTTGAAATTTTTTAATTGGAGGAAGCACTGAAGCTCCGGAACCAGAAAATCTCCACTCCCTTGAGAACACTGAACATCGCTATCAAAGGATGAAAACGTGGCTTATCTCTGCTGCGGTACCATGAGCAAGAACTTGCCGCTTGCCACTGTATCGTGGCAATGACCAATGGGCACTTTACGTTGTTACTGTAAATCAGTCCTGTTGGTCTGGTACTATGGTGTGGACCGAGCGATGAGTGTCCCGGCTGCCGCTGCTCATGCTGTCTGTCACAACACAAACGCCTCGTATACTGCAATCGCCATTGTACCAATTTTTTTATTTCATGTGTCAATATATCCGAAAATTTACTTTCTCGTGCATATCATGACTTCGAACAATTTAAAAGGCGGGTTTCTAAAGAAATATCGAAGCAAATCTACATGAATTTATCCTGTGAACATCGATCTTTAGATAAGTTAGAGCATCTCAACCGGCGTCCCGATAGGCCTCCCCACCGGCCTAATGGGTCCTGACAGGAAAATGTCCAGACTGCCTCAAAAAGGTCAGGATCCCCTTGTCCGTCTCCAAGTTTCGGGGCCGGCTCGGGGGGAGCCAGACAAGTCCGGACACACTCCCCACGCAGGACTCTGACATGTGGGCACCACATGCTAGCGACCATGGCAGTGAGATAAACAATGTTTGGGCATCCAATTCTCCCCTCCCCTTCCACATTGAAGGTTGAAGTGAGAAACCTTAACAATTTCTCCCCTCCCGCAGCTACGCCACCGCAAATCGCAGCTCTCTTTCCACACAGCCTATACCACCCCTCCCGCGCGTCCATCAGTCTTGTCCTAAGCCACCACAAGACGTCATGGAGAGAACGAAGGAGGAGCAATGTGCGTGGAAGGCACATTAGATGATGTAGGCGGCCCAAAAGACACATTAGACAGCTAGCCGACAAGGTCGTCGCAAACGCGAGAAGGAAGGGAACAACATCCGCGTCCACCAGGAGGAGCCCGTCACCCAACTATTAAGGTGCTTTACACAAACTAGTACGATTGCACGTGCAACGCACGTCTTAATAACTTATTAGAAATCTATTCCACATTTTTCTCCCAGTTGTATTTTATATAGATTTTGTTCATCTATTTCCACTTAACAATAATATGGCATAGTAAACCTGCAGGTGCAACACACGACACCTACTATTTGATCAATATAATTTAAAAATTAATTTATGTGTATATGAAATATTGCGCCAACTATAAATATTGTTTTATGCTTTCTGCTCCGTAGAAAACATATTTTCCTCCTACACATGCACGAACATCTTTACATCAAATTAAAGATTAATTCAATGAATTACTCTTTGCTTATTTGTAGCAACCGAGAAAACCTAAAACTCGCACAGAACTTTATTGCAGGTCACAAATCCTCAAGCAAAATTAAGTTATACAGTATAATTACATAGTTAGATCACCTTCTTATGAAGTATATGAACCAATTTGAATTTGTTTTCTTGCCAAACTGATTGATCTTCACGGGCATGAGAATAATTTGTTTTCATGTTAATATAGAGTTCTATCTTCCCTATCCATTCACCTGACTGAACTTGTGTGATCACGGGCAGCCGGAATTTCGGCGAGTAGTAACCATTAGACAACATTGTCAAACACAGACGGCGAAGTCGGAATTTGTATCTCCCTGAAACCTATAATCAGCACAAATCAATTTGCCCATCTACCAAGCTTACAAAATTGCAGTAGATCTAAAGCACAAGGTGCACACAAAAAAATCAAATAAATGTTGTTTTCTGGTGATCCAAATTCGTATGTACTGATAAAGTCCAGCTTGTGACGTAGGAGAGCGGAGCGCCCCGGAGTCGGACTGCAGCCGACTTAGGGTTTGTCCACTATAAATACATCTTGTAAGCCGCCGGTTAGGGTATGCCAAGCCATACATTGTAAACCCACGGCGTTTGTAATCTCACCCCGATATAGTAAAGTGATTGCTGGCTGGCGCCCGTGGTTTTTTCCTCTCCTTTGTTTGGAGGGGTTTTCCACGTTAAATCTCGTGTCCCCGTTGGTTTGATCTTTCTGCTACTTCATCGTTTCTTGCTATCTTTTGTAACAATAAAAGCCTACAGTAGGCACATGTACAGCAATGATGATCAACACAACATGACAGTTTAGATTGAAACATCCGATTCAAACAGATCTGAACTAACTAAAAGATATTCAATCGGAGCCATTCAAGGTCTCGCAATGCATCATAGAAGCCAAAGTAGGTTCGCAGGAACGCAATGCATCAAAGAATCCAAAGTAGGTTCGCAGGAACTGATCATGACAGGAAACAATGCTGTTGTAGCAGAAATTGATCTTCACAGGAAACATTGTATTGCTGCCGGCTTTTGAGCAATTGATCAATAATGCCAGCTTATGCTTTGCTACAGCTCTGTAAATGAGCACCGTTGTAACGTACAATCAAGCAGATAGAGTTAAACTGTACCTTGGGTCGAGCAGGGCGGACGGAGTTTCTTAGATTTTGACTGAAGGATTATCCAGAGTCGCCTTCACAAGGTCGACCAATGTTGTGTTGCTGACCAACTTATCCCTAAATTCAAGCAAACGAAAAAGCGACAACCCAACCATCCAGGCGTAGTACTCTGAACCCCCACGACCATGAAAAAGCTCGACAGTTTGAGGTTGCATCCAAGCAAACAAACGGCCTTGACGGAGTAGGAGCTTGATGACGCGGGGCGGCCTGCATCTCGACGGTGCGGCCGGCCGCTTCCATCCCCCTTCTTTCGAGGTGGTCCAGCGGCTGGTGGTCGCCGTCCGCTGCCGCGGCGAGGAGGTCCAGCGCCTGGTGGTCGCCGTCCGCTGCGGCGAGGCGCCGCCAACGTCGACACGGTCCAGCACGTTTGGCCGCCGCCGCCAACGCCGTGTGGGCAGGGTTGGCCGTGCCCGAGGGCGGCCTGGAGGTGGTGCTTCGCGTGGTCGCCATACGCTGGTGGTGTTGCGCGTGGCCGCCGTAGGCTGCAGCGAGGCGGTCCAGCACGTTGGGCATGTGGAGGAGGTCAGTCATGGCAAGGGCGTCGTCGTACTCTGCAGTTTTAGCCCCGCCATGGCTTCATATGCATCTCGGCCCTGCGCCGACGGTAACCGCCGATGGTGGAATAGAAAAGGAATAATTGTTTTCTGCAATCCTTGTAATTACCATCAAAACGGTACGGTGGTAACTTGATCGTATTGTGTGATTTGGTGGGAGGGCAAAACGGTCCAAACTGGACAATGTTGAGTTGTCAAACATTGGAGCGATCTGGGCTGTTTGATCGGATATTGAACGGCGCAGATTTAAAGTATCCCAACATGCATGTTTGCTCTTTTAATAGTACTAGTACACGTGTACGTGCAACGCACGTCTCATAATTCATTATAATATAAACACGTCTTTGAATCTATATTTGTTTCATTTACTTAATACTTACATGTATATATCAGCATAGAATACAAAATAAAGATTGCAAAATTTTGATCAATAAAATCTGAAGTGCAGAGCGAGTTGCACCCGTATCATTTTATTTGTGCTCCTATCAAGCCAATGTGATAGAGTTGCTAGCCATTGCCACCAACGGTCGGCGATAGTTTCAGTCGCCTCCATTTTTGGTATGGTGTCTCCGTCAATCTAGATGCAGGGTTCCCTACCGAATAGCCAAAACGAGACCTTGGACTCGTTCCCCTCCCGCTACAGTAGCCGAGGGCGATTTCTTGGACCTTCCTTCTCAATCCACCTCGCCGGCGGCGATTCGCTGGTTCCCCTTCCCTCCGCCGGCCGCTCCGGCGGCGGGAGGGTGGGGGAACCCCGGATCTCGCTGTGTACATAGTGTAGGCTTGAGTAGGGTGCTCCCCGGCGGCGTCTTGGAGGCGGAGGCGTCGGTGGTGGGAGTTTTGGCGTCGTCTTCTTCCTCTCCGATGTCGGCGCTCTCTGGAGCTTCGTCATCAAGCAGGCGACACCCCCGTGCTCGCGGGCCTCCGGGCTCGCCGTGTGCGGTTCTTCCCCCTCTGGATCCGGTGGCGGCGGATCCAGTTGACTTTCTTGATGCAGGTGCTGGAGTTTCAAGCGTGGCGGCTGATGGAGATGGATGGAGGCTCTTCGGGGTTGAGGTTCGACGACTTCCCGTCCGCCTGGGGGATCCTTCCGTTCCAAGGTTTCTGGAAGGATTTGGCGGCGGCGCGCCATCGGCACGTCCATCCTCGCCGGCGGCTTCGACGCACAGGGACTTGAGTGTAATTTATTTCTTTGTGGAGGTCCTCTCTGTCTACTTGATGTAATCAGCATCTGTATCCTCGCAAAAAAAAAATGCAGGGTTCCCTAGAAAAAAAAGAAGTGGCACCATCGTTCTTGATGTTAGTGGGCCAATAGTCATTTCTCAACAGACAATTAAGCCAAAAACAAGAGCTAAATTCAGTTAGAGCAGACTAAAATGAGACAACAGCTGGCACCGCTGTATGTGCACCATCACAATCACAAGACATAAATTTAGCCACAAAGCTTCATCGGAAACAACTTACATTTTCCATAGGAAACATGAGTGACAGTCAAGAATTTTAGAAACTGAGCAGCGCACCAGCTCCGTGCAACTCCTATGTTCGATTTGAGAACATAGTCAATCTGTTGCAAGATTACATAACAGATTGTAGGAGTCTTTCCTGTTCCAGATTATGCTAGTACCGACTCACTTTATCTGTAAATATTTCTCTAGTGAAATAGTACATCATCTGAAATGTTCTAATGCCAATAAATAGGTGATCACGTTTCCAACAAAGCTTGCAATTACAAAAAGAGATCAGTCATAGGAGAAAAAAGACAATCATCTTCCAGGATCCAGTTTGTATTAATCACCGAGTCACAAAACAGATCCCAATTTTCTTGGTCGTATTATTCACTGCACCTAATAGTTATACATTATTCAAATAAATAAATTAGAGAGAAGCAATGGATCCTGACTGTGGAGGATCTTACCGTGAAAGCTGCAGTCCAAAGTACATTCCACGGCATCAAATTTCTAGCACGCACATGGTCGACTGCCGGCCGCATCAGGGCCGTGGCCGGCCGGGCTTGAAGCGGAGGGAGGAGAGCGAGGCGCGGAGGATGGCGAGCGCTAGCGGCTCGAGGTCCGCGCGTTCTACCTTCGCCTCTACTCCTCGTCCTGCTCCTCCCGGCGCCAGCGGAGCTCATGCTCGTGTACGGCCCGGCCATTGGCGGCGCGGCGCTGAAGCTGAACGGCCGCGCGCTCCAGCCGGCGTCGCCCGCGGAGGCGAGCATCCTTCGCGTCCACGACGCCGAAGACGGCGGCGCGACGGCGGCGGCCTACGCGAGCGCAGACCTCGTCTCGGCGGCTGAGGGCGCGCGGTTCGAGCTTTACGTACTTGAGTCAAATCACCCAACCGCTCTCAATTCGGCAATTCGCCTGTCCCCTTCGTTCCCACCGACGGCGCGACGAATGCCACACCCCTTCTCTTCTCAGCCCGCCCTAGTCCGATCTGATAGATGAAGAGCCCGAGGAGGCGCTCAATCTCGTCATGCTCGCGGGCGCCCAAGCGCTAGGCGCAGACGGGGCGGACGCGGAGGCACGGGCCTCATCTCCACCGGATCGGGGGCCACGGACACCGCCCGTTACAGGGGTGGAGTTGGCGACGGGGGATTGTATTGCGCGTGGACGGCGATGGCCAGCGGCGGATGACGAAGGGCGAGGAATAGTCCATGGTGGCTCGAGAAAGAACCATCGCGCTGGAGAAAAGATCGATTTATTTCATCGCCGGTGGTCGCGTGGAGTCGGATGGATGTTTCCCAGGTTTTCGGTCGCGTTGTTGGAGCAAGGTATCACGCTAGATATAGGCCTGCACGCACGAGTTGAATCTATTAACAATGGCAACTCCTGTAATTATCACAAAGTTAAAATAAAACGAACCGGTACGATGATATTAGCAGTATTATGTGATTTGGTGGGAGGGTAAAACGGACAAAAGTGGATTTGTGTTGAGTTGTCAAACATTGGAGCGATCTGAACCGTTGGCCAAATATTGAAGGGCTCAGATTCAATGTATCAACACAAGTTTGCTCTTTTAATAGTAGCACTAGTAAACATGCCCGTGCGTTGCAACAGAATTGGAAAAAGAATCAACTTTGTTGATAAACCTGAGCCCAAGTTTCGCATCAAAGTCGATTTACCCGCGAATTATAAATCAAGTTGGACAGAGTAGGAAAATGGCTCGAAGGGTAGGAATCGTGGCATTGATATTTAATTTTGCCCGGGTACGGCAAGCGGTGTATGGTGGATCTACAGGCTGGGAACTTAAAGTTCTCTACAAGTATCTATTGATCCTTTTACCATGCTAAAAAGTTGTCTCATACTTTCAGATTAACAAACAATTGTTTCTAAATCACCGATTGGAAGGTCTAATGGGATTTTGTTTTTCTTTTCTCAGCGGAAAGAAAAGCAACTGAATTTTTATGTCATTGGAATCTACTGCAACCTAGCCAATAATCGAAAATGGCAGCGGCCTTGTTATTACTAATCCACTCAACCTAAGAAAGCACATGTCGTGACCAAAGTCACTGACCTGATGCATGGATCAAAATACATGCAATGAAAAAGGAATTAAAAGTCACAAATAGCGCTAGGTCTAGAAATCGAATAGTACACAAATCTGAATATGGCAATGTTGCTGCACATGGGCTCACTCAGGCCAGCTTCGTATTGAATGGCCAACATGTAGCTCTTCATACTCACGTTCTGCCCAACCTGCCCGTGCTGCTAATGGGAGTGGACGGGTGAAGATCCTGACACCATCGGCACGACAGTGTTTGGGTCGCCATGCTGACGCTCCTCTACGTGGACGCTCCTCTACGTGGACGAGCACAATGTATTCCATGGGCGATTACGGCGGGTTCACGTACGGCGCCTGGTCGAGGGTGAGCACAGAGCGTTCCTGGTCGACGTCGGCTCGACCGTGCTGAGCGCCGCGCTAGGGAGCACGACCGTGACGACGTACATCGAGTCGACGGCAGGGATCAGGAAAGGCGGCAGGACGGGGCTGACCGTGTCGGCGTGCTTCCTGGCGTCGCTCTTCTTCTCGCCGCTGCTGATAAGCGTGCCGCCGTGGGCCGTGGGGCCGTCGCTGGTGCTGGTGAGGGCCATGATGATGCGCGTGGCCAAGGACATCGAAGGAGTGGGGCGACATGAAGGAGGCCATCCCGGCGTTCGTGACCATGGCGCTGATGCCGCTCACCTTCTCCATCGCCAACGGCATCATCGCTGGCCTGGGCGTGTACGTCGCGCTGCACTGGTACGACTGGGCCGGGTTTTTCACCAGGACGGCGACTTGATTGATTTTAAGTACCCTGTAGTCGTATACTACTCTAACTCGTGAAGTACGTATTGTACAGGCTTGGGCTGTCGGCGGCGGAGGATGCCTTCGGCACGCTGAAAGCGTGGGCTCCCGTCGGCGGCGGAAGATGAAGACGGAAAGGAGGGGGTTGGGTGCTGGCGGCGACCTCGACGGCTTTGCTTCTGCCCGCTCGATTCCGATCGTTAGCTTGGATGGATCGATTTGATACAAGGCAATCCGTCGCTCCATATTTAAAGGCCACGAGTTGTTTTTCTTCGCATATTGATTTGAGTAGGACACGGTCCTCGTATGCAGCCCTGGCTCTTGGAGCGATGGATCAGCGTACCGTTTCGCTGGTTTGCAAGTAACCGAAACGTTTTTTTTTACTTATGGGTGGCGTAGGTGGGTAATTTTTATCAACTTTAGGGGCAATTTCAACGACGTACGAGAAGAAGCCTTAATGCTTTTATTATTATGTATAGAGGTATAGATAGAAGTATAGATGAAAAGAGCAGCCACAAAAAAAAAGGGTTACACAAAATAAACAAGCATTTGCAGCAATTACAAATCAATAAAACATAAAAATAAATAAAAATACAAATTAGCTACTCTAGCAAACACAAAAGTAAACAAACATATGCGATAATAAAGTAACCAAAACTTCGTGGAAGTTGCTGAAATTACAATAAATATAGAAATAAGAAAGGGACGCTAAAGAAAATAGTTAGCAAAAAAGTGGCTAAAATTTCACAAAAAGAATTAAACTTTTGTGTCCCACTATTAAGGTGCAACTATACAGATAAAAGAAACAACTGCTATTTAGACTAATATTTTTTTAGCATTATTTGATTATTTTCGTCACATGCTTTAGAAGTGCTAGAAGCATGTCCACAATTACTCAGACCATTTGAGTAGCATATCGACCCCCTTTGCCCTTCTTTGTTTACCCCCGAGCCATTTGACCGCGAATGACTGGAGCTCGCTTTTTTTAATTTTAGAAGAGGAAAACTGTACAATCTACTGACGTCAACTGGTACAGTAACTTGCAAGAAAGGGAAAAACACGAGAAATCAAAATGCATTCTTACTTCAGCCACGAGGCTGAGATCATATCTCGCTAACGCCAAAATTGCAGCGGCAGCCAGCTCCACTTCAAAAACATCTCTTGCTTCTCTCTTTCCCCAAATGTGCCACTGAGCGTATCAGACGCGACAATTTTCTTATTTTTTAGACAAACTAACACACCAGACACACTAGTACAACGTGTAGATCACCATCGTCGAACAGATAAGGAGTTCAATCCCACATCTCAAGATTAGAGGCGTCGAGATTGGACCAAACCTGATCTTCAGAAGGTTAATGTAGCATGAGGTGAGCCGTCGGACCAGCTAATGACCATATGGACCACCTATCCGAAGCCTCAAACCGATGAACTGCTAACCAAACTCAAACTTGTGTAGTATATGGAAAAGACTAAATAAATCGACTATCTATGTGGTTGCATACACCTTGCATGAATTTCTGACACCGTTCAACATACTTTCCCAATGCCGCTCATTCCAAATATATGATCCAGCCCAACCAGACCTAAGCGGGAAAACGACTAGTTTAGGATGATACCACGTGTAACTATATAAATATGTCAATACAACAATACCCTATACCAATATTGTAAGAGTTTTGAGAAGAGCCAAACATAGTTGGACTTGGACTGTTGTAGGAGGAAGAGAGGAGCCACTCGAGCCATATATAGGCCAAAAAGTACTTGGAAACAAGTGAATGTGGTTGTACTTGGTGGATGAGATAATTTAGGACAATTTACGGGGCTACGAAGAGAGGAGCATGTCTTAGTAGCTGGTCACTTTTCCTTTCAAAACTTTGGTAGCTGCAACATTTTTTTAGGGAAACAACATGACTCTGATGCGAGCTTTATTAATCGATTAATAGTTACATCGCCAATTAACAAAAAAACAATAAAAAGCTCGGCTGATCATCAAGCCAAACACACGGGTGCGAATCCGTCTCTCTTGATAATCGATCAGCAACACAGTTTGCTTACTTATTACAAAAAATAAAATCACATCGAGAGAAAGTAGATGCTAGAACGTAGATGTCATCGCACAAAGTAGCCATTCGTGTCGATGGAAAGAGTTCCCATATTAAGGTGTTCAATAGCCTGCAAATAATCAGATTTAATAATGACCTAGGTACAACCTACCTCATTTGCCAATGTTGTACCTCTGCTAATTGCTCGAGTTTTCAAAGTGTTAGCATCAATACCATATTGGATGAGTTCATAGTATGCAGCCACAAAGCTTCCAACTGCATCTCTAATTACGGCCCTTGTTCCACCAGAAAGCCTCTCTGGTTCAAAGCTCACATCCCCATTTTTCATCACATAACCTTCCATTGGTTTAGCCCACGAACTCTTATTCTCGAGTGAAGTTTTTCTCATGGCTCTAATATTATTTGAAGTAGTAATTTCAATATACATTGCTGCATGTGAACCGGGAGGAACCTTGTCCACATGTACAATCTATCTTTGCATAATCGCATCCACCAAATGTACCAAGATGCAGTCAAGATCATCTCCTTTACATCGCCATCGTTGCAAAGTAATTCCTCAAGCAATGCACCTCCTGCTCTATAAACTTTGCCTGGCACTTTCTGCTTTGTTAGCTACTCCCAAGTTTCTCCTAATCTCTTTTTCATGACCACATCCGAAAATTGTGTGTTTAATATCCTCACAATGTATATTGCACCCGGGCCATTGACTTGAAACATGTATATGCATGTTTGCAATTACACCATAGAAAAGTAAAATACCATGTAATGATTTCCAAGCGATTTTTTAGCTTGGCCGCCAACGAGCATTTCCACAACTTTTCCCAATAGGATTGACCGCTGATTATCCAGGGATATGCATTTTTCTTTCCTTTTCTTCAAATTAATGATTCCCATTCATCATGAAATGCTGAACAGACAAAAAAAGAACATTATTTGTGCATCTCAAGGCCACAAAGTCCTTCATTCGGTTTGAGGGTAGTGGTGTCGAAAGGATATTGTTAGCATCAGTGGACAAAAAAAATATTTTTTTATAATATCATCATCGCAAGCTCCAATAATTGGAGAAATCAAGTCCTCGACAATTGACAAAAGTTTGTTTCCTCTTGGCGTAATAACCATGCCAATAGGGATGGTTTATATTCGTGGTCAGCCCAAATATGACTTTTAGATCCATCACCAACATGCCAAACACAACCTCTATTAAAAGTTTGAACCCTGCCAAGCTACTTTGCCATGTAAATGAAGCACCACTTTTCATCGTTGCCTTTAGTACTTTACCACATAAAGAATCTGGATCACATAATAAACACTTTGCTTGTTTTGCAAGCATAGCCAAGTTGAAATAGTGAGAATCTCCAAAACCAAGCCCTCCTCTGTTCTTTCGAATACATAATTTCCACCACGTGAACATATGCATATTTTTTTCATTAAGATCATTACCCCACTAGAATGTCGAGATTGCATATGTTATTCCTTTGCAAATGTTTTTGGGAATTTTTAATACAAACATCACATACGCTGGTATTGCTTGTGCCACTGCCTTCAAAAGAACTTCCTTCCCTTGCATAGGTTTTCTCCTTCCATCCATTAATATTTTTTGAACTCTCTCAACCAAATATTTGAAGCATTCAATTTTAGCCACACCCACCATCAATGGTAGCCCCAAATACCGATCTGAAAAAGAATCTGTCATAATATCCAGTATTGCACAAATCTCCGCTCTCAAATCAACATGTGTATCTGAACATAAACACTTGACTTAGCGACACAGACAAACTGTCTCGAGGAAGAACAATAGGAGTCCAAAATATGTTTCAAAGACAATTGACATTTGTTTCATACGTTTTGATAAAAAAGGGAATATCCGCAAATAGTAGGTGTGAAACTCAGCGGGCATAAAATAAAACAAGAGTTGTGGTGCAAGTGCAAACCGAGATAGGCTTACCGAGGTAACCTGGGCCAGAAGGGACCAGGGTACCATGCTGGTGCCAGCCAGAATGGGTCGACCGAGACAAGGGATCCGAGATAAAGATCCGAGATAACATAACCGACACATGTATGTCGGTAACTTGTGTGTTTTCTTATGTGTAGGGAAGGATATTTTGAGGAAGGTGGATCCGGCATATCCATGCCGGGTTATCCTTGTGTCGGACAGAGGTCAATGCTCCTGTCACATCCCGTCTGGCACGGGAGCGCCTGACACGGAAGCGCCTGACACGGGGGCGTGCAGGAGACCGAGATGGCAGGCCATCATTCCACCGCTGACTCCGGGTTATCCAGGAACAGAATGCGAGGCAGAGGCATGGGCAGGCCATGTCTTGTCTCTGCCAGAGGGTACCTTCTAGCTGTACCATAGAGCTGCAGGAGATGGGCTTGTCACGTCCTGTCTTTGACAGGAGTAACATCATGACATACCTTTGGCATGGCTACAGTGATTCGGTAGGGGTATTCCGGTAACCCGGTTTAGCCTATATATATGCCCTTACCCCCTCCTGCGAGAGGGACGGTGCCCGGAGAGATCTTTCCACCCGTAGCTTCATCTCCTTCCCTGAGCTTTTGACCATTGTTGTGTGATACAGCTCAAGGAGCAAGCTTGTATTTGTGATACCGAGATATATAGAGAGAGACAGGCAGGAGTAGGGGCTTTACCTCCTCACGAGGGCCCTGAACCTGGGTAGATCTTGGTGTGCTTGTGTGTTCTTCGTGTGTGCTTCTTAGCGCGCTAGCCCTCTCCCGGATTCCACCAGCGTCCATCGGCCCCACACTTTAGCCATCCTATGGCATCTGCCGTGATACCACCACGACAGTTGGCGCCCACCGTGGGGCAGCAGCGGCGCTGGCTGGTGTGACATTCCGGACGGGCTCCATCATCGACTCCGGCGAGCGCGTCGTTTGCGGGCTCGTCTGCAAGCTCGGCGCGCTGAACTTCATCAGCGACAACGCGGGATGCTTCGGCAGCAGGCCGTTCCCGACGAACGGCTGCCTCATCAGCTTCGGCACCTTCGTGACCTACGTCGCCACCGAGGTTGTCTGCAAGTACCCCGAGCAGGTGCTTGTGGCTGAGGATCCTCCTGCTATCTGTGCGGCTCGCGGCCGGCGTAGCGCTCGCCCCGGGAGCTGCGCAGAGGTCATGATGACCGGCACTGCGGCCGATGCCGGTAAAGGAGACCCCGGCAAAAGAGATGCCGGTAATCCCGCACCAAAGGTTAGATCGGCGAAAGTGCCGCTGGAGAGGAGGGAAAACCTCCCCGGCCAGGCCGGTACATCCCATGTGCCGGTTAAGCCGGCTCACCTCGAGGAGATCATAGAGAAGTTAAATGTGCCGGTAGCGCCGGTACAGATGCTGCCCAATCAGAGGCAGAGTTGGAGGCACGGCGTCAGAGCTTGCTTCAGGAGGCTCTGGAGATGGCCGAGGTACGAAGAGAGTTTGGGATAACTGTCCGTGAGTATAACCTAGCACATGGTTTTACCCCGGTAGCTGCTCGCCCTAGTCGAGTAGAGGATGTGCGCAAGAGGGTAAAAACCTCAATGCCGAGATTGCTAGAGATGGTAGATCTAGCTCCAGCAAAACTCCTAGTGCCTTATCGGTCGAAAAACCGATGTATAGTTCCCCTGCTAAGACTCTTAGGCTGCCGAGGCAGCAAGAGCCGAGTTGTCTGGCTTATCCGGAGAAGCTCTCCGCAGGCAGCAAGACCGAGTTAATGAGCTGGTAGCTGTGGCTACCCGGCAGAATGAGGCCTATCGCAAGGCCAACACAGTTGCAGGTGGGTCCGATGTTGTTCACTCGGCTAGGGGAGCTAGTGGATCTAAGGGGCAAGCTTCATCACCGCATGTCGGTGGAGATCGTGACCGGAGTGTAAACTCCGGTAAGAGCAAACAGATGCAGGTGTATGATCCGGCGTGTGCCGGAAAACAGGTAGTTGGGCGAGGTAGTGCCGGCCGGGGTAGAAGCAATCCCGGTCAGGCGGTCCAGGTGCCGGGTAGTTAACTCGGCTGGCCGAGGTTATCCACCTCGGTATCCGACACAAAATCTCGCCCAGCAGCAGCAGCAAAATGTCGGGCATGTCCAGCAGCCACAAGTTGTTGAACAGGTGGCTAACCGTTATGATGATGGTTACTCGGCTATGGAGAAAGCCGGGTATCCGAGATATGAAGGTGCACTGGGATCTCGGTTGGGACTCGCCAGTTGTCACCAAATGATGCACGCTACAAGTGGACAGAATTTATATGTCCGAGATGCTGGAAGAGCAAGGTCCACCTGGTCCGGCATGTTTTGGACCTCGGATCATGAGGGAACCACCGGTGCGGCACTTTCAGCTAAACCGAGGTGCAAAAACATATGACGGCAGCCAAGCCAGAGGATGGCTGACAGATTATGTGTCGGCTGTGCATATTGCGGGAGGTAACCGCAGATGGGCGGTGAGGTATATCCCGCAGATGTTGGAGGGGCCAGCCCGGATTTGGCTGAACAACCTGCGAGAGGGCAGTGTTGATTGCTGGCTGGACTTTGAAGAAGCATTTGTTAGCAACTTCTCCAGCACATACAAGAGACCAAACCGTCCTCAACAGCTTGCGATGTGCAAGCAGAGGGATAATGAAACTGACCGGGATTACTTAACCCGGTGGAGTACTATTCGCAATTCCTGTGAAGGAGTTGTAGAGGCACAGGCCATATCTTGGTTTGCCCAGGGGTGCCGACACGGCTCCATGCTCTGGCAGAAGTTGCAGAGGGAAATGCCGGCCACTCTGGCCGAGACAATCCGGATTGCGGATAGCTATGCACTGGGTGATCCGATGCAACCTTTGCTGAACTCGGGAGAGCCGAGTAGAAGATACCCGGTGAACAACAGACCCGGGCCAGTCAGGCAGAACGATCGCCAGGACTTCGGTAACAAGAGGAGAGAACCGGATTACCGGTATGGCTCGAACCAGGTTGCAGCTGTAAACCAAGACCAGCCAGATGCCGGTAATAGCCAGCGTCCGAAGTTCAATGGCCCAGCATGGGGCCAGAATCAAGAAGGGAAGAGGCCATGGGGTGACCAGAAGCCGTCATTAACTTATGAGGCTATGTTGGATGGGCCTGCAGTTTCCACACCCAAGACATCCGCAGGCCTGCAACCATACAACTCGGCAGTGCAGCTGGTATCAGCGCACAAGGGGAGAAGGAGCCAGAGCCGGAGGAAATCAAGTGGGGGCACCTCAGAGAATTCCGCCGAGGCAAAACTTGCCGCTTACCGGAGCAAATGCTATCCCGGTGATTCCGCCAGTTCCGAGGCAAGCAGATCCGAAGCCTGTGAATCAGGTGAATGTCGGAGGGAACAATAACAACACTGGTCCCAGCAGGCAGGGAGAGTATCCCCAGGGAGATTACAGAGAAGCTCATCAGAGCTATGTGATATTTGTGACCGAGCCAACTGACAAGAAGAGCTTGCATCGGCGTGCACTGGAGGTGAACGCAGTTATGCCGGCAATACCGAAGTATTTGCACTGGTCCGAGCAAGAGATCACTTGGAGCAGAAGGGATCATCCCCGAGTTATGCCAACTCCGGGAGGTTATGCATTGGTGGTGGATCCGACATTCTTCGGACCGACACTCAATATTCGGTTCACCCGAGTTCTCATTGATAATGGGAGTGCTATCAATATCATGTACCGAGACACCATGGTGAAGATGGGTATCTCGGCAAACATGCTGCAACCGAGTTCACACCTTTCATGGCATAGTGCCAGGTGTTTCATGTGCACCTATGGGCAAAATTTGGGTTGATGTGTTGTTTGGCACCAAGGACAACTGCCGAACTGAGAGTATCCAGTTTGAGGTAGTGGACCTCGAAAGTCCATACCATGCTTTACTCGGTAGGCCTGCATTGTCCAAGTTCATGATATCCACCCATGTGGGTTACCTCAAGATGAAAATGCCGGGTCCTAATGGCATCATCACTATCTCGGGTGATTACAAGCGTGCACTGGAGTGTGCCTCGGCTGGATCGTGCTTAGCCGAGTCACTGATTATCGCTGCGGAGAAGAAGAAGATCCATGAAGTGGTGGCATTGGCTCAGTCCGCGCAACTCGGTATGCCGGGTATGGCTAACCCGGAGCAGAATGCAACTTTCGAGGTGCCCAAAGAGACCAAGAAGATCAATGTTGACCCGGCATGTCCGGACCACAACGTCATCATTGGTACCGGGTTAACTGAGAAATAGGAAGGCGAGCTCAGTCACTTCCTCCGTGAGAACCGGGATATCTTTGCATGGTCAAATCAGGACCTGCCAGGTGTTCCGAGGGAGTTGGCTGAGCACTCTTTGTTCGTCAGACCGGATATGAAGCCGGTGAAGCAACCTATGCGGCGTCTCTCGGATGAGAGGAGAAAGGTGATAGGTGATGAACTGGCCAGGTTACTTGCATCTGGGTTCATCATGGAAGTGCTGCACCCGGACTGGTTGTCTAACCCGGTCCTGGTGGAAAAGAAAAAAGATGACCCGAACGTGGCCATTGTGTGGCGTATGTGTATTGATTACACAAACTTGAACAAGGCATGTCCTAAGGATCCATTCCCGCTGCCTCGGATAGATCAAGTGATCGATTCCACAGCCGGGTGTGAGCTGTTATCCTTTGTAGATGCTATTCTGGTTTTCACCAGATACCACTGAACCCTGCTGATCAAATGAAAACTGCTTTTATCACCCCGTATGGGGCTTATTGCTATCGTGTCATGACCTTTGGTTTGAGAAATGCTGGTGCCACTTACCAGAGATGTATGCAAAAATGCTTGCATGATCAAATAGGAAAAAATGTGCAGGTGTATGTCGATGACATTGTCATCAAGTCTAAGGAAAAGCTACTCTGATTGATGATCTCCGAGAAACATTTGAGAATCTGAGGAAATTCCGGATAAAACTTAACCCGGACAAATGTACCTTCGGTGTGCCGGCAGGCAAATTACTCGGTTTCCTCGTGTCAGCCGAGGTATCGAGGTGAACCCGACAAAAATCCGTGCTATTGAAAGCATGAGGTTACCGACATGTCTCAAAGACGTGCAGAAATTCACTGGATGTTTGGCATCTTTAAGTCGGTTTGTTAGCAGGTTGGGGAAAAGGCATTGCCTTTGTATCAACTCATGAAGAAAACAACCCACTTCGTGTGGCCCCCGCAAGCAGATGCGGCGTTCACCGAGTTAAAAAAGATGTTGGCAACTGCGCCGATACTGGCTTCACCATTACCCAAAGAGCCGATGTTGCTCTACATTGCAGCCACAAACCGGGTTGTGAGTGTCGTATTGGTAGTGGAGAGAGAAGAAGATGGCAAAACTGTGCAGAGGCCAGTGTATTACCTAGCGAGGTGATCTCGTTATCCAAGCAGAACTATCCGCACTACCAGAAAATGACATATGGTGTCTATCTGGCTGCTAAGAAGTTGAAACATTACTTCCAAGAGCATTCAATCACTGTGGTGTGTGAGGCTCCTATCTCGGAGATCATTGGGTGTAAAGATGCAACTGGCCGAGTAGCCAAGTGGGCTATCGAGGTGTCCCCTTACACTCCTCACTATGAAAGAAGAGATGCCATTAAATCTCAGGCACTGCCGGATTTCCTGGTGGATTGGGCTGAAATGCAATATGAGCCACCACGGCCTGACCCCAATTACTGGAGAATGCACTTTGATGGATCAAGACAAAAATTGGTTTAGGTGCCGGGGTAGTCCTTACCTCGCCAAAGCATGATCAGTTGAGATATGTGTTGCAGATTCATTTTGCGGCATCTAACAATGTGGCCGAGTATGAGGCACTTGTTCATGGGCTAAATGTGGCCAAAGAAATTGGTATTCGCCGGATAGAATGTTTCGGAGACTCGGATTTGGTGGTGCAGCAAGTCTCGGGAAATTGGGATGCTTTAGATGCCAACATGGCGTTGTATCGGTTTCATGTCCAGAAGATCTCGGGGTTCTTTGAAGGTTGCGAGCTCACGCATATACCTCGGGCTGAAAATGACGCCGCCGATGTACTGTCCAAGCTAGGTTCATCCCGGGATCCAATTCCACCCGGCATAGCCTTGGAGCATCTGAGGAAGCCATCAATCAAACCATCGCCGGAGTCCGAGTCAATTTTTATCCCGGCGAAACCGGAGTCTGGTGCTGTTCCCATGGACGTCGATGTCGGATGCATTTGGGAGAACCCGGGGACTGCTTGGCAGAACCCGGGGACTGGTTACTCTATCTCGGAAGAAGTAATGTCGGTTGACTCATGGAGGTGGATGATCTGATCTTTCCTGTGCGTCCTGTGCCGGAGTGGGCACAACCAATAATGGCATATGATGGATGGGAGTTTGCCAAGTAATGAAGTTGAAGCTAGGCAAGTGCAAAGAAGATCCAAGGCCTACACCATCATCAACCAGGAGTTATACAAGAGAAGTGTGACCGAGGTACTGCAGCGCTGTGTCGAGCCGCAGAAGGGCAGGAGATGCTCCTGGAAATTCATCAGGAGAGTGTGGTCATCATGCTTCATCAAGAGCCTTGGTGGCTAAGGTATTCCGGCATGGGTTTTATTGGCCCAGTGCTTTGAACCAGGCAGAAGATATCGTCAGAAAGTGTGAGGGATGTCAGAGGTTTGCTAAAAAGATCCACCTGCCAGCCTCGGCACTCAAGACAATTCCAATCACTTGGCCCTTTGCAGTTTGGTGCTGGATATGGTGGGAGAGTTCAGGCCAGCCCGAGGTAACATGACTCATATGCTGGTGATGGTGGACAAGTTCACCAAGTGGATCGAGGTAAAGCCAATCCGGAAGTGTGATGGTCACACAGCGGTGACCTTTTTGAAGGACATCATTTTGAGATATGGTTACCCCATAGCATTATCTCGGATAATGGCACAAACTTTGCTGTGGGAGAGTTTGCTCGGTTCTGTGCGGATAAGAGAATTCGGTTGGACATAGCCTCGGTGGCACACCCTGAGGCAAATGGGCAAGTGGAAAGAGCAAATGCATTGGTGTTAGCCGGTATCAAAGCCCGGTTGATTGAACCACTGTTGCGAACTCCGGGATGTTGGATAGAGGAGATACCAGCAGTGCTGTGGGGTCTAAGGACCACACCAAATCGATCAACTGGCTATACGCCATTTTTTCTGGTCTATGGAGCAGAAGCGGTCTACCAACCGACATGGAATATGACTCGCCAAGAGTGGCGCTGTACACTGAAACCGAGGCAAAAGAAGCTCGGGAAAATGATGTTGATTTGCTCGAAGAAGCACGAGAACTGACCTTATCTCGGTCAGCTATATATCAGCAAAATCTCCGACGCTATCATAGCCGGAAGATCAGCCCTCGGGTTTTCCGAGAGGGAGATTTGGTGTTGAGGCTAGTGCAACGCAAAGCAGGCCGACACAAGTTGTCACCTCCATGGGAGGGACCGTTCATTGTGAGCAAGGCTCTGCACAATGATTCATACTATCTTATAGATGCACAGGCACCGAGGAAAAATGTGATGGACAAATCCGGAGAGGAGACCAAAAGACCCTGGAATGTAGCTCTACTTCGTCCCTTTTACTCTAAGGGCGCAGTGTATGTATCTCGGTTTTTCCTTTGAATAAAATGCCGGCACTCCGAAAAGAAACTCGGGGACTGCCTTTGTCTATATGCTTGTGTTTTATCTCGGTTTTTTCTGTGTTGTTCATATGTCGGATGATTTTGAGACCTCGTTTCAAAGTTCAAGTAATGTATGCTATTTGTTGTGATCTTGTGACTCGACTGACGAACGCCGAAATGGCAGTCAAGAGCAGAGGTTATGGTATATGGTAAACATGAAAATGGACTCGGGGACTCGGTCCTAAAAAGATCCGACATATGTCGTTTACTAACCCGGTTTTTTCGTTCCTTTCCTTGTGTCGGATGACTCTAAACCTTACCTCAAAATTTACAAGTATTGTATGCTATAATGATTGATCTTGTGACTCGACTGTCGAACGCCTAAATGGTAGACAAGAGCAAAGATTACTAAGTATAGTAAACAAGAAAGTAAACTCGGGGACTTGGTGCAAAGTGATACGGCATTAAGCTTGTCTTGTTGAAACTAATATGATAAAAGTAGCACTGCGAGATACTTAAAAGTATATTTACATCTGCACCCGGCATTCCGGGGATTTAATGGTTCAATGTTTGATAAGCTTAGGCAGCTGCCTCGGAGCAGCTTAGGCAGCTGCTCGGAGAGCTCGGAGTAGTTGGAGCGGTGCGAGGCTCGGGAGCAGTCTGGCGGCAGAAGAAGCTTCAGTGGTTGGAGCAACCTCGGGAGTTGGAGTGGCTGCCGAGGCACCAGCAGTGTCGGATACCAGATTTTCAGAAGTCTCGGTTACCGGCTTCTCTGAAGCGTCGGTTGTCGTGGGATTGTCACGTCAGATGTCATGGATGACTTCGTAGGTGTGGGATTGCGTGAGTCGAATGTCTCCGAGCTTGAGATCGCAGGGCACGAAGAAGACGATGTTTTTTTACCCAGGTTCGGCCCCTCAATGTGAGGTAAAGACCTACGTCCTGCCTATCCTAGATTGGTATTGATATGAATATGGTGTTACAAGGGTTGGCGATCGATGTGTCGAGTCGCCTGTCTCTGGATGTATGAGAGCTTAGAGTTTTAGGTCCCGGGAGTCCACCTTATAAAGACGGTGCCTCCCCGGGTTACAAGGAAACTTGTGCGTTAAGGAAAGATAAGCCGGAGTCCTACTTGGCGACTAAGTAATGTAATTTCGTGTCTTCCAAGTTTTGTCTTCTCCCGTCTTCTAGATCCTTCCTCTTAATACGCCATGATATTGAGTCAGACCATCTTCGTGTAAGCCCGCGAGTGGTGCGGTCTTGAATATAGGTTGAGCCGCACCTTGCTTGAATAAGTCGCGTAGGCCTTGTGAGTTGCGGGTTAACCCATTTATTATTCCCCCGACATTAGCCCCCAAGCTTCTGGGTGATTCGTAGAATCAGGCGGAAGATTGTCTTGATGATGATCTTGCGGGCTTGCGTATGTAGTTCTTGCCGACTTGTCAATGTTGCACTTGGCGACTCGCTGATGATGAGTCGCGAGCGTAGCGGCTTGTTGAGCCGCCAATGTAAAAGCGATGAGCCGCTAATATTTGTTGATATAGTATCGCAGGCATTCGAGGCCGGCGAAATCTTGTTGAAGCTTCTGAGTTAATGTGGAGGCGGCGAAGACTTTGGTGAAAACCACCTTATCCCGCTGGATGTAAGACTGAGCTAAAATCATAAGAATAATAACTTATGAGTGTCAAGATATGTCAGCCAAATGTGTATAAGGTGCTGAGTCATAGACATCGAAGCATAAAAGACCATAAGCATAAATAAGCTGGTCAATCATTAGAGTATAATAACTTGTCAAGATATCATGACAAGCCATCTGAGCGCATGGCGGCTCAAGGATATATAGCCACAACCTGTATTTAAAGATTTCCGAGTCGCTAATTTGACTCGCAAATGGATTTATATATTCTCATGTGCTGCAAAAAATGAGATATGCATATAAACATGATATATGAATATAATAAAGACCACCGGATAGTGGTGGATGTGTAGCCCCCGAGGGCCGAGTTGTATGCACGATCATGCTGCTCGGGACTCAAAAATATCACAATTTGGACAATAATTTAATTGTCCAAGTCCCCAGGCATTAAGCAGGCATGATTTCATTATCCTGTTTGATGGCATATCGTTGCAATTTGATCCTGCAACAGATTGAGCAAATATTTTGCCGCAAGAAAATAATGATACTTGGAGTAGGGCAGAGCCGCATATAAATTCCAAACTGTGAAATATTAGTTGAGATGCTAGGATAAAAGATAATCCCAGTCAATATGCTAGATATAAATTAAGGAATCATCCTTAAAAATTCCACTTGATGTGGCTGTAGTTAAATAAATAATGGTGGCTTCAACAGCCGATATCAGGAGATTATCATCCCAATCATTAGAAAATCTGGTCGTGCCAGTTCAAACTCATATGGCTGAGTTATAAGTTTCTAAAGTTCAGAAGGCAAAGCCCCCGAGAAAGCAATAACTTGATGATAATATGTTAGCCTTGGTGGCTGATAATAATGATAAAATATTAGTACTCCGCATGATAGCATACGGTACCCTGCATGATAGCAAATTATAATATATACTTTTGCATGATAGCAAGTTGTGACCTGCATGATAGCATGTTTTAATCTGCATGATAGCAGATGGTTGCATGATAGCAACTGGTGAGATGCATGATAGCATATTGTACGATGCATGATAGCATATGGTACTTGACTCAGTATTTCCCAAATCTAATGTGTGTTCAGGGTCGAGAACGGCCATGATAGGCAGCCATGATAGGCATCAGACTCGATTGACGCCACATGCGGGTAATTTAGTCCTTCTGAATTATCTCTATTACCGTTAAGTAGGTCTTCGCGCGGCTCAGTATTTCCAGGTAAAAAATGCGTGTTCAGGGTCGTTGGCGGCCATGATAGGCGATCACACTCGATTGACACCGCACCCCAGTACTTTGGCCGCATAGTGCAAAGATACTTCTGACTTAAGGCGAGAATAACCAGGATTATTGCTTTTATCGGCTGCAATAGCCGTGATGAGCTCTAATTAGCTTTGATGATAACCAGCTCTGATTAGCTGTAAGTGTGATACCACGGGTCACTGATTTGGCCCAATAATTAATACAACGAGTCACCTATTTAACTCAAATATCGATTAGATGATGATTCGTTAGTGACTCGTAAACTGATATAATGATGAGCTATATGCGACTCATAAAATAATATGAAAGTAAATCCCTAGGCGACTCATGAAATGATATGACAATGAGTCGGTGGTGACTCGCAAAATGATATAATGGTGAATCATGAAATAACAATGATAAATCATGAACTGATAATGATAAATCATGAAATAATATAATGAGTTCTCAAATATCAATGCTTGAACATGTAATGGTGACATTGGTACATTAAGAAATCTGCTTGCGGATGTAAAAGCTGACTTGTCAATAAATCATGCAAGCTAAAAAAAAGAGATCAATTTTAACAGATATAGTGCGAGCTAAAAAGAACTCTAATTTGGTAGATCCAATGCGGGTTGTAAGACCCTAATTTGAGAAGTACTAGATGTAATTAAGCATTCAAAGTGATCTGAATTTAAAGTCCGCGGCATGATATAATTTGAATCGCAGAGATATTGATAATAAGCATCATAAGCTAGATATGCAGCCCTCGAGATTAATTCGAAGGTGGAACTTAATCTTAACTGATAAAAATAAAAGGTTGCGAAAGTTGAATATAATAGCAACTTATCTGGCGTTAATGACACGATATGATCCGTGGACTGCAGATGTCAATGAAGTAGCCGTGATGGTATGCGCAGCAAGGTGGAGCTGTCCATGGTGAAAGTGAATTTTGACCGCGGCGACTCGCCGATCGTCGTTGCCGCGGAATATAAGTCGTTATCCACGATGTGGTTGAAGTCGCCCTTGGCGAATCTGTGATAATCATGCTGATCGCATCTTGACAACCGTGCTTGCAGTCTAATTCTCCTTCCCCTCTGCCTTTTGATCGTAAGCTATTTTTGATGCATGCTGAGGTCGCGCCCGAAATGAAATTCACTTATATAAGTCGCCGTATCCGATCTGCTCCTTGGGTACATTTTTAAGTCGCATGACTAGGCTGAAGCCATGCTGCCTTTGAGCCGATCGCCCACTTATTCTTTTCCTCTTTTTTCTATTTTATTTTTCCTGATTACTTCCTTGATCCTTGAGTCGCCTAGCTGCAGCATACGTCCTGGGACGAATTTTCTTTTTCATCTTATTTGGCTGCCTTTGTTAACTCGCGTGCCTTTTCTTGCATGTAGCAATACTGTTGCACGTTGTTTATTTTAGAAAAACATGATCACGTGGTAGCGACCTTGGTCCGGTCCAAATTGCTCTTTTCCTTTGGTGGAACGTCTTCCGTGAACCATTGAATCCGTCACCTCTCCGTGGTGGTTTCAAACTCTGACTGCAGATTTTTCTGGACGCCGAACCGCAATCCCTGCTGACCAGAACACACGATGTATCTCGATCTGATCAGCTGGTGCGCGAGGGGAACGCTGATATCGAACCCCCATGCATTGTTGTTGAAAATATGTCTTGACGTCTGAGTCGCTCTTAGTATACACGCCGCGAGTCTCCCATGGCGTAGTTGATGTTGGAGCCGGTGGCAAGTTTGACATCGTCGTTGCTTTGCAGGTTGCAGATCCATGCAATTGATTTTGAACCGACTCCCGGGTTGAATTCGCGAAATTGGCTAGATGCAAAACATGACACAGTGCGTGAGTCGCTGACGGAGATCTAACCGTTGGAATTGTCTCAAATTTGTTGGAGGGCTTCAGGTTGTATTCCGCAGGTTTCCACCAGAGGGATCTTCGAATTGATGTCCGAGTCGACCTCGATAATTATTTTCCCAAAGTCGCGCGGAGTTCCGTCAGCTTTCGACAGGGCTTCAGTGTTTGAGTCAGCCACGGAGATCTAACCGTTGGAATCCGATGCGCTTTGGACAGCTGCTAGGAAACTCGATTTCACATCTTTCCATTGAAGGATCGTCGAGATGAGTTTCGAGCCGCCGCCGGTGAAGGCCGTCATACGGGCGTTGCTGCTGTCCTGTAACCCGCGCGTGAGGGGCGTTGTCGAAGTTGAGCCCCGAATCACGCGGTCGAATTTCTCCACGCTTTCTACTCGAGCTTGAGGTAGATCTTGATGTAGATGTTGATACCGCCAAATCGTTTAGACCGGCGCGATGTCGAAGTCATCGAGCTTGAATCGACGACCAGATCCTCCGTCCCTGGCACAGATCCAGCGCGGAACGTGACGCTCTTGACCGCAGGCCCCACGGTGGGCGCCAACTGTCGTGGGATTGTCACGTCAGATGTCATGGATGACTTCGTAGGTGTGGGATTGCGCGAGTCGAATGTCTCCGAGCTTGAGATCGCAGGGCACGAAGAAGGCGATGTTTTTTACCCAGGTTCGGCCCCTCAATGTGTGGTAAAGACATACGTCCTGCCTATCCTAGATTGGTATTGATATGAATATGGTGTTACAAGGGGTTGGCGATCGATGTGTCGAGTCGCCTCTCTGGATGTATGAGAGCTTAGAGTTTTAGGTCCCGGGAGTCCACCTTATAAAGACGGTGCCTCCCCGGGTTACAAGGAAACTTGTGCGTTAAGGAAAGAT
Organism: Poa pratensis; assembly: GCA_947311845.1. Taxonomy (NCBI): domain Eukaryota; kingdom Viridiplantae; phylum Streptophyta; class Magnoliopsida; order Poales; family Poaceae; genus Poa; species Poa pratensis. The sequence continues at coordinate 27,322,043 of CAMZMU010000068.1, forward strand.
AAGCCGGAGTCCTACTTGGCGACTAAGTAATGTAATTTCGTGTCTTCCAAGTTTTGTCTTCTCCCGTCTTCTAGATCCTTCCTCTTAATACGCCATGATATTGAGTCGGACCATCTTCGTGTAAGCCCGCGAGTGGTGCGGTCTTGAATATAGGTTGAGCCGCACCTTGCTTGAATAAGTCGCGTAGGCCTTGTGAGTTGCGGGTTAACCCATTTATTATTCCCCCGACATCGGTGTCAGCCGACTTGGCAATGTCGGTTGCTCCGGCAGCAGAAGTGTCGGCTGCTCCGGCAGCGGAAGTCTCGGTTGCGCCGGCAGCAGCAGTCTCGGTCGCTCCGGCAGTGGCAGCGTCGAGAGTCTCGGCCTCAATCTCCTCATCAACGTCATCTTCTTCTTCGCCCTCTTCATCATCCTGGTCATCTTCTTCGTCATCCGAGTAGGCGGGGCCCGGAATGAAGTGTCGGGTGGAGCATAACTGGCCATGAATTTGGCTGCATCTTTGCGGCTCTCTATCAATGGCGGATCGGAGGTCCAATTGGAGCCTTGGCGCAGGGAGCGCACGGCGTTGAGGTTGATGGACTCGTACCAGAGAGCACAAAGGTGAGTGCTTGGTCAGCTCCGGCACGAGCTGCTGAGGATCTCCACTCTCGATCCTGGCCTCGGCCCCCGACAGACACTTGGACAGCTCTTCAATGCTAGACGGAGTTGGAGATCCTGGCCATAAGGCTCGGTAAGCTTTGATACCGGCATCAAGAAGATCCAGGCCAATGGCCTTCAAAGGAGAGATGCGAGCATTAAGAGCAGTCAAGTAATCTTCCATATCCCATTCATCCGGATTGGGCCAGCCTCGGCTCTCTTCGCTCGTGCCTTGCGAACAGTGTTGAGTGCAGCAGCCTTGGAGTGGGCGAAGTGATCTGAAGACAGAAAAGCTATCACCGAATTGAGTTATATACCGGCATATCTTAATGTCGGTACAAGTAATGAAAGCAAAAGGAAAGGATAAAGAATCTTACAGTCCATCTCCTTGTTCAGCCGGTGAGCTCGCAGAGCCAGATGTCGGATTTCGCCTTGAGAGCATCCAGTTCTCCTTGAGCCGAGGTAGCGCGAACCTCGGACGCCTCGAGCGTTCCCTTGTGCTTTTGAGCAACTTCCTCCTTTTGCATCAGGGCCTCAATGCCGGTTTTCTCGCCCTGGACCCGGGCAAGCTCCTCCTGAAGCCGAGACACTTCTTGCCGTTCCTTCTAAAGGGCAGTGGCATGCGCTTTTTCCTTGTTCTTCAGCGTCTCATGAAGTTGCTTGTGTGACCTCTTGAGCTTGTTGTTGTCCAGAAGCAACTTCCGAAACATCGTGGTCCGAGCGTTGGTGCAATCCTGAAAAGAGCAAAGAGTTAGTATGATTAGTTGAAGATTCATGCCGAGTAAAGCTAAGTGTCCGATTTTTTGAAGATTCCTGCCGAGTAAACTCGACAAGAATCTCGGAGGCTGGATGTCGGATTTGTGAAGATCCTAAGTGTCGGATTTTCTGATCCTAAGTGTCGGATTTGCTGAAGATCCTAAGTGTCGGATTTTTTGAGTCTAATGGTGAAAATTTTGTGAAGATCACGCTGAGTGATCTTTACTCGGGCAAGCGCAGGTTACTCAACCTGAATCTCGGAACTGGGGATTGTGTATGTTTATCATCTATGGCAAGGAAAATAAAAATTTGGCTGAGGAAAAAATACCTCGGCAAGCTTGCTGGCTCGAAGGGTCAAGACTTGCAAATTGTGCATGGCCTGAGCAAGTGCACTGGGGCCAGCTGGATGTGGAATGACCGGTGTGCGGAGGAGACCTCGCTTGTGTCGGCAGCATTCCAGTCCATGTGGTACTGCTTCTCCGAGCCTAAGCTGTGTCCACTCTGAGTTTGGAGCTGGGGTAAAACCCAGCTGCTGCTGGTGACTCGGGAGACAGAAGTGGTGAGAGCTTGGTGCTCCGGGGTAGTGGTTGGAGTCAGCACCACTTGTCTCTCCGGGTTGGCAAGCTGTTTCCGGTGGCTGCTTGGCTCTGTGTCGGCTTGGTGAGTGGAATAGCTTTCCGAGTTGCTAACTCGGTGGACTTGGTGGGGGACTTGGTGGTGGACCTCGGCCGGGGCGGCTGCTTTGGCTGCTGCTGGTGTTGTTGAGGTTGTTGTTGTCCTTGGTGCTGTTGTTGTTGCTGCTGCTCCTGTTGTTGTTGTTGTTGTTGCTGCTGTTGTTGTTGTGGTTGCTGCTGTTGCGGCTGTTGTTGTTGTGTGGTGGTTGCTGTGCGCCCGAGGTCACCGAAGTGTCGGCCCGCGGGATGTCGGTTTCCATGGTGGGAGCACCGGAGCCATCATCTTGGTCGAGGATCACGACCTCGGGAATGACAGTTGAGGTGGTCGGTGCCCCGGAGTCACGTGGCCGAGGTTCGGCTGTACTCGGAAGGGGCGAGCGCATAGAAGAGGCACTCTGGTCAACTTCAAGGGGGGCACTGCGTCAAAAAGAAAAAATGTTATGTCGGGAAAAAGTTATCCCGGCAGAAGAAAAAAGGAAGTAAACTTGTGTCGGCAAAGAATATCTTACCCTTCAGTAACTGGCGGCATCTTCTTGCCCTTCCTCGGTGTAACCGCTCCTCTCTTTTGTCGCTTCGCCTGCGGCGCGGCCGATCCGAGGATGTGGAGGTTCCGGTTTTCGAGGTACCGGTCTCGCGCGCTTGCGAGATGCCACTTGTTTGCCCGAGGTAGCAGGGCGTGCACTCGGGCAGAGCCACCCGGGTTAGTTGATGCCGGGCTGGGGAGCAAAGGCGATGGACGAGCGTCAATTACCTCTAGCATTTCGAGATCATCATCATCTGACCAATCTCAGATTGAAGCTCGGCTCGAGGCTTACCCGGGGTAGGGGCGCCAGCTCTCGGTATTGGCAGCTGATCCTCATCATCCGATCTTCTACCTCGGCGACGTCCGGGGCAGGATATCTTGGCCCCATTTGGCGAGGGATCCTCTCCGTCTTCAGTCTTCTGCTGGGTAAACCTCTGCAAACCAAAGCAGTAAAACCGAGTTACTTTATGAGCGGATTAGGGGACCGGCATAAGAGTTACCTCGGTAGGAAAAAAATATGTCGGTGCAAGTTGCAAGGTTACTTACTTGCTCCGGAAGCCGAGTTCTGTTATGAGGTTCAAGACCCCATTCCCATTCCTCGGTCATCAACGTGCGGGCAATTGCCTTGACACGTCTTCTGATCTCGGCTTGTTCAGCTCGTGGGTGCTGATCCGAGTTGGATCATACTGGCCACTCATGTGGAAGATCTTGTGAACTCGGTCTTGGAGGGGGAAACTTGGCGGCTGATGAAGGTCCTCAGGAGATCATCGCTGTTAGACCTGCCTTCACCAGCTCCTCCACGACCTTATGGATCTGGTTGATCTCAATGTTCAGATCCTTCGGGTTGAGGGACTAGTTGAACTGTTTAGTGGGGGTGGCGATGTTGAAGAGCGGCAGGTTCAGATAATCAGCATTGTCTGGGCTATCCGGGTTCTTCACGTAGAAGAACGTGCGCTGCCATTTCCGGCATGACTCCAGCCCTTGGATCCGAGGTAAGATGGAACCCTTCCGAGGTATGATGGTAGCAGCTCCACACGGGGTCATCTCCTTGGGGAAGTTCTTGTTCTCCGGATCCGGGACACTTTGCTTCCGGAGTTGGAAGTACTTGGCCTAGAGATCTACCGTGGGCCAAAGTCCGAGGTATCCCTCGGAGAAAGAGACACACGCAGAGAGCGTGGTAATGGCGTTGGCTGGAAGGTGGTGAGGTTGAAGCCGGAACCGATCCAAGAAGGACCGGAAGAACTCGCTCGCCGGGAGTCCAAAGTCGCGCTCGAAGTGCGCGACGAAGATCACGCGCTCGCCGGTTTTCAGCTTCGGCTCGGCCTCTTTGCCGGGAACCCGGCATATCACTTGTGCCGGAATGCGTTTGGTCCGGACTAGCCAGTCTATCTCGGACTGGGTTACATCGAAACCCTCCCACCCGGCGCGCTCTCCTCAACGATATCCTCGGCAGGCTCCGGGGTATTGCGGGTTGACATCTCGGAAGAGATCTGCAAAAGAGGTACAGAAGAACCGAGATAAGTGTCTCGGAGTATGTGTGCAATAGAGAAACCGAGATAAGTATCTCGGAGTATTTAGGCAACAAAGGAACCGAAATAGTATCTCGAACATTTGGGCAACATAGGAAAAGTGCATAAGTGGCGGGAAACATGTTTCTGTGGCTAAGTGTTTGATGGAAAGATCTACGGGGAAAAATAAATAGAAGATAAATACAAGAGCTTGTGAGTTGAAACTTGTGAAGACCCGCGGAGAAACTATCGCAAGATTGCTAAGAGGCACGGTGGAGAAAATGCAGAGGGATCTAAGCAACTAAGTTCATTATCATCTAAGCATTTGGATGTGAGAACTTCTACGGACAGAGGAGGATGAACAGATCCAGCGGAGAGGATGAACGTGTTCATCGGAGGGGATGAACACGTTCATCGGCAATGGCAGTGGCAAGAACTTACCGGAGATTGCGACGGCGGTGCGCGGCGAAGATGCGCGGGGTGCCGGAGTTGCGCGTGTCCGGTGGTGGCGCGAGGTGCTCCGGTGGGCGGTGGCTCGAAAGATCCGGCGTCGTGCAGCGGCGGAGCTCTCTGCATGGCGGTGGCGATATCGCAGGGGAGAGAAGAAGGAAGAAGAAGTGCGGAGAGGACGAGGAGAAGCGCCCGTCCCCCTATTTATGGGTACTGCGCGCGTGCGGTTTCCTCATTTACCGCGTGCAGTTACCGCAAGGGGCGCGCGGATTTACCGCGCACGATCTGCGCGGTTGCGGTGTTTGCGGCCGCACGATCCGCCGCATCGTGGGCCACAAGGTGGTAACGGCCCGCGGCGTGATCGCGTGCGGTTAATGGCACGGGAATCCAGGAGACGCGCCACGGTCAAAGGCACTCAAGTGCCCACGCGACATGACGGCGCGTGACGTGGGCGGCGTGCGTGCAGAGATGTGTCTGTCCATGCGCAGGAACCGAGGTGACTCGCAGAGTCTCTCCGCCACATGCCAGGAGGAGATCTTCAGAGAGATTGTGGGAATCTTCCTGTGTCGGAGAGACCGGCACAAGGGCAAATCTCGGAGGTTGTGGGAAGTTTGATTCTTGAAGCTTGGGATAAACCGACATGGTTATGTCGGATGGATGTGCTAAGTTGAGTTGGTCGTGAAAGTGTGACTTGCTCTGTCAACAGAATTCTTGTGTCGGATAAACCGACACAGGGGCAAATGTCGGAGTCATTCGGAAAGTTTGTTAGTGGCTCTCTGGTTGAACCGACATGGTAATGTCGGATGCTTGTGGTTAAACCTATTGTGGCTCTTCATCCAAGGCTGCAGGACCGCACCAGCTTCGGGACTAATGTCGGGGGCTACCCCCGGGTAGGGTCATGGTGAGGTAAAAGCTATGCCCAGGTGTGGGCCAAGTTACAGTAAAACCGGCATAACTGGGCTTCAGAGTGTGGTGCAAGTGCAAACCGAGATAGGCTTACCGAGGTAACCTGGGCCAGAAGGGACCAGGGTACCATGCTGGTGCCAGCCAGAATGGGTCGACCGAGACAAGGGATCCGAGATAAAGATCCGAGATAACATAACCGACACATGTATGTCAGTAACTTGTGTGTTTTCTTATGTGCAGGGAAGGATATTTGAGGAAGATGGATCCGGCATATCCATGCCGGGTTATCCTTGTATCGGACAGAGGTCAATGCTCCTGTCACATCCCGTCTGGCACGGGAGCGCCTGACACGGAAGCGCCTGACACGGGGCGTGCAGGAGACCGAAATGGCAGACCATCATTCCACCGCTGACTCCGGGTTATCCGGGAACAGAATGCGAGGCAGAGGCATGGGCAGGCCATGTCTTGTCTCTGCCAGAGGGTACCTTCTAGCTGTACCATAGAGCTGCAGGAGATGGGCTTGTCACGTCCTGTCTCTGACAGGAGTAACATCATGACATACCTTTGGCATGGCTACAGTGCTTCAGTAGGGGTATTCCGGTAACCCGGTTTAGCCAATATATATGCCCTTACCCCCTCCTACGTGAGGGACGGTGCCCGGAGAGATCTTTCCACCCGTAGCTTCATATCCTTCCCTGAGCTTTTGACCATTGTTGTGTGATACAGCTCAAGGAGCAAACTTGTATTTGTGATACCGAAATATATAGAGAGAGGCAGGCAGAGTAGGGCTTTACCTCCTCACGAGGGCCCTGAACCTGGGTAGATCTTGGTGTGCTTGTGTGTTCTTCGTGTGCGCTTCTTAGCGCGCTAGCCCTCTCTCGATTCCACCAGCGTCCATCGGCCCCACACTTTAGCCATCCTATGGCATCTGCCGTGATACCACCACGACAAGAGCATTCCACGGACGCAACAACACATCAACCACTATAATTGTCAACACTATTATTCCGGAAAAAGGTTTTCCAAAAGCGACGCCATTTTAAAGTGAATGACGAATGAGCGCCGTCGTCGCGGAATCCAACAAGGTCAGATCATGAGTTTTCACCCTAGATAGAAAGTCGGAGAAATCTCCACACAATGTATTCAACAAGGAAGCAACTCGAAAACACCGCCGTTGCAAGGTAAAACCAATAAAGGCTAGACCTCAGGTTTTTTTTAGAGAGTACGCGAATGCGTACCGTAATTTTATAGAAGGCAGAGAAAATTTACAAGACAGGCTCCAAGACAGAAACCTCAGGTTTTCACCTGGAGCTCGAGACCCAGTACTCAAAAATTACCACCAAAAACCGTAGTCACCATGTGTTATCGCCTCCATACCAAGTCCATCCACCATACCACTAGCTGTGAATCTGGAGCAGCAGTTCCCACGCATTGTCCCGAGGTAAATGTTACCACATGCCAACGAACATGCCACCGAGAAGTACCAACCATCGCTGCCGCCATCTGGCACATCGTCGTTTATGTCATGGTCGTCGCCAAGAGCTCACAGAGGGCCAATTTAGCAGCTTCGCCCCGACATCACCGGATCCTGATTGACAACATGCGGCAACGCTTCAGACTGCTTCCTCGCATCGGACACCAAAACAAACTTGCGATTTCGGGAGGCCTTGAGACTTCATGTCTGACTTGGCCCCAGATGCAATCGACCAGGACGACAATGGGAAGCAATATGCGTTCAACCATGTCCAATTCCTCATCGCTGAATCTTCCAAGATAGGCGGCCTCGTTGTCTTCAAGAGAACTGCTCCGCCGGAGCGCACAACCAATCGGCCTGGCGCGCCACCAAGCTTTTCCTGCACGATCCGCTAAAAGCGCATGCCCCAACTGTTGCTGCAATGCCGTGAGAGAGCTCCTGCGCCAAGGGGCTGAAGCGGCCGAGACGGGAGGCCGCCGCCGCAGTGGCTGAGCCGACGGCGACGGCGGCCGGGAGGAGCCTTGGACGGGTACTCCTGGCGGCAGGATCTAATTGCCTCCGAGCCGCCCTTCCGTGCTAACCAAACTTAACAGATTGACTATCTATGCGTATCCACCTTGCATGAATTATAAAAACCATTTAACTTTTTTTGAGATCAACCACATATTTCATTAATCGAAAATCAAGTTACAATGAGCAACACATGTGAAAACTAAAAAACAGAATGGGATAAAATGATGCCGCTCACTCCAAATATAAGTCCAAGCCCAACCAAGATCTAAACGAGAAAACGATTAGTTTATGATGATACCATCAGTAACTATATAAATATGTCAACCGACCAATACCATATACCAGTATTTTAAGAAATCTAAGAAGAGCCAAGCATAGTTGGACTTAGACGGCGAAGCTAGCTTACGCGCGCTCGACAGGATCCAAACGATCGATCGGTTTCCGACAGGTTGAAAAAGGAAAATTTCGCTCGCGCGCGTTGCCGAAAACGGAAAGGCCGAATCTATTCCCTTTTCTTCGGCTGTCTGCCTGGTTGGCGGCCAGGCTGACTGCACTGTTCTATTCCGTTTTAGTTGGCTTTTTGCCAAGCTAGCTTCGCGTGAGGCCCAGCTATTCCCTTTTAATTGCTCCCAGAGGTTAATTGGCGCTTAAATTTTTTGAATTGTGTTGATCAAAACTATTCCCTTTTCACGGGAAGATTCATCAAAGACTTGTATTTTTTTTCAATTCCCTTTTTGGGCCAGTGATATTTTAGGGTAATTAAAATGGGAGGGAGATATCAATTCCCACTTCCAACTAGTTCAAAAAAATTGTTGAAAAAAAGAGCTCCACTTCCAACTAGTACAAACTATTCCCTTTATGATTGAAATTGAAAAAAATAGTGGGATGGATAAAATGAAATTCACACTTGGAACTGCATCAACAAAATGGTAAGCATCTGCAGCATTTTCACAGTGCCTCAAAAAAAAGATCAAGTGTTTGATAAACGATAAACAACTCCAGAAACAGAAGTAGTCAATCCAATAAAACATACAAATAAACATCACAGCATCATTAACAACCTGATTACTTAATAGCAGCACGCAGTTCACATAATACAGCCCATAGCTTATGAAGTAGTCTTGTAGTAGTTCATAGAAACAAACAGTCCATAAGTTAAACATATTTTAGCAGTCCATAACTATACATCTTTAGTGAAAAAAGAATCCGTGATGGTAGACATAACTTGACGTCTGTCTTGACCTGAAATAAATAAAATGAAATAAAAAATAATTATTATCCGTACAAAGGAGCGAACCAAAAAGACCAGAACAGAAATAACACAAAACATAATAGAAGTGTCGAATAATTTACAGACCAACACATTAATGAGATAAAAAGTGTCTCCATTATTTAAAACACACTGAAAAAAGCGAAATCAGGACACATCATCAAAAGTTGTTCCATCCGCCTTTCCCCCACGCACACATGCAAAGACGATAACAAGGCGTTGAACATCCTCCTTACTTGTCCCCTAGATAAGAAGAAAAGAGTGTACGTGCAATTTGGGTGTGGGTGTGTGGTGTATGTGACGAATGGGAGAGGACACAGGATGGATAAAAAAGAGGAAAAAAGGTGGGGAAAAAAGCAAACAAAAAAGAAGTATGTAAGATAATTAGACAACAAACAAAATGCATAACATATTATATATACACTAGTTTAAAAAATGTAACTAAACCTTTATTATGAAAAAAAGTTATCAAGTGGGATAGTTAATATTTATTACCAACCCAAAAACACAAAAGTAATCAAATATAAGAGTTGGAGTTTCAGTGGAGGATTATTACCAATACTATAGCGGTATAGCCTACAAGTAGCGAATATGAGAACACCTAGTATTAGTTATCGCGTGTGGGGGATTACTTGAGCATTTATTACCAATGGTATAGCCTAAAAACAAGTACTAATCAAAATAAATAGTTGGGATTTTAATGGAACCTTATTACCAACACTATAGACTACAAATAACCAATGAGAGAACATGTGGTACTATTTATCACGTATGGGTTATACTTTAGCATTTATTACCAAGGCTGTAGCCTAAAAGTAACCAATGGGTAACGACTAAAACTAATTATCAAAAGCGGATACTTTGGGAGAATCATTACCAAAAACAAATAACATACAACTTATCGATGAGAAGCAACTGGTGCTAATTATCGGTCGCATAGGAAAAAAAGTTATAAGTGGGATACACAAACATTATTACCAAACACAACACACGCAAGTAATCAAAAAATAAGAGTTTGGGTTTTAGATAACCATTATTACCAATACTATAGCATACAAGTAACTAATATGAGAACACGTAGTACTAGTTTATCGCGTGTGAGAAATTATAACCAGTGCTATAGCATAAAAGTAACCAATGGGATAACAACTAAAACTAGTTATCAAAATGGGATACTTAATCATTATTACCAAGAAACTAACATGCAAGTTACCGATGAGAATCAAACTAGTGCAAATTGCTGGTCGTATATTTTTTTAATCAAATGGGATATTTAATCATTATTATTGACACTATAGCCTACAAGTAACCAATGGGAGAAACATGGGTACTACTTTTCACGTATGGATTATACTTGAGCATTTATTACCAATACTATAGCCTAAAAGTAACCAATGGGAGAACGACTAAAACTAATTATCAAAAGCGGATACTTGGGAGAATCATTACCAACACAATAACATACAACTTATCGATGAGAAGGAATTGGTTCTGATTATCGGTCGCATAGCAAAAAAATTATAAGTGGGATACTTAATCGTTATTACCAAACACAACACACACAAGTAATCAAAAAATAAGAGTTTGGGTTTTAGATGAGCATAATTACCAATGCTATAGCATACAAGTAACCAATATAAAACACCTAGTACTAGTTTTTGGTGTGAGGTTCTATAGCATAAAATTAACCAATTGTATAACGACTAAAACTAGTTATCAAGTGGGATATTTAATCATTATTACCAACAGGCTAACATACAACTTATCAAATAGAATCAACTGGTGCTAATTACCGGTCACATAGCAAAAAAATTAACAAGTGGGATACTTAATCATTATTATCAAACAAAACACACACAAGTAATCAAAATAAGAGTTTGGGTTTTAGTTGAACAATATTACCAATATTATAGCCTACAAGTAACCAATATGAGAACACTTAGTACTAGTTATCGCGTGTGGGGGATTACTTGAGCATTTATTACCAGTGCTATAGCCTAAAGTAACCAATGGGAGAACAGCTAAAACTAGTTTATCAAAAAAGCGGATATTTTGGAGAATCATTACGAGCGCAACAAAACACACACAAGTAAATAAAAAAAAGAGTTTTGGTTTTAGTTGAACATTATTACCAATACTATAGCCTAAAAGTAACCAATATGAGAACACCTAGTACTAGATATCGTGTGTGGGTGATTACTTGATCATTTATTACCAATGCTATAGCCTAATACTCCCTCCGTTTTTAATATAAGATGTTTTAGGTGGTACACATGCTATCTATATGCACACTACAATGAGTGAACATGCACATAAAAATGTGTCTACATACATTTGTGTGCATGTGCATGTGGATAAAAGCTAAAACATCTTATATTAAAAAACGGAGGGAGTAGTAACCAATGGGAGAACGACTAGAACTAGTTGTCAAGTGTGATACTTGATCATTATTACCAACACAATAACATATAACTTATCGATGAGAAGCAACTCAAGTGGGATACTTAACCATTATTATCAAACACAACACACACAAGTATTCAAAAAAAGTTTGGGTTTTAGTTGAGCATTATTACCAATACTATAGCCTACAAGTAACCAAAATATGAGAACACCTAGTAATCGCGTGTGGTTTACTAGCGCATTTATTACCAATGGTATAGCCTAAAAGTAACCAATGGAAGAAAGACTAAAGCTAGTTATCAAAAAAGCAGATATTTTGGAGAATCATTACCAACCACATAGGAAGCAAGTTACAAGATGGGGATAGTACAAATAAATATTATCAAGACCATAGCACACAAGTTATCGATGAGAAAAACTAGTAAGATATTACGAAACAAGTTACCAGACACGGGCAAATACTATAACATTATTACCAAGGCACTAGCATATAAAGTTATCGATGAGAAACTACTACTACGATATTACCAACCATATAGGAATCAAGTTACCGGATGGGGATAATACGAAATTATTACCATGAATTATTACCAGAGACCATAACACACAAAGTTATCAATGATAAAAACTAAAAATATTACCAACCACATAGAAAACAAGTTACCAAATGGGATACTACAAAATTATTACCAAGACCATAACATGGAATTTATTAATGAAGAAACTAGTAAGATATTACCAACCACATAGAAAACAAGTTACCAGATGGGAAATGCTATAAACTTATTACCAAGACCATAACATGCAAGTTATCGATGACGAAAACTAGTAAAGATATTACCAATCAAATATAAAGCAAGTTACTAGATGGGAAAATGCTATAAAATTATTACCAAGACAATAGCATGCAAGTTGTTGATGACAAACACTAGTAAATAATATTACCGACCACATATACAACAAGTTATCAAACGAGGATAGTAAAAAATTATAACCAACACCATAGCATGCAAGTTATCGATGACACACACTAGTATGATATTACCGACCACATATAAAGCAAGTTATCAAACAAAGATACTAAAAAAATACCAAAGGCACTAGCATACAAGTTATAGATGCTAAAAACTAGTAAGATATTATCAACCACATATATAACAAGTTATCAGATAGGGGATACTACAAAATTATTACCAATACCATAGCACACAATGTTACCTATCGTGGCGCCACACTTGACCTGGCGGCAGCAAAGCTGGTAGCACCACACTCTCAAGCCAGTTACAAGCCCAAAGCTGGTAGCACCACAAAAACATTAGACAAAAACCACACTTCCAAGCTTCTTAAGTTCGTAGTACTAATACGTAGGTAAGGCCTCATGGCCAAAGATCTAGCAGCAGAACATAATTCTAGACAGTGCAATCAAGATATACAACTATTGCTTACCGCTCTTATCTTTTATGGCATAATACACCATCGGGCATGCAAATGCAAAATACACACTGCATACAACAACAACCGATGGAGTGCTGCTAGCTTTTTCTTCAAGACGCTATTGCTATTTTTCCAGGATGATATTTCTCTCACATGGGAGAAATGAAACATATACATAATTCTGTTATAATAGTCTCACTAATTCTTGTAGGGCTATGAACCTTAGAATGCAAAAGTTGAAGACCAAAGCAAAAGTTCTAACTAAAAGGAGAAACATCCTGTATGCGAAAGGTAGAGACAATCAGCAACCTCAAAGTATATCTGAGAAAGTGCTCGCTAAGAACCTCCATACACAATCAATAAGCTGCATCTACATGCCCCCCACCCCAGTCCTGTAATTCAGAGCAACTGCTCAAAAGTGACTGCGAGAAAAATGCACAAGTCCATGATAAGTAGAAATCTGGAACAAAATTGCAATGCCGAAGACCAGTCCCCGTCACCCCATCTCCAGAACCCACTGTATCTCCTTGTCGCTCTCCTCCCCTGAACCACATCGCATACATGCATGCATCAACACCGGTACTCTAGCTCAAATTAACCTCCAAACAATAGAAAATGAAGATTAGGATTTCAGTTCTTCTTGGTGTGCAGACCTGGAGTGCATGAATAGAAAATCCAAAAATGCATATCATACATAGGCAACTTTAATCTGTAGAAGAACAGATCTGAAGTATATGAACCAGAACCTAAATGTTTAAAAACATTGTATTCCATAGAAACTAATTAATGTAGCCGATACTGCAGACATCGGAAACCTACACGTAGATTCTCATACATCTGAAAAAAAATCGACATGTACATTCTCAAACACATTCAAACGCACTACTTCTTCCCACTCGGGCCTATTGACTTTTAGAACACTGTCCATGATACCTTTGTCAAACAAGTGATACACAACGAGTGTATTGTCATCATCCTGCAGTATAACGAAACATCATGAAAGCACGGTTAGTTACACCAAGTAGAAACAAAATTGACACTGATATATAAGAAAAATGATTGGTACATACAAGATATCTGAAATCGGAAATGATCATATTTTGCTAACAAATCATTTATTCGTAGGCTTGCCTTGCTAGAAATCTGTAGCCACAAAGATATCAAGTTTTTAACACAAAAAACTTGATTTAAATTCTACTAGTAAGTAAAGAAGCAGTCAAGTTTTGAATAGACTGATATAAATTCGAGGACTCATGGTCAGTAATCATCAATATGAAACCTAGAGCGTCAGAGTAAGATTGCAAATGTCGGACCGTGGGTTGAACATATGATTATCCGTAGGCTAACATAGAACAACAAGGATATATCAGACAATCAAGATATTATATATTTAGCAACATACATAAATACTGAAACAGGTCATCTGCAATGGGCATATCAAATATATATGCATGGAGAGTATAATTGTAGGCATGAACAGGAAAGATACACGAGCAAGAGAAACAACAGCTTCGCACTTGTGAAGCTGACATCTTGTGTAGTGTACTGGTAACAAAATTTACATGCTTAGAACGAGGATAAACCTGCAATTATAAGCAAATCTATGTCGTTGGGTCTTGGGACTGAAATTACAGGTAGTGATATCCGGATATGGGGTCCTTACCTTGATACACTTAAGGGAACCAGCTGGAGCTGGTCGTAGACGACAACTGCAGTTGGAGGAGCTCATGGACTGCGCCACGACCACCAGCTAGTGGAGAAGCTCTGGAAGTCGTCATTAGGAGCGAGATTGGGGAGGAGTGTGGCCATCTCTGACCTCTCCGGCTACCAACGGAGCTGGATAGGCAGGTCGAGTTCCGTCGCATCTGCTAGGGCTCCGCTCCTCCTGATGATTCTGGAAGGCCCGGCTCGGGGAAGGTGGTCGTCGAGGGGCTGGGGAAGACGTCGGGGAGGACGGCTTGCCAGGGCGGCGGCTAGGGCTCCACTCCTCCTCCTCCTCGGGAGGGAGGTTTCCGTCAGGGAGGGGGTGCAGAGAGGACGCCGGGAGGAGGGGCGTGGAGAGGACGCCGGGAGGAGGGGTCGCCGGGAGGAGTAGGTTGGCTCGGCGGCGGCCAGGATTGCTAGGCGGGTGTGAGGCTTTGCCGGAAAGGGAATGGAAAAAGGGAAAAGGGGGAAGAAATGCGAAGACGAAAAGGGAAAGGAATCGAGTGAACGGCCACGTCGCGAGGAGATAAAACGCGCTTGAGAAAAGGAAAAGGGAATAGATAACACGGTGGATGGAGCGGAGCCACGCGCGTCAGATCGCGCGAGCGCTCGCTCGAGAAACAGGCGATCCGGACTTTAGACTGTTGTACAAAAATGATAAGAGAGGAGATCCACTCGAGCTATATATGGGCCACAAAAAGTACTTGGAAGTAAGTACATGAGGTTGTACTTGGTAGATGAGATAATTTAGGACAATTTACGGGGCTAGGTTGAGAGGAACATGTCTTGGTAAGCTTTCAAAACTTTGGTAGCTGCCTCGTAAATTTTGTTGTACGAGAACATCATATAATGACACCATTTCTTTTGAGGTAATCTCCTGGCCCAAATTTTTACACGCACGCAAAAACCCACCAAGCAAAACATTACTACTTGTACATGTCAAAAAATAAATAAAAATACTACTACTAGTAAAGGAAAACTAAAAAACAAGCGTGGAGAGAGAAACTCCAACTGTCAACACAAGCCAAACGGCACCAATGGCCACATGCCTCTCCTCCCGCCTCCTCATCCTCCCGCCCACAGCCGTCGCCTCCACCACCACTCCTCTCCGGCCACGGAAGCCGGCCAAGACACTCACCGCCTCTTACAGTACGCGCAGGCCACGCCTCGCCGTCGCGGCACAGGCGGCGCCGAGCGGCGGCGCGGTCGCCCCGGCGGCGGCAGGGGAGGGAGAGAGCGACGCCGGGCTTCCTCCGGCTGAGGCGCAGCGTCTGGTGGAGTTCCTGAAGGCCGACCTGCCGCACCTGTTCGACGACGTCGGCATCGACCGCTCCGCGTACGACGACCGCGTCCGCTTCCGCGACCCCATCACCTGCTACGACGACATCGACGGCTACCTCGCCAACATCAACCTCCTCAAGCTCATCTTCCGCCCCGACTTCTACCTGCACAACGTCAAGCAGGTTAGCGTCTCCTCCGCCTCGTTGCACGATTGGGGTTACGCAGTTTTCCTGCAATTTTCGCAGCGAGCACGTGCGTGTGTTGCGAATTCGTAGTAATTTCTGCGAGTTTTGGTTCAGACAGGGCCCTATGAGATCACCACGAGGTGGACCATGGTCATGAAGTTTTCTCTCCTGCCGTGGAAGCCGGAGCTGGTCTTCACCGGGCTGTCCATCATGGGCGTCAACCCACAGAATCTCAAGTTCTGCAGCCATGAGGTTAGCGATCATGAGTTCATGACTAACCAATACCATTAGCTACTGCATTTACAATTTTACATAACCAGCGGACCGGACAGGACCAGACAATGAGTTGTTTACCAAACTGTTCTCTAACAAAGTGTGAGGCAGTTCTCCACTTATTCAGCCTCCTTGTCTTGCACACTTATTATCTGCTATGCCATGCATTGGCTTTGTTATCACAACGCATCATAACAGGACCTTCTTTCCCCGCAAAAAGAAGTAGAAGAACAAAGCCTTGTTCGTATAATTCAGTGCTTCAGTTCAGCCTGACTGCCTGACCGCCTGAGACAAAGTTCTGAACCTAGTGTCCAAACTTAATTGAGTCCATTTCCCTCTGTATTGTCTCGAAATAGGCTTTCGCCTTGCTATATTAATATAGCAATTTCCCTCTGTATTGTCAGTTGTTACGATATGTTATCATTTTTTTTTGTCCAGTGTGCCTTTCTATCTGTTGCAATTATTTCTAAAACAGCAGTGTTATGTAATGTAAGTAGTATAGAGTGGTAGGTTCTGCATACTGTCGTAGTCTCATACCATTTAGTGGATGTGGTTCAGAAAACTTATTACCATGATACTTCCTGGAATTAATTATATTGATCCCCTTCACAGGATTCCAAAAGCACAACAAATATGAAAAACTTAGGAATTACCAAATTCCATTCACAAAATTCTTATTATTTGTTTGAATCAAAGAGATGTTAGACTGGTGTTCTTTCTATTTAGACTTTTTTTTAAAGGATAATACCTCGGCCTCTGCATCGACAAAGCAACACTCATACCAAACTTCTCATTAAATACTATTCCACTATCCTGATATTCTGAAGTGCAGGATATTTGGGATTCAATACAGAACAACGAATACTTTTCCTTTGAAGGATTGCTGGAAGTTTTCAAGCAGGTACCATCAGTCTACTTTTTGTTTATATGCCGATCAATTATTTGAAGTTTTACCGTATGATTTTACACAGCTACGATACTACAAGACCCCGGATATAGAAACACCAAGTTACCTCATTCTGAAAAAGACTGCAACTTATGAGGTATTAATTCGCTGTATATATTTTTCGTTAGGAACCCAGTTCACTGTAGATTAGAGTAGCGACACTGCCATGTTATCATAATCCATTTTTCATATTAATTCACGAACTGACAAGTTTGCTCTTCTTTCTAATATGATCTCATATAGTAGGATTATGTATCTCTGTATGACAACTAATCTGTAAAGGCTTCCTCTTCACAGAACTTAATTTGGTAAATTATAAGCATAAATAATTTTGCAGGTCAGGAGGTATCCATCATTTTCAGTAGTCGAAGCAAAAGGAGAAAAACTAACAGGATCATCAGGTTTTAATAATGTTACTGGGTGAGTTATTTTTTGTAACAATTACTGTAAATATTTAACACCATATATTGTAATGCCGAAAGTGCTTGCATGGTTGTACCTGTAGGTACATATTTGGCAAGAATGCTTCATCTGAAAAGATTCCAATGACTACGCCTGTCTTCACTCAAGCATCTGATGACAAACTTTCAGATGTATCCATACAAATACCTCTGCCAACGAACAAAGACTTGAGCAGGTATGTTGTGTCATGCGTCGTTTCAGGCTTTCAGCTACTGATAGCATGGACATCTGATCATACATAAACAAAATAGTATATTCTTTAGTTATTTCTATGTTTGTATATCTATTGGCAATAATAGTCTTGTTCAATCAGTTTACCAGCTCCAAATACAGAAGCAGTTACCTTGCGAACGGTTGAAGGAGGCATTGCTGCAGTGAAAAAGTTCAGTGGGCGACCAGAAGAGGAAATTGTGGTCAAGAAAGAGAAGGAGCTACGCTCCCAGCTACTCAAAGACGGGTTGAAACCTCAACAAGGCTGTTTACTTGCACGTTACAATGATCCTAGGACAAAGAGCTTTGTGATGGTATGTTCCCCTTTCCCCTGTCCCTTTTTTGATAAGCTAGGGTGTAAAATTTTGTGTCAACTTAGGAAAACAAGTGTAGCAAATTGTGTACCTTATCCATCCTTCCTAAATGCTGACCTGTACAATCTCTTAATTGTACTTTCACTCATTACTGAAACACTTCTTTTCTATCTCAACCCCATTACTGGAACTCTGTTTGTTTTTCATGATCCAAAGCGGAACGAGGTGCTTATATGGCTAAACGACTTCACACTGGAGTAGTAGTCTTCACTACATTGTACAACATATTTCTGCAACATGTTAAACTTCCAGAGCCGCGTCATAGAAAGGTAAGTTTGTTCTTCACAGACTATTAATTGCATTGTATTGCCTAACAATGGACTAGTTCTGTGAAATTGATCCTTATTTTTTTGATAAAGGGCGCTTTATTAAACTAAAAAATTAGTATCACGCTGATACAATTCATAAGAGTTTACACCCGGCCTCAGCATAGCTAGAATGCACACAGCCGTTGAATTGATTGATCCTTATTTACATGTACAAACACAAGTAATTAAAAAAGGAACGCAACCTGAAAATAAAATGATTGCATACATCCTACTTTATGCTCCCACGTTTTTCCGCACCAGGAAGAAATAACGCTGTTTGCTCCTCAACAAGGCAACTGGGACACCTCTTGGGCTGATGCAGGAGTCTATGGTTATTACTTGTATTTTGGATGTAGTGCATACAAATACTAACCGTAACTATTGCACCTTTTAGACTGGATTTTAAGTGTTCCGTACTTCTCGAAGCTATTTATTCAAAGATCTAATACACTTTTGACCCTAAACACAATGAAGAAACAAAGCCTATGTATCACACAAATCCACATTCCCAAAGATTTGTCCAGGAGGCACGCCCCAGCTTCTGGTGTTTCTTGATTAGAGAGAAAAAAAGGAGAGATAAAGGTACATTTTGCATTGGACTCCTCGAAGGGAAAAACATGATGTTGGTGCAAATGTTTGGAATGCACCAAAAAGCTGAGCAAAGAAAACATTCCTGTAGGAATAATTAGTTTCAATCCTATAGATCAAAGAGCTTCATATGAAAATTTCCTGTAGTATTCCAGTCCTAGGAAATTCCTACAAAACAACACTGTTAGACAAACATTAGAAAAATCTTGAATATTCGAAGAAAACAGAAATCGCCTATTGGGGAAAGAACTCGTTCTTTGGAAAGCCATTTTGGCTCCAGTGATCCTTGTGTTCTAAAAAAATAAAAAATATATTTATAAGTTTCAAAAGATTATGAAAAACTCCTGGATATAGACCATGATGTATCTTATAAGCATGCAAAATCTCAACATGACATTCTTGTTATGATGGACTACACAAAAATGACAAAATCTGAACATTTGAAAATGTGCATTGTTCACTATACTCAGATCTATACATTTGACGTTTTTGTGTAGTTCAAAATACAAAGTATTTCAAATTGAAATTTTACATGTTTGTGGGAGACAACATTGAGAACAACCATGATTTGTTTAAGATTTTTTAAAACTTTTTAATTGGACCTTTTAATTTTTAAAAATAAAGAAATCACTAGAGCTCGGGAGCACAAAATGTCCACTCTTCTCGTTCTTCCACTTTTGATAGCCCTTGTCTAACGAGGATGTTATAATGGACGGGACCCAGGCATTAATTTTGAATTGTTGAAGTGCATGGCTTTATGGTCACATTTGCAGCATGACGTTCGCATATAACCTTGTTTTATGCTGTTCATGAAGATGAACCAGCATTCCAGCTAATGATACTGTGGTAGCAATCCTGTATAGCATGCAGTGTCTAACTGTAACGTTGTTTGGCCTGTTCCTGCACCAGATGCTCAGTTCGTCTTCCCAAATGTGGACAAAGAGACTGCAGGGTGGGGATGGGGAACATCGAGCATTAGTACGCTGACTGACCGCCCAGTATGCAATTTGCCTCTTCGGAAAGATCGCGATTCGCCGTAGATCGAAGATAGTATGATGATCCCCTTTTCTTGTTCTGAAATTCTTAAGGTTCAGAGAACACCAGCAGCATCATGATGTAGAGGCTGGGGCTTTGCTCCCATTTCTAAAAAAAAAATCCATTCTACCGCTTCGCTGGAGTTGAATTGTGTAGAATAGTGTGTGTATCATATTTATATTGTACTCACGTTAGAGGGTTGATATGTAAAATGTAAACACAGAAGAAGAGAGAAGAGGACTAGAGAGTTCTCCGGTTCTCCACATCGTATTTGTGCCCAAGCTCTTCTCTTGATTTCTAGTAAAAAATCAGTCTTGATTCGTGAGTGATTTCAACATGGTATCAGAGCAATCGGTCGGGGCGTGTCCGTGACTCGGATTTGATCTGATTCGAGCTAATTTTCCCGGGATCTCATGGCCGGCCGTCCCCGAGTTGTTGAACCGGATTTCTGTGTATTTCAGGAACTGAAGTCCGGAATAATTCTTGGGACTAGGACTACCTCGACAATGCATCTACAGAACTTGCTCTTGCCTCCAAATACCGCTCATCCCCACATGAGTTGTTGCTACTCCACTATAGACTTGGTCATCTTTCGTTCCAGTTATTAGGACGACTGTACCCATCGTTTTTTGGTTCATGTTGTAAGGATAAGCTTATATGTGAAGTGTGTGAGTTAGCTAAGTACACAAGAAGTAGTTATCCTAGTAGTGCTGAAAGGAGTAAAGTAGCTTTTGAAGTTGTGCACTCTGACGTTTGGGGTCCAGCGAATGTAACCACTTGTTTGGGAGAACGTTGGTATGTTACTTTTATCGATAGCCATAGTAGCTATACTTGGCTATATCTATTAAAACATAAATCTGAAGTTATGTCTGGCTTCAAAAAAGTCTATACGTTGGTGTGTAATCAATATGGTGCAAAAGTGAAGGTGCTCAGGTCAGATAATGGAAGCGAATATATTAACAAAGATTTTTAGATTTCTTGTCCTCACTGGAATTATACACCAGACTACGTGTGTAAGTACATCCGAACAAAATGGGGTAGCAGAACGTAAGAATAGACATTTGTTAGAAGTGGCATGTCAAGATCCGCCCATGGCACTACAACATACCCAACATGCCTAATCCTAGATTGAGCGAACTAAAGTATTATACTAGAAATTTATACTTATTTATATAATTTTTACCATAGTATGGTATTAATAAATACATATTGCATACCACTTAGTTAATATGCTAAGTAGAGGTTCTAAAAATTACATTTTCCATTATTTATTCTGAGTTGTGCTAAATTTAAGAAGTACTTCGTAATAAAACAACATTATTTTACTTTCACCTCAAAATGTGAAAACAAAAAATGATAAAAGCGCATCCTTCAATTATTTTTCATGATTAATGAATTATATAGTGCATATGTATATTTTTGTGTGGTTATTCTTCCCTATTAGAATATTATTAAATATATTGATAGAGAGTGCAAAGTATATGTTCTAGCAATTATCTTGGTATATAGAGGTTTGTAGTGTACAATTAGGTAAGCAAATTATAGAAACTTTAGGAGTATGAATTGAACCGTTGGCATGACCGTTTATGTTGGCATGACTGTTTATGTGGTCAAATGTGTCTTAAAGGTTAACTGAGTTAATAAGTGAACACCATGTTAATGCTCAATACTTGTTCCTCTTGAGAGGACACAAGAGATAAGGATGTTTCCCTTTTTTGAAAAACAAAAGAAACAAAAGATAAGGTACGTGCGATTGATAGCCTCTTGAGAGAATGGCATGCAACACGTTCACAAAATGCCATTGCAACAGATAAGGTCTTGGTCCATGCAACCACATGCATGTAGGTGCAAATGAGGAAGGCTAGCCACGTGCATGTAGGTGCAAATGGGGAATAGGCTAGATTCCTCCATCCTTCTCCTATAAATAGCAGCGATGTTGTGAGGTTTATCATCTCACCGAACATAGTATAATTACTTCAACCCCTCTGTTTGAGTTTTAGCAGGTTTGACTGAGTGAGTACTATAGCTACAAACTAGGTACTACGAGCATATGGCCATGAGGGGCAACAACGTCAAGACCTTGGTGTTCATACTTTTGGTTGTGAGTCTTGTAGCAGTGGAGCAAACCCAGCAAGTAGAAGCTTACCTTTGTTGTGTTATCTCCAATAAGGTAACTTTGTATTTGGGATGCCGCATTTGGCGGCATCAAGACATGTTGCGACTCTCTGGATACTATGCCCATCTGGATGACTATGGATGTCAGGATCCTTATGTAAAAGGAGATTTTCGCATCCAAGGTACGGATGAATTATCCCTAGTGGGTTGCTCCCATTTAGATACTATAGATATGGTTCTGACACATTATTATTTATTACATAAGGTTATACTTGCAAATGTCATTCCGATGTATATGGATAACACAAAAGCTTGGTTGATGTTAAATATGGTCGTGTGCTAGCGGTCACACAACTCGACGCCAATGTGCACTTAAGTCACACTTCTCCAGAACGTGATTATTTGGTCACACAACTCGACAAGTGCGTGCACGCAGGTCACTGACCCCACTTGCCAGTCCGTTTTGGATGGTAAATTTTTAGAAAACCCCCTGGAGTAATATTAATTTTACAAAATGGTTCCCCTAGAGGACCATTACGTAAAATTAGGAGGACCATTTTGTAAAATTAGGAGAACCATTTTGTAAAATTAATATTACTTCAGGGGTTTTCTGAAAATTTACCGTCCAAAACGGACTGACAAGTGGGGTCAGTGACCTGCGAGCACGCACTTATCGAGTTGTGTGACCAAATAATCACGTTCTGCAGAAGTGTGACTTAAGTGCATATCGACGACGAGTTATGTGACCGCTGGTGCCATTAACTCCTATGTATATGTACGCAGCTGGCCACCGCAATACGGCTATCGACTACTGCAAGCTGGGGTGCACGTCATCCACGTGCAACAAAATAACATCTTCTGGTAAGATTATTTATATATACCCTCCATAAATAACTAATTAAGTATTAAATAGTTCCGTCGTTGTCTTGATCTGCTACTATGAAATTCTCGTGCCTCTTGCTACTTCATCACTAACACCTACTCCAAGCAGTACATATTGCGTGGTTAGAACCATTCTCACGTCAATACACGTTGTAATATACCAGGGTGTTTTTCTAGGCAAAACAGAAAGCCTTCGTTGATACATACATCTTGTTCATACCTACACGAGGGCATCCTATCAGCAGTGGTGCCTTCTTTTCGTGTAATAAAAGGATTTTTTTTAGTTTCAAACAATGATAGTTATGAGGGGAACTTCATAATTGTATTGGACCGAAGTTCCATATGTTGTAATCCTAAAACTAATATCAGCACACAATAAATAATAACAATTCTAGTCTTCTTAGATTGCTAGCACCAACGCACGGTAGATAGATATGCTATTGGCGGTAGCGAGAATGGAAAAGATGCCATCGAACGTTGCACCAATGCATGCCACGATTTGTGCACTAAGAATAATATTGGGATTGCAAAAATTCAAGATGCTTAACTAGTTAAGCAAAGGAATCGCCCGTTGAAAGCCAGCCAAGGATTTTTCGTATGGCCTCCAATAATTGGATATCATATCCACTATTTATAGCATGTTAAATTTTACTTGTGTTGCTATTTTACTATTCGCAATGGCTCATTTTCTTGTGAGGATGTATAGTGTTCATCGTCTCATGTAAAACATATCAATTGTATCCTTTGGCTTATGGAATGACAATATCAGGCTTTTAATTAAATCTTGTCAAACCTACAAACTATTAGGTTGTTGGTATGTTGTTCGTTTAGAACATTATCAATAGTTCGATGTCGATAGATATGGTCATCAGAATTTTTTTCTTTATCACTTTGTTTCTCCTCCCTTCCTCCCCTTTGAAAGTCTCTCGTGCTCACCCAGCACTCCTTCTCATGCGGCAGCGACACCTCCCGGAGTGCGCATGGGAGGGGGCCAAGGTCTCTGCAGTACATTGTGGTTTTATGGTTAAATTTAGTTTTTTTATGGATTTTGGTCTCGTGTCATCATCCCAAGTCACCTCTTGTCATGTGCAAGCAGTGATTTAGGCTAGCCGGCGTGTCCCCCCCCCCCCCCCCCCCTCCCATGGTGGAGGCAACATGAGAGAGGTAGATCTGGCGAGGGCTTCCCTATAAGCTCCTGGGAGCTCCTACTCTTTGCAATATGCCTGGTGTCTGAGAATGGAAAGTATTGACGAGGGAACACTAGTAGGAAATATACTACCAGCGGCGGGTTTCGCGTCACCGGTAATAGTTACTGGTGGTGTGGTGGACACGCCACAGATATTGCTTTTCCGGTGTCGTGTGTATGACGCTCCACTCAGAAGTCTTGCATGTGGCGTGCAGCGTACACGCCACTGGTATTTAAAATAAGACGGTCTAGACCAGATCTAACATAACTTGTAATACATCATGTAAGGCATCATTAGGACCAGTGGCGATTTTAGAACTAATTTAAAGGGTAGGCTCAGATTTAAAAATCACCCAAAAAATTACTTAAGCAAATATATATATGCTGTTGTACACCTCAGATTCTTATATAAATGTGTGTTGATTTAAATTCAACAACCAGAATAAGAAACACAATAAGCCGACGAACCTTGCTAAGTCGCTAATATAAATCACAACCAGCTTAAAAAATAAACACGGCTCAAATATCCAGTGAACTGTATAGAGCGATTAGAAAATTAATGACATATCGGTATGATATAAATGATCATTTTCAAAATAATATACATACCATTAAGGTGTTATGGCCCTTTGTTTCGGCAAATGGCCCTTGCGATCTCTCATAGTTTCAAAGCGCTTTATAATATTAGCATCATCAATGCTTTTATATATTTCTCGCTCAGTGTAGCACACCATCAAGTCATTTAACCACCCATCTGACATCTTATTTCGCAAATCTGTCTTGATAATACTCATTGTTAAAAATATTCGCTCTACTGATGTTGTTGCGGCCAGAAGGATTAATGTAAGCTCAATAAGGCGATATACCAATGCAATAGTTCTATCTTTTCTGGTTTCAACCATCAATTCAGCAAGTTTTGAAACCTCAGTACATCCATGAAATTCTGTACTTCTGATATGAGAGTAGACAAGAACTTGAACGGTGATCGCCCTTCAGTGATCGTCCTTCAGCCAGACCCCGGCCGGCTGGCCGATCGGCGAGTGTTACATGTGCCTGCGCGACGGCTGCTCCTTTGTGCAGATTGAATCGATCTCAGATCTTAATTTCCGTGTGCGCGCTGAGCGATGGAGTTTGGCTGCGTTATTAGGTACTGTACTAGGTAACTGGTCCTTTTCTCATTCTTTCCCTAATGGGCCAAATGCACCGTAAAAGCCCAGCTAGGTAGGGAAATACCATTTGCTGCTTTCCTTCTTCTTTTCTGCATCTTTCCATCGATTGATCGATAACTCACGAACTGACAGCAAAAAAAAGCTCCAAACCATAGCTAAACTATCAGAGCATGTATATTTGCTATTTCTTTTGCAAAAATGGAGGGTAGGCTCAAGCCTAACGAAGCCTACCTGGTAAAATCGCCCCTGATTAGGACAGATTAGCAGCCAAACTAAACTTATCACGGCTATGTAATTATTGGTATGTTTCTATGTTGCACACATTATTGATTTCGTCGTGTGCAATTGTTCATGTAAATTGAGTTTGACTTTTAGTTTAGATAGTCTTATATATGACGGATAGTAGCACGAGGGTTGTCACTAGGGGCATGTTTGGTTAGCTATGTCCCTCCGTTTTCCACTATTTCATGCAACTTTTGGCCCGTTTAGTTGATCCGGTTGCATGGCGTTCTTGCATAGCACGAACTTCAAAACACCCTTGGACCAGACTCTGCAGAAATGACGGATTCAGCCGTTTTTTAAGGGCCACCTTCGTTCGGGGGATTTTGCGCCTGCACTGGGTGGCTGTCTGCATACGAGATTTTTTTTCTGCTCACCTCCCTTAGAGCTTCACTTAGGTGCTCTCTAATCTACATAATTATACTTTGGTTCAAAATAATTTGTAGATGAAATATGTGTGCGTCGATAAGAAGGTTCCATTCCCGTAGTCGGTTTTAACTTTTGTCGACTATAACTTGTCGATTTTGAACCGATTTTTGAAACTTTTTTAGACGAATTTCGTCAAATTTGTCGCACTCAGCTGACGGTTTGAAATATCTTTTACGAGCAGGTTCATCTCGATGTTTCACACAACTTCCGCATTGTATCTTTTCTATTTCAGCAGACATATAAGGGTAGATTTTAAACTGAACCATGTACGTGTTTAGACTGCACGTAGTGTACAATGTGTTCTTCAACCTCCGTCGCCGCCGTTCGCAGCCGTGAACTCCACTGTCACAACAGTAGACCAGTAGTTGTGCTCGTTATACGTGTATTTTTTTAGCCTCTCCATCGTCTCCGCTCAGGCGCCGGCACTCCTTCTTGTTAACTTCGTCGCCGCAGTGGCTAATAGACAGCACCGCAAGGCGAAGCTCCTACATCGACCTTAGTCCGGATCGCCGCCGCGCCACGCCGCGCCATTGTCCTCCTCGCCGCTTTTCATGGTCATGTTGCATAGCTCAAGTGCGGTGGTGTGAGGTAAGATCACCCCGTAGATAGGAGGTTAGAGTATACGAAACACAGATGTAAACAAAATAATGAGCATTAAAACCTCGTACCACACGAAATCGGGTCTGGCTGTCGCTTGGTGTGGAACCAAATGGTGCAGAATATGGTCAACCCTCGTTTTTCTAGCGCCAGCCCCCCGGTAGCCACGGCTGCAAAATGCCTAAAACGGCTGCACGTTACCAAACAGGCCCTAGGAGATGTCTTAGGTGGTCCAGTTTTACCATTTCTTAATTCCTGTATCTCACACACCATTGGAGTTCTCACAGATCTACAAAGGTAATTTTTTTCTTAGCAGACTGCTGACTGTATTTGTAGCTCTGCGAAAGTAATATTATTTATGTCATTACATGGACATAGATAAGTAATATAATATTCAAATATATATTACCACAATGTAATATTATTTAAATGTAGCTTATATTAAATGTATAATGCAACTTAAATACTTTCTCCGTCTGCAAATAAGTGTACATCTAGATTAGATTTTGTAATAAGTCAAACTTTTTTAAATTTGACCAACTTTATATAAAAGAGTAGCAATATATAAGACATCAAATTAGTATATTTTGAATCTTTATTTCAAGACGAATCTAGTGATACCAATTTGGTGAAATAAACTTTTTGTACATTCCCTATAAAGTTGTTCAAATATTAATAACTTTGAGTTAATACAAAAGCCAGATGTACACTTATTCGCGGACGGGGGAGTAGTTGACTGATAGGATTACATCTATCATGAACTCAGAGCATATCTAGCGGACAACGGATAAGCCTTGGCCTGAAAAATAACTGCCTTTTTTTCGGGTCTGGGGCGAAATCTGGGGTAGAACAGATCCCGCATAAGCCCCCCCCCCCCCCCCCCCAGAAAAGTTTTTCCAGGGAGCTGAAAATTTTGCCCCCGGTGCTCCATCTGCAGGATTTCCACAGGTGATTTTCCCGCACCCTTGGCACGAACCAGCCCACGCTGAAGTTTCACCGCGTACCTTCTTCTGCCTCCCCCGCCGCCACATCTTGCTGCCGTGCCCCGCCGCCCCCTGCCACCCCCTGCTTCTCAGCACCACGGAAACGGTTCGCTGCCTCCCGCCGGGTCGTTTCCACCAAGTTTCGGCCCCGGAGGCGGCGCATCCCGTCCGCGCGGCCGCCGCCGCCTCCATGGATCTGGCGCCGAGCTCGGGCGGAGGTCCAACTCGGACCGCGAGTGGCTGCTCGGGTGGATCTGAGAAGCGGACAACGAGAGTGGCTGCGCCGAGCTCGGGAGTGGCTGCTCGGGACCGGGTGCGGGTTGGAAGCTCCGGCGAGAAAAGGTATGATTTTCGACAAATTGGTTGTTGATTCGTGTAGTTTAGGTCTAGAAATTGGTCGATCTACAGTCTAATGAAGAAAATATTTCATTCGTTAGATGGATTGGAGTTCTTCATCGTCCTCCTCCTCCGACTCGGATGATTCCGAGATTGAGGAGATGCGCTTTGATGATGATGTCGACCACCTGATTTTGGCGCATCTTGTCGAGCAATTTGAGAACGCGGGCAAGAGGAAGAGGCGAGGCTCAAAGGTCGGGCGTCTTTGCATTCCTCGGAACCGAGCGCTCGGCAGTGCGTTGCTAATGAAGGACTACTTCGCCGAGGTACCGACCTATCCGGCTCACCTCTTCCGTACACGCTATCGTATGCGTAGATCTCTATTTATTCGCATTGTTGAAGCTTGCGAGCAAAACTCTCGTTACTTTGTTTAACAGAGAAATGCTGCCGAATTTCTTGGGTTCAGTTCATACCAAAAGATATCGGCGGCTATGAGGGTGATAGCATATGGTGTTCCGGCTGACTACACCGATGAATATCTTCACATTGGCGAAGACACCGCGCTCAAATGTGTGCGGGTGTTTGCCAAAACAATGATCAAAGATTTTGGGCCGGGGTACCTCCGAAGTCCTAACGAGGAGGATACAAAGAAGTTGATGGTGGCAAATAAAGCAAGAGGATGGCCAGGCATGCTTGGTAGTTCATATTGCATGCATTGGAGGTGGAAGAATTGTCCACCGGCTTGGCATGGACAATTCACCGGTCATCATCGTGATCCTACTATCGTACTCAAAGCTGTTGCTTCAGAGGATTTGTGGATTTGGCATTGCTTCTTTAGTTTGCCGGGTTCTCTCAACGATATCAATGTACTGCAGAGATCACACCTATTTGCCCGGCTTACTATTGGAGATGCCTCGGCTTGCAACTACACCGTGAATGGGCATGACTATACCATGGGGTATTATCTTGCCGGTATCTATCCTTCTTTGTCAACATTTGTGAAAACCATCCCAAAACCGGCCAACAAGAAGGATTCCATCTTTGCCAAAGCTCAAGAAGCATGCCGAAAAGATATTGAAAGGGCATTTGGTATGTTGCAAGCTCGGTTTGCAATTGTTCGAGTTCCTGCTCTTTTTTGGATAAGAAATCCCTCTCAGATATCGGTTTGTGCGATTTTACACAACATGATCATTAAAGATGAGAGGGGTTTAAACTTGAATTTTTTTTCTTGACATCATTGGTAGCCGAGTGAGGCCCCAAAGAAATCAAGACCGGATCCAATCATTTCTTGAGACCTACTGGCAGATTGAGAACAAGGCCATACACATCCAGCTCCATAAAGATCTTTTTTAGCACCAGTGGCAATTGTATGGGAAGAAGTAGATTCTCATTTTATTCATTTAGTATTGTTGTAATTTGAACCATTGTTTCCATTCGGATCATTCGTTATTATTGTTTTAATTATTCGGATTTAAACATTTGTTATAATATGGATGATTATTGTATTGGATGATGTTAGACATTTTTATTATATTTAATTTGTATTGACGTTCTATGAAGATTTATTATGTTTTCAAAATCATGAAGTTGATAAAACATGCAAAAATGGTTATCCGGTACCGGTAGGGTGGGCAGAACATATACGGTAAACTCGTTTCCGGTACAAGTTTACCGCATGTGTTCTGCCAGAAGCCGCGTGGTACCGGAAAACAATTTTTTGGTTAACCGGATATCTATCCGGTACACATTTTTCCGATATCTGCTAGAGATACTCTCGTGCTCTTTCCTCCAGCAAAGCACCACATTTTTCTCGTTCCTTCCTTCGCACATAGCTTTTGCTCTGCTTTTTGGGTTCCGTTGCAGCCCTGCAGGAGAGACCGCGAGCAGATGAGGTGTATAGAAGATGTAAATTCAAAGGTAAAAATAGGTCATGTGATTATGTTTGTACGCCAGAGCAGAATTAAAAGGGTCTGATATTGTTTCGGGGGACAATATTTAAGCTCAACGTCTTGGGTTACTGTTTCCCCGGGCTTTAATAATTGTGGTATTGAACTGGGCTGTTGTGTTCTTGGTCCACCAATCTGTTATGGGCCAAAAATTGTCCCAAGAGAATCTATACCAGAACATAATTTGCTCTTCCCTAAAAAAAACATAATGCGCAGGTCTAACAAGAAAATAGCACTTGTACACATTTCAGGTGAAAGGTACACATCTAGAAAATACTAGGTGCAAAAACTGCTCATCTTCTAAGTGAAGATGTATATCTACAAAATCAGTGAAAATACAGATACAGATCCATTTCCTAGATCAACTTATCACCGAACGCATTATCCAAACCAATTTCCAGTACTCTATTAATTATGATCTGATCAATCAATGATTGGTGATTGATCCATGCAAGCTCTACTGGCGTCATGTAAACGTAGTGTGTGTGCCCAAACATGTATTAGTTGCCAAATTAATATTGGTAAGTTCACTAGGCCTGTATCTTTTAGATATATAAGAGTATCTCCACCGACGCTCTCAATAGCGATTCCAATAAGTCTATTGTGAGTGCTGGCACGAAAACGTCTCCCACCGACCGTCCCAATAGGGGCAAAGTTGCTGGACGGGCCTAATAGCGCTTCCGGCAACCCCGTTTCGTGCACCGTTGATAACTCACAAGTGCAGGAGATCAATTGTAGTACCTTTCAATTAGAAAAGGTTGTCGAACCCACGAGGAGCTGAAGGTATTGGTTAGTAAGATTGATAAATAAAACAATAAAAGATGCAAGTGTTTTTGTTATTTTTGGTTGTATAGTTGCAATGCAGAAAATAAACAGTAGTAAGTCAAAGCTCTCAAAGAGAGAAAGCCTAATCCTCTTATGTGCAAGAGGACAAGCTCAAGTGATGTGTAACTTATATGTTGATACCCAATGATGCTATTATAACAGACGCCAAAAAACAGTCTTGATGGCGTGGAGTTACCTGCGTCAAAAGAATATGGGTTAGGTTGAGACTCCAAGTGCAGAGTGTATGTAATAGTGGAAGACAGTTTTCCCCACGAGGGGTGACTCGAGGGTTTAATATCGAACTCTCGGGGAACCAGTATTTCAGGTGTTATCTCCTTATCCTTCTCTTGAGAATCTGCACCAAAATAAATTGTTTTGTGCCCTCAACCTCACCAAGTGGTTGTCAAGCACAAGGTGTGAGAATGATAATAAAATAAATATGCTAACACTAGTAAATATGCAATGATGGTAAGTAAATATTCAAGGATGATGGTAGCAATGATAAATGATATTTTTGCGTTTTTTATGATGAATGCAAGATATAAAAGTGTTTTTGTATTTTCGGATTTAATAATGGCAGCAAACAAAAGTGGTGATAAAAGTGTTGGAAATGTGTTTCTTATGATTAAAAATGGACCGGGGTTCATGGTTTCACAAATGCACTCTCTCTTGATAACGTGGTAGACAATGGAACACTAAAATTAACATGAAAGATGGCAAGACATGGTTTGACAAGTTATTAATAATATGGGCATCACGTCCTAACATAGAGATCTCAAGTATAAGTTGTTCTCTCTCTTATGCTCCACCAAGATGCGAACTAAATCATAACACTTTAGTAATTAAGATAAATCAGAGCATAGCAATAAGTTCAATGACATGAAGTTAAAATAAGAACATGCTAGATTTAGTCATGGAGATAGTGGCAAAGGTCACATCCACTCTCCGGTAGCATGGTATTTTTGTTTATCCCTAGTGAGGCAACAAAGTAAGGTAAAAAACCCAAGTGGATCGCAGAACTTTCTCTCACATTCACTGCACTAGCCACCCCCCGTTACTCCAACTAATGCACACGTTCCCCCTCACATGCTCTCATAAACATGCTTGATCATGACAAGTAAATAAGAACGGGGTACATAATATGCATCTAGTTTCATAACTGAAACAAAACTATTGCAATCTCAAACATGTATTAACTCATAATAAAGATCCATCACAAAGGAATTACATAGATAACCGTAATCATGTTCAGCAGCTCATACGGTACTAATTAGTGAAGCTCATAGAGAGGAGAGATACATAAGTTACTTCCACAAACCCATAGTCCAGGGGTGGACTACTCCCTTTTCATCATGGTGTCGGTGGAGATGTTGTTGGAGGGGAAGGAGACCACACCGGCAGCGCCCCGCCGGAGTTTTCCCCCTCCAATCTTCAGCTCCAGATTTCTATTTCGTGGTTTCTATGTTTCGGCGGCGCTCTCTTTCGCGAAAGCCCTGGGGGTCTATATATAGTCGTTTTTAGGTCAAGACGAAGCTTCGGGAAGAAAGATCGACGGCAGCGGAGGCCCGAGGGCCAGGATGGGGGACCCCACGCGGTCAGGGAATCTGGCCGCGTGGGCCCACCCCTTTCTGCCTTCTGGTATCCGTTTCTTCGATTCCTTTGCGCCTACGTTTCGTTCCTTCCAAAAAAGTGATCCCCGTAAAGTTTCAGGTCATTTGGACGTCGTTTGGGTCACTGAAACATCAAAATATAGAAAAAGGGGTTTTCTGACAGCGCAGGGTTAATTCTAGAAAAATGGGGAAGTTGTTAATTATCCCCAAAACTCAATATAAATCATGAATATAACCCTTATATGATGCAAATAACATGGAATACCATGTAATAAAATGTAAAGTTCATGTATGCATTTTACATGCATCAACATCCCCAAGCTTAACCCATGCTCGTCTCGAGTATGAAGGTGATAAAACTAACATGGACTTTGCATTTTAATACTATCAATGGATATCAAAGGTGATTACTATTGCTACATAGAGTCAAATGATTCATTCTTCAAAGGAATAACAATATGCAAGATAAATTATGAAGTGATATCAAATACTCAACGTAAAGATGTTCAATGATAAATTCACAAAGTGTAACATAGAAGAAAGTACTATGGACCAAATGTATGCATAATGAAAAGTAAAAACATCCTATGGTGATCATAGAGTACTTCTTATGAAAACTAAATATAAAAGGTGGACACTTTGGATAGATAAATAAGTAGAGGTAAAGTATGAATAAGTTTCATCTAACTTCCAAACACTTCTATTTAAGTTAATGCTTGCAATGTGGTAGTCATTGGTGTGGAGCTCTCATTACCCCTATCATAGCATGTTGAATGATTAATGTTTAAAGTGAAAGCAAATATGAGTGGTGTGCTTGACAATGCATTGGTTGAATGTCTCATGCCCCTTGAATACAAGTACCTACAATATGTGTTACTCACTTTGGTCCACAAAGTAAATTCAAATAAAGGTCATTGCAAGTAATAATAGTATCATCAAGAACTGCACTGGGGTACCTCTTGCCCCTTGACATGAACAAGCCCATGTCAAAACAACAAGACAAACAGACAATGAACAATATCAGCACTCTTTTATTTACTATGGGCAGTGGCGAAGCCAGCCTCAATAATCTGTGGGGTCACTATTATTTTTTTGTATTGTTTTCTTCACAGTGTACAGTAAATCTACAGTGTTTTTAGTGTATTTTGCTCAAAAGCTGTGGGGTCGGCCGACCCCACAGCTAACGTGCAGCTCCGCCGCTGACTATGGGTATAGCTTTTTATTATGAGGTGCATCACTGAATGAACATTATGGTTATGCTATAAATTTCCACCATGAATGATGCATGGCTTAGATTAGCGGACCAGGCATTTCTCTAACCATTTATACAAACTCTTTGAACTTGCTAAGTATCCAGATTCATTTCACCCATGATAGACATCCATAAACAAAAGTACATGACATCAACTAAATATAAATAAGTGCAATGTTAAAAGCTTGCCATGTGACAGCACATATGGGCTAACTCCCAACCAAAACAATTGTCAAGCCCACAACTTCATAATTTTAATCACAATGGTTCATGCTTATTAAATACAATAAAAGTAAATTGTGCATCAATTTCGTGAGAGCTTTTAACCAATTTTTCCCATGACAATCAATAACATAAGCATTTAAATTCAGAAATATAGATAACACAATATAACATGATAAACATACTTGGAATAGCATAAAGCTAATAGGTAGATATGGTGGACTCACTGGAAAAACTTTGGTTGAACGTGTTGGGAAACAAGCTTTTTACTTGTTGTAATTTTTGGGCTAGTAATAGGGAGAAAGTTGACCATCTAAATGCATGCATAAGTGTCCATAGAACTAATCAATCCATGTTAAACCAAGTAAAGTTAAAATTCAACATCTAAACATGGCATAAGATAGCTCTTAACAACACTCTTACAAATTAACATTCATTCAAAGCACATGAATTATGCAACTATATGTATCTTTTAAAATCAACTCAAACATCCCTATCCCAATATATTTAATAGCATCCAACATAATTCAACCTAAACTTCCAGTAGCTCTCTCATATATAAATGATAGTGGTGGTCTCAAGAAAATAAAAAATCAAACCGAAATAACAAAAGCAAATAAAAAAACAGACGCTCCAAGTTTATACGATAAAGTGTTTTGATCGAAAAGCAGAAGTTAGACGTGTGCAAACCGAGAGTGTGTTGGTCTAGTGGGATTGTCTTGACATCCCCAAGCTTATGGTCTTCACCATCCTTGGATAGCTCTTGGTGCAGCTCCTCTAATCCCTGTGAAAAAACTTCAAAACAACGTTTCTCCCATTTCTTTTCTGTGGGTGATATTAGTAGTGATAAACAAATAGGTTCCTTGTTGCATAAAATCCTTAGGCAAAAATTCATATGAATGTCCAGAGAGTATATAATATTGTATGCCTATTCATAAACTCAATTGAATCAAAAAGATTCAAGCAAAAAGCTCAAAGAATGCATCAAACAATATCAAGACAGAATCTGTCCAGAAAAACAGCAGCAGCAAAACGCATTTTTCTACCCTACTTAAACTCATCAGAAAAATCTTTAAAAAATCAAGTATAGAGAGGATGAAAAGTTGAAGCTACACTTCAAATTACAGCTCAATCGGAGTTACAGATAAAAAACGAAAAATCAAACCGTGCACAGACTTCGTGCAGGCAGAAAACTCTCCGAAAATGAATAGCAACTTTTCAAACCCAAAATAGGTAAAACTTGGTTCTTTATTAAAAATCCCAGAAACAAAACTAACAAACTACTCTCTTGTTACAGCAAGAGGACTCAAAGAAAATCTCAAACAAAAACAACCGGGTTGCCTCCCGTAAAGTTTTTTTTATAGCCATATAGTTAGGCTTACTTACTTGATAATCAAAGGGGACGTAACTCATGAGGGAGCTTGAACCTTGGTGTGTCCCTCTTTCTTGGGAAGTGTTCCATGCTCTTCTTATGTGGAAACTGAAACTTCACATTCCCTTCCTTTGAATCAATAATGACACCTATAGTACGAAGAAAAGGTCTTCCCAAAATAATTGGACTAGAGGTTTTATTCCCCATGTCCATGATTAGAAAATCAACAGGCACAAAAGTCATGTGTAATTCTACCATAACATCACTTACTTTTCCTAGAGCATGTCTAATGGAATCATCAGCAAGTGCAAGTTCAATAGAGCATTTCTCAATATTTTTAAGTTCAAGGACTTCATATAGTTCTTTAAATAATATAGAGACACTAGATCCGAGATCAAGTATAGCATGGTGTGTCTCTTTTCCAATGGTTACTAGTACCTTGGGAATCCATACATCCCCAAGCTTAGGGGTATCATAGCTTCTAATATAGTTTTTCACATGAAAACACCTCCAGCAGCTGAATCAAGTATATTTCTAGACATGTAATTTAGACCATTGTAAAAAGAGTGTAAAATGGTCCATTCATTAACCCCATGTGATGGACAAGTTCTAATCATGAGTTTAATCCTATCCCAAGCCATGGCAACATGTTCATTTTCATTTTGCCTAAAAGAGAGGATATTGTTTCTATTTTGCAATATTTTAACAGGGAGATAATATTTCTTAATGAAAGCTTCTTTTAAATCATCCCAAGAATTAATACTACCAGTAGGTAATGAATGTAGCCACTCTTTAGCTTTTCCTCTAAGTGATAAAGGAAATAACTTCAGTTTTAAGACATTACTTTCAACATTTTTAAACTTTTGCATGTCACAGATTTCAATAAAATCATGAAGATGCATAGAGGCATCCTCAACAGCACTACCACCAAATTGTTCCATAGTTATCAAGTTTAACAAACTAGGACTAACTTCATAGCTCTCAGCAATAATCTCAGGTGTGGTGATAGGCTTAGCAATAAATTGATCATTAGGAGTGTCTGTGTAGTCACACAATTTAGTTCTATCTCCCATTTTAACAAGTTTTTATGTGTTTTTAATTTTTTATGCAAAACTGAAAGTAAAATGACACTAATGCAACTTGAAATAACAAATGCAACACAAAAATGCAAAACTGAATATAAATATGCAAACCGAAATATAAAGATGATATGCAAGACAAGAACAAAACAAAATAAAATGATTGTAGGTAAAGATGGATAAGATGATGCTCACGTAGGTGCAACCTCCCCAAGCTTAGGTTGTTACACAAGTTGGTGATGAAGTTGACTTGATGTGAGTGATCCTTGGATAAACCTTTCAGCTATGGTTCCCCGGCAACGGCGCCAGAAAACGTCTTGATACCCAATGATGCTATTATAACAGACGCCAGAAAACAGTCTTGATGGCGTGGAGTTACCTGCGTCAAAAGAATATGGGTTAGGTTGAGACTCCAAGTGCAGAGTGTATGTAGTAGTGGAAGACAGTTTTCCCCACGAGGGGTGACTCGAGGATTTAATATCGAACTCTCGGGGAACCAGTATTTCAGGTGTTATCTCCTTATCCTTCTCTTGAGAATCTGCACCAAAATAAATTGTTTTGTGCCCTCAACCTCACCAAGTGGTTGTCAAGCACAAGGTGTGAGAATGATAATAAAATAAATATGCTAACAGTAGTAAATATGCAATGATGGT
Organism: Poa pratensis; assembly: GCA_947311845.1. Lineage (NCBI taxonomy): Eukaryota > Viridiplantae > Streptophyta > Magnoliopsida > Poales > Poaceae > Poa > Poa pratensis. Next base: position 27,358,891 of record CAMZMU010000068.1, read on the forward strand.
AAATAAATATGCAAGGATGATGGTAGCAATGATAAATGATATTTTTGGGTTTTTTATGATGAATGCAAGATATAAAAGTGTTTTTGTATTTTCGGATTTAATAATGGCAGCAAACAAAAGTGGTGATAAAAGTGTTGGAAAGGTGTTTCTCATGATTAAAAATGGACCGGGGTTCATGGTTTCACAAATGTACTCTCTCTTGATAACGTGGTAGAACACTAAAATTAACATGAAAGATGGCAAGACATGGTTTGACAAGTTATTAATAATATGGGCATCACGTCCTAACATAGAGATCTCAAGTATAAGTTGTTCTCTCTCTCATGCTCCACCAAGATGCGAACTAAATCATAACACCTTAATAATTAAGATAAATCAGAGCATAGCAAGAAGTTCAATGACATGAAGTTAAAATAAGAACATGCTAGATCTAGTCATGGAGATAGTGGCAAAGGTCACATCCACTCTCCGGTAGAATGGTATTTTTGTTTATCCCTAGTGAGGCAATAAAGTAAGGTAGAAAACCCAAGTGGATCGCAGAACTTTCTCTCACGTTCACTGCACTAGCCACCCCCCGTTACTCCAACTAATGCACACGTTCCCCCTCACATGCTCTGATAAACATGCTTGATCATGACAAGTAAATAAGAACGGGGTACATAATATGCATCTAGTTTCATAACTGAAACAAAACTATTGCAATCTCAAACATGTATTAACTCATAATAAAGATCCATCACAAAGGAATTACATAGATAACCGTAATCATGTTCAGCAGCTCATACGGTACTAATTAGTGAAGCTCATAGAGAGGAGAGATACATAAGTTACTTCCACAAACCCATAGTCCAGGGGTGGACTACTCCCTCTTCATCATGGTGTCGGTGGAGATGTTGTTGGAGGGGAAGGAGACCATACCGGCAGCGCCCCGCCGGAGTTTTCCCCCTCCAATCTTCAGCTCCAGATCTCTGTTTCGTGGTTTCTCTGTTTCGGCGGCGCTCTCTTTCGCGAAAGCCCTGGGGGGGTCTATATATAGTCGTTTTTAGGTCAAGACGAAGCTTCGGGAAGAAAGATCGATGGCAGCGGAGGCCCGAGGGCCAGGATAAGGGACCCCACGCGGTCAGGGAATCTGGCCGCGTGGGCCCACCCCTTTCTGCCTTCTAGTGTCCATTTCTTCGATTCCTTTGCGCCTATGTTTTGTTCCTTCCAAAAAAAGTGATCCTCGTAAAGTTTCAGGTCATTTGGACGTCGTTTGGGTCCCCTGAAAAATCAAAATATAGAAAAAGGGGTTTTCTGACAGCGCAGGGTTAATTCCAGAAAAATGGGGAAGTTGTTAATTATCCCCAAAACTCAATATAAATCATGAATATAACCCTTATATGATGCAAATAACATGGAATAACATGTAATAAAATGTAAAGTTCATGTATGCATTTTACATGCATCATATGTGGAAAACGTTCCCGAGGGCGGCATGGATATTGCTAGGCATAGAGATTTATTAAACAACACGTTGAATATCTTGTCAAGTTTTAATCTTCTTTGGACGGAGCCATTATTAGATATAGCTAAATAAATAAACTACAACCCCTTATGATGGATCATGTGGCCAAGTAAATGACTGCACAAGAATTATTAAGACATAAAGTCCCACCATAGCATTACACTCTAAGGTCCCCGATACTAATACCCTCATAATATAACTTCATGATTCGGTCCCAGGTTTACATGTCCTCCAAGTCTCCCTCAATTCATTATACTACGGTGTTCTCCTATGAGCCCATATAGGTGAAGTGTTGTGCAGTCGACGTTCGCACAACACCATCATAGAATCACATAAAAGATAAACTCTTGACAAAATACCAACACATGTTATATATAAATCATTGCCAATTCATCCTATGCCCTCAGGAACATATGGGAACTACTCACAACGTGCAAACATGATAATATTCAGTGGCATAAGTGGTACAACACAATCTGAAAATATAACTTCACCACCAAATAATGACAAGTACTCAATCACAAACATGAATAGTAGCACAAGACAAGTATCTAGGGTATAGCAACTCTCAAACTACGAGGGGAACGGAGTGGATCACGGAGATGATGATGGAGATGGTGCTGGTCTTGGTGATGGTGATGATGTAGAGGCCTCCTCCCACGCCAAGGAGGAGAGGTGATGACGATGACGATGATTTCCCCCTTCTCCGGAGCTCCGGAGCAGCAGGATCTGATCCCCCTCGGAGGGAATCAGGAGTTTCGCCGCCGCCGCGGCCTCGATGGTTTCGGGAAAATTAGGGCGTGTCTTTTCGGGGAGGACGAAGGCGTCGATAAAAAGCCCCAGGCGAGGAGGTGCCCGAGGCGCCGTTTAGTGGGTCCCACGCGGCCCAAGATTCTGGCCGCGTGGGCCCACCTCTTTTGGGCCTCGTGGCTCTCCTCTCTTCGGTCTTCTTCCCTCTGCCTTTCTCTCGACGAAAAACCAGCTGTGTAATTTTCCTTTTATTATTTGGGTCCCTGTAGCTCCTGAAACATTAAAAACAAGAAAAAGGAGGTTTTCTGCCTCCCAGAAATTAAATACCAAAAATAGGGACTTTGTAAGAAAGTCCCATAAATCATCTAAAACATGTAAAAATAATGATATAACAATGCAAATAACATTCTAATATGATACTAAAAGTTGTATAAATGATGATACAAAATGCACGTATCAACTCCCCCAAGCTTAAACCTTTACTCGTCCTCGAGTAAGTAAGGACATAGATCATTACATGCATCAATGGACTTATGGTTGATAAATAAATACGAGCATTGTATCATCATCATATTCAGTTGCAATGTAAGATTAATGAACTAAAACTCATACACATGAGGGCAACATAAGTAGAAGCTCTAGCAATCACCCCTTACTTTTGAAAGCAAATAACCATTGTATGTTGGACAATTGAATCATACTATTTTTCACATGCTTTTGCTCTTTATGGAAAGCATCATAATATTTTATACTTTGCTGAAATTTAAAGACAAGATAAACTCTTATTAGATAACAAGTTCAAAGAAGACAAATGAAAAGACAGATATAAAATTGTTTGCACCCTTGCTTCACTAGTAACTAGTGCAAACTTTAGTCATGGATATTCAATCAAGTTCCTATGCTCTAACAACCTTTATCTCACACTTTCCATGGCTAACTGAATTTTCAGGTGCCTTCCTTTTCATTCACTTTCCAAGAGCATAAGTATTGAAATATCCATGATCATTAATTTGCTCAAAAGATACTAGATTCTAACAAGAGTGTTTCATATCCTTTTCATTAATCTTCCTAACTTTTTATCCTACAAGACTATATCTCAACCTTAAACTATTAATTTTCAAGTCATATTGACTCATTCTCTTTACTCATTTTATAATGGGGATTCTACAATTGTCCAACACACTCAAGTTAATTAAGTTCAAGGCAAGATGTGACTGAAACTTCTAAATATGCCACGCTCATTTGCATGAGTGTTACCCATAAATCTCCAAACAAGAGAATCATGGATGACACCATACTTTAATATTCATTGATAAACCACAAGATAGAGATACATGATAATGCTCCATGAGCTCACACACGCCTAAGAGATATTGATAACTAAACGATAAAAGCAAAACACACCATGACTAGATAGATATGATAAACTAGTAGAGATAAAGACTAGTTGGAACTCCCCCAAGCTTGACGTCTTGCTAGAACCACTTCTGCTCTTTCTTCTTGTCTTCATAATAATTATCTTCAAGTTTTCCAACAATGCTCATCATAAGGTTGTAGGCTTTTTCAAACTCCCTTGCAGCTTCTCCCAGTTTTCCATGAGATTCTTCTCCACCGTCTCCTTGCAAGGCTTCCACTCCGGGCTTGGTACTTTAACATTAGGGATCTTACGATCCCATTCACCAGGATAGTTCTCTTGGGCGGCACGCCGAAATTCCCTGTCAATAAGAGTAGAAACCACGTTTTTGCTAGCAAGTGCGTGCCTAGGAGCTTTCCCTCCCGTGCTTATGCGCGTCGCCTCTTGTTTCCAAGAGATTGGTTCACCCTCACACCAGCAACAGTGATGGGAGAAGGTGGTGCTGTCGCGAGAGGTGCAACATCGGCGAAGGGCTCGTAGTCTTTCTCTTCAGCTTCTTCCTTTTCCATCTCCTCCTTGTCGGGCTTGTTATCTTCATCGTCGGAGTAGTCCTTCCTCTTCCTATTCCTCCTCCATATGGACGTGGGGCTGTTGCCCTCGAGTTCATCATCATCATCGTCCATGGAGGAGCATTGGTAGGAGTCTCCCGAAGACATAGTTAAAAACCTGACAGGCAGAAACAGCAAAAGAAAGAATCGCTCGAAAACTCTCGGTGCGAGATTAGATCGGCAGAAAGGGGTATATATTGACGGTTTTTAGGTCAAGACGAAGCGTCGGAGAAGAAAACGAGACGAAAAGGGACTCCGAGGAGGGAAAGGAGTGGTCCCACGCGGCCCAAGATTCTGGCCGCGTGGGACCCCTTGTTTCCTTCCTCGGGTCTCCGCTTCGTCCAGTTTTCTTGTCCCACACGTTAATTTCCATAAAAAATGACTTCCGTAAAATATTACGCAATTCCGAGAAACTTTCCAACACTAAAGTTACCTTTTATTGATTTAGGGTTTCTGAAACTGCATGACCTCTCTCAATTACCTCCTCCGGTGTTTGTAAGTTCAATTTTTCCACCATTCCGACGAAGCTCTTTCCTGCAATATAATGTTTAAGGCGTTGTCCATTGACTACATGAGGTTTACCTTTCATATCACCGTGAAGACGGATAGCTCCTGAACGGTACACCTCCTGTATCACTAATGGTCCCTGCCACTTTGAAGCTAACTTTCCTGCAGAAAACTTGAAACGAGAGTTGTACAATAAAACTTGATCACCTACTTTGAATTCTTTTCTCTTAATTTTCTTGTCATGCCAAATTTTAACTTTCTCTTTAAACATTCTAGCACTTTCATAAGCTTCGTTTCTCCATTCATCAAGTAGGTTTAAATCAAGAATTCTCTTCTCTCCAGCAGTCTTAAAATCAAAGTTCAATTGTTTAATAGCCCATCTAGCATTATGTTCTAATTCAACAGGTAAATGACAAGCTTTTCCATAAACCATTCTATAAGGAGACATTCCCATAGGATTTTTAAAAGCAGTTCTATAAGCCCATAATGCATCATTAATTTTAGTTGGCCAATCAGATCTAGACTTATTCACTGTCTTCTCCAAAATGAGTTTAATTTCCCTATTACTTAATTCAACTTGTCCACTTGTTTGAGGGTGATAGGGAGATGCAATTCTATGGTTAACATCATATTTTGCCAATGTTTTTCTAAGAATACCATGCAAGAAATGAGACCCACCATCAGTAATTAAAAACCTAGGAACACCAAACCTGGGGAAAATGATGTCCTTGAGCATCGTCATTGCTGTGGCATGATCTGCACTCTTGGTTGGAATTGCTTCCACCCACTTTGTAACATAATCCACTGCAACCAAAATATGAGTATGCTTTGTCTTTGACTCTGGGAAAGGCCCCATAAAGTCAAAGCCCCAAACATCAAATGGCTCAAGTGGCAAAGAGTAATTCATAGGCATTTCATTTCTCCTATCAATATTTCCTACTCTTTGACATTTATCACAAGATTTAACATATTCAGCACAATCCTTAAATAAAGTAGGCCAATAGAAACCAGATTGTAATGCCTTTGCACCTGTACGATCTCCTGCATGATGCCCTCCATAAGGACTGTCATGACAATCTCTTATAATAGCCTTTTTTTTGAAACTTTTCTACTGTGGGGGAGCCCCCCACAGCCTCACTTTTCACCCTTTATTGAAATTTAAAGAACACTATTTACAAACTACTTACATGGTGTTAGAGACAGTACAAAAAAGATCAATGTAAGTTGTCAAGCCATGATGACAATAAAGGAACATCAGATTCTTTTGCCCTATATTTAAGCATAGAAATTTCCTGTATAAAGCAAGCCTTCCATCCTCTGAAAGTGGGTTTAACATGTTTTAAAATCCAGCCATTCCTTTGTTTCCAGATCCCCCAACACGCCAGGATGACAATTTCTGTGAAACAGGGTCCATCAAAACTTCTCTTAGCGGCAGCTAGCACTTGTGTCGAGTTTCCCAGGTAACCATGAAATTTGCAAATAGTTCCATATTCTTGTACTGAACACGCAATTGAAGAACAAGTGCCTCCAGTCCTCAAGTTGATGCGATGGGCAAAGGATACAGTCAGAGTTGTCAGATATAGTCCTGTGTCTTCGGATCAACATGTCTTGTGTATTTATTCTATCATGAAGAAGCAACCAAGCAAAGAACTTGTGCTTGGATTGACACTTACTCTTCCAGATCAGGCATGAGGGTGCACATTTGGGTAAATTGGAGAAATGTTGCTTGTATACCTTCCTCGGTCTAAATGCACCATCACCAATAGTGCAGACCCAACTATCATGGTTATTCTCAAACAGGGTTACATCCTGTAGCATATCCTGCAACTGTACGTATTCATCAGTTGCTTGAACTGACAGTGGAAGAAAGAAGGACTGAAGCCAGTTGTTAGCCTGCATGAACTCAGCCACTGACTGCAATTTGTCCCTAGCAAAGGAGAAGAGCCTTGGAAATTTTCCATCCAGTTTATCTTTTAACCACAAATCAGACCAAAACAAAACAGAGGTTCCACTTCCCACCACACATTTTGTGTTCGCTCTGTATGCCTCAGAAAAACTAAAAACCCCTCTCCACCAGAAGGATCCAGAATCTATCACAGCATGAGGGACAGCATTGTGATAATATGCATCTTTTATCAACTGAACCCATGGGGTACTGTCATTGTTGTAGAATTTGTGAAGGTGCTTCATCAGTAATGCAGCGTTTTGTACTTTCAAATTGATAATACCCAGTCCACCTTTATCTTTAGGCTTACACACCATATCCCAGGCCGCAAGTGAGTTAACCTTGTCTTTATCTTTTTTTCTCCATAAACAATGTCTTCTTGCTCTGTCCACAATCTCTAGCATCCCAATTGGCATATTCAGAGATAACAAGAAGAATGTGGGTAAGGAGGATAGGACAGAATTAACCAGAACCAATCTGTCACCATATGAGAGGAATGAAGCAGTGGCTGTCAATCTTCTTTCAACTCTATCAGTAAGAGGAGAGAGGTCTCGGATTGTGGGCCTAGTGGTGCCCATTGGTAAACCCAAGTATGTGAAGGGCATTGTACCTAGTTGACAACCAAAGAGATTTGCAAACTCAACCATCTCCTCGTGAGGGACATTAATAGGTACCATTGAGGACTTGTCGAAGTTAACTTTCAAGCCAGTAAAAGCAGCATACATTCTCAAGATTTCCTTGAATATAGCTAGATCTGATTTCCTTGCTGGCAGCACAATAATAGTATCATCGGCGTACTGTATAATGGGATAGTCTTTCCTGATTGGTATAGGAGCAGAGAGCATTCCATCTCTATGAGCTTTATTAACAAGACTTTGTATCAGATCAGCTCCTTCAACAAAGAGAAGTGGGGATAGGGGATCCCCCTGTCGGACACCTCTTTTGCATACAAAGGTTTTACCAGGAATTCCATTCAACAGCACAGAGGAATAGCCCGAAGACAAAATTTCTTTTACCCACAATATGAACAAGGCAGGGAAACCTTTGGCTCGCAGAACTTGCAGAATTGCCTCATGATCAAGTGTGTCAAAAGCCTTTTCAAAATCTATCTTCAGAATAATTACTTTCCTGGCAGACAGTTTACATTGAAATAGGAACTCAAATGACCAGGCAAGACAGTCCTGAATGGTTCTTCCCCTGATGAAGCCGTACTGGTTGTCATGAATAGTTTTTGTAATAACTAACTGCAACCTATTGGCAATAAGCTTTGTAACAAATTTCAAGCAACTATTTGTTAAAGATATTGGTCTGAAATCATTCACTGTCTCTGGACTTTGAATTTTTGGCACAAGTGTTATATATGATCCATTGATGCTTTGCAGGGATAGATGACCAGAGTGAAAATCATTACAGAGTCTCACGAAGTCCGCCTTAACAATGAGCCAACATTTTTTCAGAAACATGCCATTAAAGCCATCAGGTCCTAGAGCTTTATCCAGCTTCATATGTTTCACAATACCTTCAATTTCCTCATTCGAGAAAGGTTCCACCAGGGCACCAAGTTCTGTAGCAGGAGACAGAATTTCTTGCAGGTTGAAAGGCGTAGCAGTGGGTATAGTGACCCCCATTCTTTGTTTGAAGCTAGTCCAAAAAGCACTAGCCTTTTGCTGGTGATCAACCAAGGTAACACCGTCATCATTTTTTATCTCAGCAATTGTGTTATGCATGTATCTTTCTGTAGCCTTTGCATGAAAAAAATTGGTGTTTTCTCCTCCGAGTTGTACCCATCTTATGGTACATCTTTTTTTCCAGTAGTCCGACTGAATAAGCAACATACGTTTGAGGTGGACTTTAACTATATTCCTGAAGTTAAATTCTGGCCTACTTAGGTCCCTCTCATCTTCCAACTGATCAATGAGGAATATAGCCTTATTGCATTTCTCAATGATTATCCGAATTTGAGACAATGATCTACCCCATCTTTTTAACTCATGCCGTACATTTTTAAATTTTGCAGTTAGGATCCCTGCACTGGTAGCTGCATGCACTGGCCATTTCCACACTGATGCAACCAAGTCGAGGAAGCCAGGTTGTTGTTCCCAATGGTTCTCGAACCGAAAAATCTGAGCCTTGGGGATTTTTGTTGATATACTAACCACACAAGGAATGTGGTCAGAAGTGGACTTAGCAAGAGGATGAACAAGCGAATTAGGATATTTCAGTGTCCACTGACAGCTTGTAAAGAACCAGTCTAGTTGCTCCAGGAGTGGTTGGTTTGCATATTGGACCAAGTAAAACTTCTTCCCTTCAAGGGCAGCTCAACCAATCCCAAGAAACTAATTATCTCATTAAAAATGAAAATGTCATTCATATCTGCACCTGGTTTATTTCTATTTTCAACCGGCCTTATGAAGTTAAAGTCTCCAACCAGCAGCCAGTTTTCATGAAAAGGAATAGTTAAATCATGCAACCATTGAACAAATTCATCTCTCTCTGGCCCTCTGCATGGGCCATAAACCGACACAAGTGTCCATGTTTCCTTAGTGTGCTTGGAGGCAAAGGAAATGCGAATTGCAGATCTTGTAATCTCTTGCAGGTTACCATAAAAATGGAGCTATTCCATAGCACAATCAGACCTCCAGATGCTCCAACTGAGGGAGAGTAGACAAATCTGTCAAATCTTTTGGGACAGAAGGTTCTAATAAAGGAGTGGTCAAAAGATTCACATTTTGTTTCTTGCAAGCAAATTATTGCGCATTGACTCTCATCTATCTTGTTGTATACAAGTACTCGTTTATCTTTATCATTAAGCCCCCTGACGTTCCAATCCAGCACTTTCCAATCTAATAACCAGAATTTTGTACCATCCATGGAAACCAAAGAAATAGCAGTGTACCAATACTGACAGGAGCATCCAGCCAGCATAACAGAACAAGCATCACATACAGAAGGCATTCCACAGTCACCATAACAGCAGAAAGAACATCATAACACATAGACATAATATCCATTGTACTTCTCATAATAGACATATACTGACATTGTTGTTCAAAGTAAACAGGACCATAGCAGCAGACACAACCATTGCATACATCAAAAGAACCAGTATAGGCGCTGGAGGAGACCCACTGATAAGTAACAAGTTCAGACACCAAAAGACACGAGATACAGATAGAACATGGCACACAGGACCCAAAACGACCTTCACATAGGCCATGACACACATGTGTTTGGTTACTCATCATCATAACCGTTGGGTTTGTCATGTTTAGGTTGGGCATCAAGCCTTTCCTCTGTCAGCTCCTCCTCTGGAATCTGCAAGCTCCTAGCAATTTGCTGTAGACGATGGACTGGCGTGTGTGGGGTAACTGTGTTCCTTGTTTCTGCTTGCGGTTCAGTGCCATCCTTGCTATTTTCTGCATGGTCTTCATGTGTGGCTTCCTGCCTCTTCCTGCTACACCTTGGTTTTTTCTTAGCAGGCGTAGTAAGCTGAGAAGAGTTCCTAAATCCTTGCTTCTGAAGACACTGCCTCAAACTCCTTCGGACAGTTGTATCTGTTGCAAGTGTTTGCCTTTTGCCTCTCTTCTTTTTAACTGCTTCAGGTGTCGCTGAAAAGATAGGGGGGCACAATTGTTCCTCTTGCTCTGAGTCAACAAAACAAAGTGCTCGAGCAACTGGTCGACGCTTGACAGCAATCACAACTGTCTCAGCTTGAGAATTATTTTGGCACCGCAGCTTAAAGTCCACCTTCATGTCAAAAGCAATGTGCCAGCTTCGTTTGGCCAGTATAATGTGTAGAGGTGACGGCAGAACTATGTTCTTGGGGAGCACAGCTGACATGATAAAGGGAATCACAACATTAGCAGCTCTATCCCAAAGGAAACTAGGTGGTAGTTCTGGGCCAAAGACCGTCTTGGCATATGTGCTCATCTGATGCTCTACTGGGATTACAAAGTCGCTGATCACAGCCTGGTTAATAGTTAGTTGCATCCCTGGTCCATTGATCTCTTGGCCCTGATCAGAGTTATCAGATTGATCAATAACTATCGAGCCAGACTCTTGCGCCACTTCTTGCTGAGCATTGGGCATCTCCCCTTCTGGCATGTTATTGGGCTGTTGGTCATGTTGTTGCTCCTTCTGATTCCATCCTATTTCAGAGTATTGAGGACCCACAAACATATTTGCATTCATGTGTAGGTTTCCAGGCAGAGGATGGAGATTACCATCTAGGGACATGGGGTCTTCGTCAGCAGGTAAACCATTAGCAAAAGCTGCACTCAATATGTAACAGGGTGCTGTCCAAGACTCCTTCACTGCCCCCAAGTCACCGAAGTGTTGAAAGACAACATCTCTAGGTACTAATGCAGGTGATTCAAAACAAGCATAAACCATTGTTCTGTCTAGTGCTGCATCAATGTGGTGCCAGTATAGCATCTGACCAAAAGTGGAGACATCATTGCGGATATCTCTGTCATTGCGGTAATCTAAAGGTATACCTAGGAACATGAGCCATCCCTTCCGAAAACCATGTACAGACTTATGGATCTCCTCCCTATCATCATGATTAACAAATCTAATGAACACATCTCGAGCAATCTCATAAGGTCCATGATCTACTATAGCAAAGCGAGAAGCAGGGCTGCGCATCTCCAACAGACCCACACCAAAGAGACATGGCTGGATACTATCAACTACTTTATCGAGGTTACCTTGAACAAAGTTCCGAATCTGCTGCCTCCAGAGGTGTTCTGCTTCAGGGAGAGGTTCCGACATCATGATCGCCACGCAGTACCGCTCGTTCCGGCGAGGAGGCGGTGTTGCTGGCGTGTAGTAGGTTCTTGGCAGGCGGGTAGGGCCCCCATTAATGATCTGATGACCAGCCGGCACCCATCGAGCAGGACCAAGCTCAAAAGTCACCATCGCCGGCGGCTTGCTTTGAAGTTCTGGAGGCGAAGGTGGCGGATTGGGTTGCGGTTGCTGGGGCGGCTTAGAGCTCTGCGCCGCAGAGTTTGAGGTTTTTGAAGATGAAGCATCCAGGCCGACCAGGTTAGCCTTACTGGTATCTGTGTCGGGCACGGTTTGGATTCTTATTTTAGGAACCCAAACCTTACCTGAAAATACAAGTTCCTTTCCTAAACAATCCCTTTCCTTGTGGCCCAGCCTGTAGCACGCCCTGCAGCGTACTCTGTTTGTGCAGCCCATTATAGTATGACCCATACTCATACATCTGCTACACTCCCAGAACCTGAAGACAATATCATCAACCACTTCCTCTAGCCCATGAAGCCCATCAGATTGACTGCTTGTTAGATCAGTATAATTTGAAACTTCTTTTGCCGCAGGGGGACTAAGGTGTTGATCAGTATTATTATCAAAAGAACCAAACTGAATCTTGGCAGTTGGTGTACTGCCATACTCATCCCCAGTTTCTTTGCCAAGTTTCTTCTGAAACTCATAACCCCGACAAGCCTCATACTCAATTACTGAACCAAAAGAAATGTTTCGTTTGACTGATTTTCTGTTTGCTTCTTTTTGTAGTATTGACTTTGCTGGAGCAGTTTGCAATGCACGCATGGCAGCATCTCTCCTTCGTTTGTTGGGGATAACAGTTGTCCATTCATTGGAACACTCCTTTTGCCAGAGGCTGAATTCTTTCTGCCAGTTCGGGCCTCCATGCCCCCATGTATGAAAATAGCATTTAAATTCATGACAGGAAAATCCCTTGAGGTTCATAATCAGGACCCCCACATGCCTTGAAGAGACTGAAAAACGAAAGAGCCTTTCATTTAGGTATTGTACATTCGGATCAACTGAGCGGCCTCCCAGACATGCTTCCAAGGCTAGACTGACTGTTTCCTCCGAGAGGCGGAAGTTCGATCTACCAAAAGATACTGCCAACAGGAAATGATTCGCTCTGCCCAAAGGATGCACTGTGGTGCCAAATCGGTTCTTAACATCTGCTATGAATTTTTTACCAGGGGTGTAGTCTAATCCAATCTTCAGATAATCACTCATTCGTGAGGTCATAGTTTTCTGGTGATCAGCATCATCATACTTGGTTGTGTAGTAACCAGATCCATCTGATCCCAACGGAGACTCCAAACAAGAAACTACCATGGCATAGTGTTCAGGAAATCTCACCTCGGATCTAGTCTTGATCACCTCACCATCCTCGAGATACTTGCCAATGATCGACTCACCCTTGGCGTTGCGCAGCACGATCCAGTCCTTCAAGACGTTGTTCGGCCTCCATAGCCGCATCTCTCCATCATATGCCTTGAGACATCCACGATCTAGGTCCTTGACCATGGAGTAGGTGACCTTCCAACGCCATAATGGGTTAACCATCTTGGGCGAAAGGTTTAGGGTTTAGTATGGTGTACACCGACGAAAGGGTGACGCCGGCGGTGGTGGTCTGGGGCGAAAGGTTTAGGTGGTGGACACCGGCGACTGGAGTACGCTGACGGTAGTGGGCAGAGTGGATGCCAGCACCAGGGGGACGCCGGCGGTGGAAAGGGCCGGAGCCCCTAGGTCGCCATCACGATCGCCTCACCACTTTTTTCGGATCAGATTAACGAATCCGTTGTTTCATGATTTTTAGTTCATGCTCAGGTACACAACATCTAATAATACCATCCACACTTTTCTTATAAAGGAAAGGATCATCCCAAAAATAATGTCAAAGATCATAAAAGAATTTTTTTCTTTGTTGAAAAGTGAAGTGTGGGGTGATACGTCTCAAACGTATCTATAAATTTTGATGTTTCATGCTTGTTTTATACCAATTGCTACATGTTTTGCATCTACTTTATATCACTTTTACACATTTTTGGGACTAACCTATTAACAAGATGCCGAAGTGCCAGTTCCTGTTTTCTGCTGTTTTTGTATTCCAGAAAAGCTAGTCTGGAAATATTCTCGGAATTGGACGAAACTTCACGGGGATCCCTATTTTACCAGAACACACCTGAAGGACCAAAGAAGCAGCAGAGGAGAGCCACCAGGGCCCCACACGCCACTAGGGCGCGGGTCCCCCCTGCGCGCCCTAGAGTGGTGTGGGCCCCTCGGGGGTTGTCAGCCGCCGCCCTTTCGCCTACTTATTCCCCCCGACGCGAAAACCCTAAGTGCCTGAGCCAATATCCACGAAAAGTTCCAGAGACGCCGCCGCCATCAACCCTAGCTCGGGAGGGTCCAGAACCTCTTCCCGGCACCCTACCGGAGAGGCGAATCGTCACCAGAGGCTTCTACATCGCCATGCCTGCCTCCGGAGTGATGCGTGAGTAGTTCATCCTTGGACTACGGGTCCATAGCAGTAGCTAAATGGTTGTCTCTCCAATTTGTGCCATCATGTTTAGATCTTGTGAGCTGCCCTACATGATCAAGATCATATTATTGTAATGCTACGTGTTGTGTTTGCTGGGATCCGATGAATATTGAATACTATGTCAAGTTGATTATCAATCTATGCCTTATGTTATTTAAGATCTTGCATGCTTTCCGTTACTCGTAGATGCTTTGGCCAAGTAGATGCTTGTAACTCCAAGAGAGAGTATTTATGCTAGATAGTGGGTTCATGCCTCTGGTAATCTGGGAGAGTGACAGCAACTTCTAAGGTTGCGGATGTGCTGTTGCCACTAGGGATAACCTAACAATGCTATGTCCACGGTCATATGTATTTGTTTACATTACGCACTTTACTTAATGCAATTATCCGTTGCTTGCAACTTAATACCAACGGGGGACTCGGATGACAACCCGGCGGTGGATTATTAGTCATAGACGCTGTTGGATGACGGTCTATGTATTATGTCGTAATGACCAATTAAATATCATAGTAATCATCATGTCATATATATGCATTGTCATGCGCTCACTATTTGTCAATTGCCCAGCTGTAATTTGTTCACCCAACATGTTAGTTATCTTTTATGGAGAGACACCACTAGTGAACTGTGGACCCCGGTCCATTCTTTTACACTGATTAAACCACCACAAACTGCAAACTGTTCCTTTTTCATTCTCTGCAATTTAATACTCATTTTCCACACCATACGTTTAATCCTTTGTTTTCAGCAAGCCGGTGAGATTGACAACCTCACTGTTTCGTTGGGGCAAAGTAGTTTGATAGTGTTGTGTGTAGATTCCATGTTGGTGATCGTGTTGCGCCGCGCGAGCCACCAACAACCTTCTGAAGAGTTGCTGCTCCTACTGGTTCGATAACCTTGGTTTCTTTCTAAGGGAAACCTTGCTGCTTAACTGCATCATACCTTCCTCTTGGGGTCTCCCAACGAACGTGTGATTCACGCCAACAAGCTCTTTGTCTGGCGCCGTTGCCGGGGAAGTACTCATCATCATTCTCGAATACTCTCCCGTCAACCAGGCGGCAGCATGGGGGTAGAACGTTACCAACAATAAAATTTGCATAGTTGGCAAACCATGGTGATGCAACTTTAGCACTAGAAACATTAACAATTGCAAGTTGTTCATTAACAAAGCTATCATTAATAGGAATAGGATCATCAGGTATATTTTCCATTCTAGAAAGATGATCAACAACTTGATTATCTTCCCCTTTCCTATCAACAATGTGTAAATCAAATTCTTGCAATATAAGTACCCATCTTATTAATCTAGGCTTAGCATCTTTCTTATTCATTAAATATTTAATGGCAGAATGATCAGTATGCAATGTGACTTTCGAATCAGTAATATAAGGTCTAAACTTGTCACAAGCAAATAGCACTGCTAAAAATTCTTTTTCAGTTGTGGCATAATTCCTTTGAGCAGCATCAAGTGTTCTACTAGCATAATAAATGACATTCAGTTTCTTATCAACACGTTGGCCCATAACAGCCCCAACTGCATAATCACTAGCATCACACATAATTTCAAAAGGTAATTTCCAATCAGGAGGTTGAATAATAGGAGCACTTATTAAAGCATTCTTCAAAATATTAAAGGACTCAATGCAATCATCATTAAAAGAGAAAGGAACATCCTTTTGCAAAAGATTGGTTAGGGGTTTTGATATTTCGGAGAAATCTTTAATAAACCTACGATAAAAACCTGCATGCCCAAGAAAACTTCTTATACCTTTGATGTCCCTTGGGTATGGCAGCTTTTCAATAGCTTCTATCTTTGCTGGGTCAACTTCTATTCCTTTTCCAGAAATCTTATGCCCAAGAACAATACCTTCAGTAACCATGAAGTGACACTTCTCCCAGTTTAAAACTAAGTGTTGGTCTTCACAATGCTGCAAAACTTTGTTAAGGTTGAACAAGCAATTATCGAAGGAAGTAACATACATAGAAAAATCATCCATAAAGACTTCCATTATCTTTTCAATATAATCAGCAAATATAGCATTCATGCATCTTTGCAAAGTAGCAGGAGCATTACATAACCCGAATGGCATTCTCCTATAAGCAAATGTACCATATGGGCAAGTAAAAGTGGTCTTTTCTTGATCATCCTTATGGACTGGAATTTGTGAGAAACCTGAATAACCATCTAAATGACAAAAGTAAGAGTGTCTACATAACCTTTCTAACATTTGATCAATAAATGGCAATGGGTAATGATCTTTACGAGTTGCTTTATTTAACTTTCTGAAATCAATACACATCCTATAACCAACAACAGTACGTTGAGCCACAAGTTCATCCTCATCATTTGGAACAACAGTCATTCCACCCTTTTTAGGAACACAATGAACTGGACTAACCCACTTACTATCAGCTATGGGATAAATGATACCAGCTTCAATAAGTCTTATTACCTCTTTCCTTACCACTTCCTTCATTTTTGGATGGAGACGGCGTTGATAATCAACAACAGGTTTTGCATCCTCTTCCAAATTAATTTTATGCATACATAAAGCTGGGCTTATACCTTTAAGATCATCAAGATAGTATCCAATGGCTGGTCGGTGAGCTTTAAGCACATCAAGTAATTTCTCTTCTTCTTCAGCTGAAAGGTTAGCACTAATAATGACAGGATATATGCTCTTCTCATCCAAATATGCATATTTCAGATTTGTAGGCAAAGGCTTTAATTCAAAGCTAGGATCCCCTTTAGGTGGTGGTAGCACTCCTAAATTATCAGGTGGGATATGCAATTGTAATTGTGGTGGTTGTTGCCATAATATTTGTTCTAAAACATCCTTTTCCTCATCATTAAATGGTTCATCTTGATTAAGCATATAACGTCCTACAACATCTGTTGAAGCTACAGCTATATGTGCAAGAGTTTCAATTATATCTTCAGAAATTGGCTCTTTCACAACATGTTTATCAGCAAATTTGGAAAAGTTGAACTCAAGTTTTTCACCAGCACATTTAATAAACACTTTCTCTTTTGGCAAATTAATTTCAGCACCAACAGTGTTTAAGAAAGGTCTACCAAAAATGATAGGACAAAAAGAATCTTGAGGACAACCAAGCACAATAAAATCAGCAGGATATTTTATTTTGCCAACCAATACTTCAACATCTCTAATAATTCCAAATGGACTAATATAATCTTTATTAGCAAGTTGAATTGTCATACCCGTCTCTTCCATAATGATAGGATCAATATCAGGCTTGATTTCAAGATAAAGAGAATATGGAATGACACTAATACTTGCTCCAATATCACATAGACCATGATGACCATGACCACTTTAGGAGTAGTGGCATAAGCACTGTCATATAGAGCAAGGTGCAGCGAGGAACGATTCATAAATGCCATAGTAACAATGAGATAGAACAGTAAATAAAATTCAGCTTTCAAGTTTCCTTACCAAACTTCTTACCAATAGCGCTACGCTCCCCGGCAACGGCGCCAGAAAAGTATCTTGATGACTCCCAAGTGCAGGAGATCAATTGTAGTACCTTTCAATTAGAAAAGGTTGTTGAACCCACGAGGAGCTGAAGGTATTGGTTAGTAAGATTGATAAATAAAACAATAAAAGATGCAAGTGTTTTTGGTATTTTTGGTTGTATAGTTGCAATGCAGAAAATAAACAGTAGTAAGTCAAACCTCTCAAAGAAAGAAAGCCCAATCCTCTTATGTGCAAGAGGACAAGCTCAAGTGATGCGTAACTTATATGTGGAAAATGTTCCCGAGGGCGGCATGGATATTGCTAGGCATAGAGATTTATTGAACAACACGTTGAATATCTTGTCAAGTTTTAATCTTCTTTGGACGGAGCCATTATTAGGTATAGCTAAATAAATAAACTACAACCCCTTATGATGGATCATGTGGCCAAGTAAATGACTGCACAAGAATTATTAAGACATAAAGTCCCACCATAGCATTACACTCGAAGGTCCCCGATACTAATACCCTCATAATATAACTTCATGATTCGGTCCCATGTTTACATGTCCTCCCAAGTCTCCCTCAATTCATTATACTACGGTGTTCTCCTATGAGCCCATATAGGTGAAGTGTTGTGCAGTCGACGTTCGCACAACACCATCATAGAATCACATAAAAGATAAACTCTTGACAAAATACCAACACATGTTATATATAAATCATTACCAATTCATCCTATGCCCTCAGGAACATATGGGAACTACTCACAACGTGCAAACATGATAATATTCAGTGGCATAAGTGGTACAACACAATCTGAAAATATAACTTCACCACCAAGTAATGACAAGTACTCAATCATAAACATGAATAGTAGCACAAGACAAGTATCTAGGGTATATCAACTCTCAAACTACGAGCGGAACGGAGTGGATCACGGAGATGATGATGGAGATGGTGCTGGTCTTGGTGATGGTGATGATGTAGAGGCCTCCTCCCACGCCAAGGAGGAGAGGTGATGACGATGACGATGATTTCCCCCTTCTCCGGAGCTCCAGAGCAGCAGGATCTGATCCCCCTCGGAGGGAATCAGGAGTTTCGCCGCCGCCGCGGCCTCGGATGGTTTCGGGAAAATTAGGGCGTGTCTTTTCGGGGAGGACAAAGGCGTCGATAAAAAGCCCCAGGCGAGGAGGTGCCCGAGGCGCCGTTTAGTGGGTCCCACGCGGCCCAAGATTCTAGCCGCGTGGGCCCACCTCTTTTGGGCCTTGTGGCTCTCCTCTCTTCGGTCTTCTTCCCTCTGCCTTTCTCTCGACGAAAAACCAGCTGTGTAATTTTCCTTTTATTATTTGGGTCCCTGTAGCTCCTGAAACATTAAAAACAAGAAAAAGGAGGTTTTCTACCTAACAGAAATTAAATACCAAAAATAGGGACTTTGTAAGAAAGTCCCATAAATCATCTAAAACATGTAAAAATAATGATATAACATTGGATATAACATTCTAATATGATACTAAAAGTTGTATAAATGATGATACAAAATGCACGTATCAACCGTCAGTAGGGAGGCAACTGGGAGTGCCGGCAATCGCGGCAACCTGCGACACGTCGGATCGTGACGGACGGGACCGGCCCGTTAGTGAACAGACACGTCAATTTCACTTTCCCCTCCCCCACCCATTTTTCATTCTCCCGCTTGTCGTCTCACCCGTCCACCTCGTTCCCACCTTCCCACCTTCGGCAGTCCATGTCCGCCGCAGATGCCCCGGCAAGCGTCGTCATGGTGGTCGTGGCGCTGCTCGTGGCGGCGGTGGAAGCGGTGTGATACGTCTCCAACGTATCTATAATTTCTGATGTTCCATGCTTATATTATACCAATTGCTACATGTTTTATATACACTTTATATCATTTTTATGCATTTTCCGGGAGTAACCTATTAACAAGATGCCACAGTGCCAGTCCCTGTTTTCTGCTGTTTTTGGTTCCAGAAAAGTTGTTCTGCGAATATTCTCGGAATTGCACGAAACAAAGACCGAAGTCCCTATTTTTCCAACACGTACACGGAGTCCGAA
Organism: Poa pratensis; assembly: GCA_947311845.1. Lineage (NCBI taxonomy): Eukaryota > Viridiplantae > Streptophyta > Magnoliopsida > Poales > Poaceae > Poa > Poa pratensis. Next base: position 27,378,435 of record CAMZMU010000068.1, read on the forward strand.
GGAGAGACGAAGGGGGGCACCGAGGTGCCCAGACCACGTGCTCGCGCGGGATGAACAGTAACCGCACCGACCTATGAGGTGGGCCCCTCGGGCCTCCACCGACGCTGCCCCTTCCATCTGAGCAACTTAAGTGCCTCGAAAAAATTCGTTATTCTAGACTGTTCTGTTTTTGACAGATTCTGCCTTTTATTTTGCATTCTCTCTCTTTTACTATGTTGAGTGGATTTCTTTGCTCCACAAAGCATCAGTGGCTGTAGCTAATGTCCAGAGGCTTTAATAATGATTGTGTCATCACAGAATATGAGAATTTTTGATTATGCACTAACCCTCTAATGAGAACTATGTCGAGTTTGGTGTGAAGGAAGTTTTCAAGGATCAAGAGAGAAGGATGATATTATATGATCAAGAAGAGTGAAAAGTCTAAGCTTGGGGATGCCCCCGTGGTTCATCCCCAGCCATATTCAAGAAGACTCAAGCGTCTAAGCTTGGGGATGCCCAAGGCATCCCCTTCTTCATCAACAACTTATCAGGTCATCTCTAGTGAAACTATATTTTAATTCTTTCACATCTTATGTGCTTTACTTGGAGCGTCTGTGTGTTTTTATTTTGTTTTTGTTTGAATAAATTCGGATCCTAGCAATCCTTGTGTGGGAGAGAGACACGCTCCGCTTTTTCATGTGAATACTCATGTTCTTCACTTATATTTGTTGAGTATTCTTAACTAGCTACTGCAGTGCTTTTAGCTCCTGTTTTTCATGCATCTCTTCGAGCTGTTAGCACTTGTTTATAAATACTCTCTTGCTGCATTATATTATCATTTGGAGAGTTTATGTTTAAATAAATTGATTGGTGTTTGTTTGGAAGAAAGAAAATGCTACATGTAGTAGTTGGTATTGGAAAAGACATATGCATTCTTGTAGATCATTGTCTTGTTTCGATTTGATACTTTGCAATTGTTTTGAGCTCTCAAGTAGATCATGTTTAAGCTCTTGCATCATGTAGTTAAAGCCTAGTAGTGGAGAACTACCGTAGAGCTTGTTGAGACTTGGGATGCATATTTGTTCTCTCTAAGGTCTAGATATTTTCTGGTAAAATGTTTGAGCAACAAGGAAGACAGTGTAGAGTCTTATAATACTTGCAATATGTTTTTATGTGATTCTTGCTGTACCGGTTTATACTTGTGTTTGCTTCAAACAACCTTGCTAGCCTAAACTCTGTACTGAGAGGGAATGCTTCTCGTGCATCCAAAACTTGAGCCAAAACCCATGCCATTTGTGTCCACCATACCTACCTACTATGTGGTATTTCCTGCCATTCCAAGTAAATACTTCATGTGCTACCTTTAAACTATTCAAAACTTTATTACTCCTTATTTGTGTCAATGTTTTATAGCTCATGAGGAAGTATGTGGTGTTTTATCTTTCAATCTTGTCATTTACTTCTGACAGACTTTCAACCAATGGACTAGTGGCATATACATCCGCTTATCCAATAATTTGCAAAAAGAGCTGGCAACGGGGTGCCCAGCCCCAATTAATTACAACTTTCATTAATAATTCTCTTCACATGTTTTGCCCTGATTTATCAGTAAGCAACTTAATTTGCAAATAGACACTCCTCCATGGTATGTGAATGTTGGAAGGCACCCGAGGATTCGGTTAGCCATGGCTTGTGTAAGCAAAAGGTTGGGAGGAGTGTCAACTATAAAGAAACTAAAATACATGTGTAAACAAAAGAGAAGAGGGATGATCTACCTTGCTGGTAGAAATAACGTCCTTCATGGGAGCCGCTCTTGAAAGTCTGGTTGACAAGGGGGTTAGAGTGCCCACTACCATTCGTTGACAACAACAAACACCTCTCAAATACTTATTTTGTGCTCTCTATATGCTTTCGAAAACTTAAAAAGCTCTAGCACATGATTTAATCCCTGCTTCCCTCTGCGAAGGGCCTATCTTTTACTTTATGTTGAGTCAGTTTACCTACTCCTTTCTATCTTAGAAGCAAACACTTGTGTCAACTTTGTGTGCATTGATTCTTACATATTACTTATTGCACTTGTTATATTGCTTTATGTTGACAACTATCCATGAGATATACATGTTACAAGTTGAAAGCAATTGCTGAAACTTAATCATCCTTTGTGTTGCTTCAATGCCTTTTACTTTGAATCTATTGCTTTATGAGTTACCTCTTATGCAAAACTTTTTGATGCTTGTCTTGAAAGTACTATTCATGAAAAGTTTTTGCTTATATGATTCATTGTTTACTCTTTATCTATTTGTTAGCAAACTATAGACCATTGCTTTGAGTCACTTCATTCATGACATGAGCCTTGCAATATATTGATCAAGATTGTGTGAAAGCATGTTCCTCAGAAATTATTTGTTGTTATCGTTTTACCTACTCGAGGACGAGTAGAACTAAGCTTGGGGATGCTTGATACGTCTCCAACGTATCTATAATTTCTGATGTTCCATGCTTATATTATACCAATTGCTACATGTTTTATATACACTTTATATCATTTTTATGCATTTTCGGGACTAACCTATTAACAAGATGCCACAGTGCCAGTTCCCTGTTTTCTGCTGTTTTTGGTTCCAGAAAAGTTTTCTGCGAATATTCTCGGAATTGCACGAAACAAAGACCGAAGTCCCTATTTTTCCAACACGTACACGGAGTCCGAAGGAGAGACGAAGGGGGCACCGAGGTGCCCAACCACTGCTCGCGCGGGTGCAGCCGCCCGACCTATGGGTGGGCCCCTCGGGCCTCCACCGACGCTGCCCCTTCGCCTATATTCCCCCCGACGCGAAAACCCTAAAACGAAGTCATATTTCCACAAGAGTTCCGCAGCGCCGCCGCCATCGACGACAAGTTTCGGGGGACAGAATCTCTGTTCCGGCACGCCGCCGGGACGGGGAATTGCCCCCGGAGTCATCTCCATCGACACCACCGCCATCTTCATCGCCGCTGCTGACTCCCATGATGAGGAGGGAGTAGTTCTCCCCCGAGGCTGAGGGCTCTACCGGTAGCTATGTGGTTCATCTCTCTCTCCATGGTGTGATCTTTATGTGATCATGTGTATTGCTAGTATCGCTGAATACATTAATAATGTTTATGCTACTCAAGTGATTTTGTCTAGTTTCTGGAGTCATTGTGACAACACGGTATCAAGGTGACAGTGTGGGTACTTGTGTGACTCTATGAATAATTTAGATATTATCATGGCTTATTCTTGGGAACTGTGGTGTTTGTTTACTCAGACTTTGAGGAGTGCTTTTGCAGCCCTACGCATAGTACTCTTGCTTCATCAAGAAGGAGAATAATCCCGAGCAGTATTTACTTGTGTTCAGTTGTGCTAATCTAGTTGAATATGTAGATGTTACTCTTTATCTATTATGCACTCTATAGGTTACTTTAATATGAACTCCGGTACTCTCCACGGTGTAAAGGTGACAGTGTGTGCACCGTGTGTGATTCCTTTATGACGTTGTGGCGCTTGTTTACTCCGGCTTGAGGTGTGCTTTTGTAGCCCTACACAATGAATGGTGTTTGTTATCCAACAAGAGAGTGTTTAAGAGTAGCTTTTACTTATTCAGTTATGAGATCATTGTTGAGAGTGTCCACTAGTGAAAGTATGATCCCTAGGCCTTGTTTCTAAGCATTGAAACACCGTTTACAACAAGTTCTGCTACATGTTTGCTTGCTGCCATCTTTATTTCAGATTGCAGTTACTACTTATAATCATCCATATCACTTGTATTTCACTATCTCTTCGCCGAACTAGTGCACCTATACATCTGACAAGTGTATTGGGTGTGTTGGGGACACAAGAGACTTCTTGTATCTTAATTGCAGGGTTGCTTGAGAGGGATATCTTTGACCTCTACCTCCCTGAGTTCGATAAACCTTGGGTGATTCACTTAAGGGAAACTTGCTGCTGTTCTACAAACCTCTGCTCTTGGAGGCCCAACACTGTCTACAAGAATAGAAGCACACGTAGACATCAAGCTATTTTCTGGCGCCGTTGCCGGGGAGGTAAGGTAAAAGGTATTCACATCCTCTGGCTACTAAGCTATTTTCTAGTTTTGTTGCTAGTGTGTGAGTGCTCGAAGTTATTTCCTTTAGATTCTGCAATTATTTCTTTTTGTTTCTTGTTTTTATTTTCACTAGTTAGGCTTAATGGAAAACAACAAAAAATTAGAGATCTTTATGAACTTTATATTGAATTAGGACATGATGCTTTTGAAGAGAAAATTAAAAAACCTATGGAGGCTTGTTTGCATGATGGTAGCAATGTATTACTATAAATTCTTTGAACACCATTATTGCTAATGCTATGGAAAAGTCTAAGCTTGGGGAAGCTGGTTTTGATGAATATGATATTTTTAGTCCCCCAAGTTTTGAGGAGAAAATTTTCTTTGATGATACTTTACCTCCAATTTATGATGATTATAATGATAGTGGTATTTTGGTGCCACCTACTATGGAGGATAAAGTTTATTATGATTATACTATGCCTGCAATTTATGATGAATACAATGATGGTTGTGATAGTTTTACTCTCACTATTACTAATAAAATTGATTATGCTTATGTGGAGAGTAATGATACTTTATGCATGTGGATCATGATAAGAATGCTTTATGTGATAGCTATATTGTTGAGTTTATTCATGATGCCACTGAAAATTATTTTGAGAGAGGAAAGTATGGTTATAGAAATCTTCATGTTACTAAATTTCTTCTCTTTATGATGAATGTTTTGAGCTTTCTCTTGATTTGCTTTTATTTGCTGGGTACTTTAAGACCTACTGGTCCTTATGAGAGAGGGAGACACGATTTCATATATCACAATAATATTAAGTCTTCTCTCTTTATGTTGAAATTTTTGAAGTTACACTTGTTTTGCATTTCTATGCTAGTCACTTTGTTCTTCATTGACTTGTTTTCTTACAAGACTCCTATGCATAGAAAGAGTGTTAGATTTAAACATGTTTTATATATGCTTCTTGATGCTCTCTTTTATGTTTCAACTCTCATTTTATGTGGGCATCATAAAAATCACTATGCCTAGCTAAAAGGCTTTAAAGAAAAGCGCTTATGGGAGACAACCCATGTTTTTATTTTCTGTTATTTTTGCTTTTCTTTTTGTTTGAGTCAAGGTGCTTGTTACTTCTGTAGCAACTCCTTTGTATCTTTATTTTATCGCATTGTTGTGCCAAGTAAAGTTCTATATTGAAAGTTGATGCAAGATTTGGATTTCTGCGCAGTGACAGATTTTTAGCTGTCACGATTTGAGCTTATCTCCCTGTAGAAAATTCAAAAATTCTGAAAAAATCACGCATCTTCCTGAGATATGTACGCAACTTTCATTAATGGCCAGTTCCATCTGAGCAACTTAAGTGCCTCGAAAAAATTCGTCATTCAGACTGTTCTGTTTTTGACAGATTCTGCCTTTTGTTTTGCATTCGCTCTTTTACTATGTTTGTGTGGATTTCTTTGCTCCACAAAGCATTGGTGGCTGTAGCTAATGTCCAGAAGCTTTATTGATTGTGTCATCACAGAATATGAGAATTTTTGATTATGCACTAACCCTCTAATGAGAACTGTCGAGTTTGGTGTGAAGGAAGTTTTCAAGGATCAAGCGAGAAGGGTGATATTATGTGATCAAGAAGAGTGAAAAGCCTAAGCTTGGGGATGCCCCCGTGGTTCATCCCAACCATATTCAAGAGACTCAAGCGTCTAAGCTTGGGGATGCCCAAGGCATCCCCTTCTTCATCAACAACTTATCAGGTCATCTCTAGTGAAACTATATTTTAATTCTTTCACATCTTATGCGCTTTACTTGGAGCGTCTGTGTGTTTTTATTTTTGTTTTTGTTTGAATAAATTCGGATCCTAGCAATCCTTGTGTGGGAGAGAGACACGCTCCGCTTTTTCATGTGAATACTCATGTTCTTCACTTATATTTGTTGAGTATTCTTAACTAGCTACTGCAGTGCTTTTAGCTCCTGTTTTTCATGCATCTCTTCGAGCTGTTAGCACTTGTTTATAAATACTCTCTTGCTGCATTATATTATCATTTGGAGAGTTTATGTTTAAATAAATTGATTGGTGTTTGTTTGGAAGAAAGAAAATGCTACATGTAGTAGTTGGTATTGGAAAAGACATATGCATTCTTGTAGATCATTGTCTTGTTTCGATTTGATACTTTGCAATTGTTTTGAGCTCTCAAGTAGATCATGTTTAAGCTCTTGCATCATGTAGTTAAAGCCTAGTAGTGGAGAACTACCGTAGAGCTTGTTGAGACTTGGGATGCATATTTGTTCTCTCTAAGGTCTAGATATTTTCTGGTAAAATGTTTGAGCAACAAGGAAGACAGTGTAGAGTCTTATAATACTTGCAATATGTTTTTATGTGATTCTTGCTGTACCGGTTTATACTTGTGTTTGCTTCAAACAACCTTGCTAGCCTAAACTCTGTACTGAGAGGGAATGCTTCTCGTGCATCCAAAACTTGAGCCAAAACCCATGCCATTTGTGTCCACCATACCTACCTACTATGTGGTATTTCCTGCCATTCCAAGTAAATATTTCATGTGCTACCTTTAAACTATTCAAAACTTTATTACTCCTTATTTGTGTCAATGTTTTATAGCTCATGAGGAAGTATGTGGTGTTTTATCTTTCAATCTTGTCATTTACTTCTGACAGACTTTCACCAATGGACTAGTGGCATATACATCCGCTTATCCAATAATTTGCAAAAAGAGCTGGCAACGGGGTGCCCAGCCCCAATTAATTACAACTTTCATTAATAATTCTCTTCACATGTTTTGCCCTGATTTATCAGTAAGCAACTTAATTTGCAAATAGACACTCCTCCATGGTATGTGAATGTTGGAAGGCACCCGAGGATTCGGTTAGCCATGGCTTGTGTAAGCAAAAGGTTGGGAGGAGTGTCATCTATAAAGAAACTAAAATACATGTGTAAACAAAAGAGAAGAGGGATGATCTACCTTGCTGGTAGAGATAACGTCCTTCATGGGAGCCGCTCTTGAAAGTCTGGTTGACAAGGGGGTTAGAGTGCCCACTACCATTCGTTGACAACAACAAACACCTCTCAAATACTTATTTTGTGCTCTCTATATGCTTTCGAAAACTTAAAAAGCTCTAGCACATGATTTAATCCCTGCTTCCCTCTGCGAAGGGCCTATCTTTTACTTTATGTTGAGTCAGTTTACCTACTCCTTTCTATCTTAGAAGCAAACACTTGTGTCAACTTTGTGTGCATTGATTCTTACATATTTACTTATTGCACTTGTTATATTGCTTTATGTTGACAACTATCCATGAGATATACATGTTACAAGTTGAAAGCAATTGCTGAAACTTAATCATCCTTTGTGTTGCTTCAATGCCTTTTACTTTGAATCTATTGCTTTATGAGTTACCTCTTATGCAAAACTTTTTGATGCTTGTCTTGAAAGTACTATTCATGAAAAGTTTTTGCTTATATGATTCATTGTTTACTCTTTATCTATTTGTTAGCAAACTATAGACCATTGCTTTGAGTCACTTCATTCATGACATGAGCCTTGCAATATATTGATCAAGATTGTGTGAAAGCATGTCTCCTCAGAAATTATTTGTTGTTATCGTTTTACCTACTCGAGGACGAGTAGAACTAAGCTTGGGGATGCTTGATACGTCTCCAACGTATCTATAATTTCTGATGTTCCATGCTTATATTATACCAATTGCTACATGTTTTATATACACTTCATATCACTTTTATGCATTTTCTGGGACTAACCTATTAACAAGATGCCACAGTGCCAGTTCCCTGTTTTCTGCTGTTTTTGGTTTCAGAAAAGTACTTCTGCGAATATTCTCGGAATTGCACGAAACAAAAGGCCAGTCCCTATTTTTCCAACACGTCACGGAGTCCGAAGGAGAGACGAAGGGGGCACCGAGGTGCCCAACCACTGCTCGCGCGGGTGCCCGCCCGACCTATGGGTGGGCCCCTCGGGCCTCCACCGACGCTGCCCCTTCGCCTATAATTCCCAGACGCGAAAACCCTAAAACAAGTCATATTTCCAGAAGAGTTCCGCAGCGCCGCCGCCATCGACGACAAGTTTCGGGGGACAGAATCTCTGTTCCGGCACGCCGCCGGGACGGGGAATTGCCCCCGGAGTCATCTCCATCGACACCACCGCCATCTTCATCGCCGCTGCTGACTCCCATGATGAGGAGGGAGTAGTTCTCCCCCGAGGCTGAGGGCTCTACCGGTAGCTATGTGGTTCATCTCTCTCTCCCATGGTGTGATCTTTATGTGATCATGTGTATTGCTAGTATCGCTGAATACATTAATAATGTTTATGCTACTCAAGTGATTTTGTCTAGTTTCTGGAGTCATTGTGACAACACGGTATCAAGGTGACAGTGTGGGTACTTGTGTGACTCTATGAATAATTTAGATATTATCATGGCTTATTCTTGGGAACTGTGGTGTTTGTTTACTCAGACTTTGAGGAGTGCTTTTGCAGCCCTACGCATAGTACTCTTGCTTCATCAAGAAGGAGAATAATCCCGAGCAGTATTTACTTGTGTTCAGTTGTGCTAATCTAGTTGAATATGTAGATGTTACTCTTTATCTATTATGCACTCTATAGGTTACTTTAATATGAACTCCGGTACTCTCCACGGTGTAAAGGTGACAGTGTGTGCACCGTGTGTGACTCCTTTATGACGTTGTGGCGCTTGTTTACTCCGGCTTGAGGTGTGCTTTTGTAGCCCTACACAATGAATGGTGTTTGTTATCCAACAAGAGAGTGTTTAAGAGTAGCTTTTACTTATTCAGTTATGAGATCATTGTTGAGAGTGTCCACTAGTGAAAGTATGATCCCTAGGCCTTGTTTCTAAGCATTGAAACACCGTTTACAACAAGTTCTGCTACATGTTTGCTTGCTGCCATCTTTATTTCAGATTGCAATTACTACTTGCAATCATCCATATCACTTGTATTTCACTATCTCTTCGCCGAACTAGTGCACCTATACATCTGACAAGTGTATTGGGTGTGTTGGGGACACAAGAGACTTCTTGTATCTTAATTGCAGGGTTGCTTGAGAGGGATATCTTTGACCTCTACCTCCCTGAGTTCGATAAACCTTGGGTGATTCACTTAAGGGAAACTTGCTGCTGTTCTACAAACCTCTGCTCTTGGAGGCCCAACACTGTCTACAAGAATAGAAGCACACGTAGACATCACGGTGCTCCTCCTCGCAAGTCTTGTGTGGTCCGACATGTCGGACGAAGCGTGGGAGACAGAGAAGCAACGTCGACCTCTTTGCCTACCCACCGCCAGTGAGGGCTTGGTTTTTATCTCTCAACAGCGCATTTTGCATGAGATGGGTCTTCTGCCGCCAAAGCCAACACCTGGGGGAGACAACGCCGGTGACAACAACGGGAAGGCCGCCGCCAGAGCCAAACCAAGGCACGACGGCAGAGACAGTGGTGGAGATCGAGGACGAGATGGAGACACGGGAGGAGGCGTCGACCATTTGATTTTCATACATATTTGACATTTGTAATATGATAGCTGGACCTGATGATGCTTTTGTAATTGGATATTTGAACTTGATCGTCTCTCTTTGCATATTTTGATCAAAACAATTATTGGGAGCGTCTATTGGGAGGGACCGGTGGAGGAGCCACTCCCAATAGCCCGGCAACCTATGCTGGCAGTCCCAATAGCACTTGTCCGACACAATTGACAGACGCTCTATTGGGAGCGCCAATGGAGATGGTCTAAGTAGTGGTTGGATAGGACCAACGACATCTCTAGAACTATTCATGATTCATTCCCTCCGCTCTTGTTAGCGAACCAAAAGGTTTAAAAACACCCGAGGGGTATAACTTGACAGACCTGGGGTTTAAGAAAGCTAGATCATACTTCACTTTGATGATTGAAAAAATGTCCTCTTCGTATACATGTAGTCAAGGGGCAACCATGCGTTCATGCGCTGCACTTCAGGCTGCCGGCTTTGGGAGGACGGCCGGACAACTCGCCTTCGGCTCGATGTCGGCAGCCGGTGTTAGAGATATGATTAGATATGTTTCCTTGTTGGATTAGGACCCCAAACACTAAACCTAAGTCGGTTGGTTCTTGTACTATATAAACATTGTAATACCGCAACTATCAATACAAGTTATTATTATCCCCAAATATAATGATATCCGACGCATAGGTTTTCCACACCTAGCATGGCGCCGCCAAAACCACCACCACTGCCGACACGGTGCCTCTTCACGGTGGCCGAGTTCCGTGCCGCTGGCCTTCCTCTCATTCCCTCCGGCGCTCCTATGCAACCAGCTGCAATCTCTCTTGCTGATTCTATTGATGATGATTCTCCGTTCATCCCCATATGGCTAGACCTTGCTTCCCACAATTACTACCATTGGCGCCACCTCTTTCATATACATCTAGGCCGATGCGGCCTCCGGCATCACATCGAGTCCACGTTCGTTCCACAGCCAGCCGATCCATGTTGGCATAAGGACAATCTCGCGATCATCCAATGGTTCTACACGTCGATCTCCAACGAGCTCTTCAATCTCGTCTCCAACAATGATGCCACGACGGCCGAGCTATGGGCCTCTCTCTGCCATCTCTTTCAAGACAATAGCGACGCTCGCATCAACTCTCTTCACACGGAGCTCCGCACTCTCGCCCAAGGGGACTCACTGGTTTCTGTCTTCTGTCAATGGATCGAGGCCATCGGCGATGAGCTTCGTGAGCTCGGTGATCATGTGGAGGATCGCATCCTGATCAATGCTCTTCTCGTCTGTCTCGGAGAGCAGTTCGACAAGCAGGTTACCTTTATCCCAATGATGCGGCCTCGTCCCTCGTTCGCCGAGGTGCGCTCCATGTTGTAGCTCGAGTCCATGACTCAAACTCGCAAGGCCGCTCGCCTGCATCAAGTCTTTCACCAGCGCCCGGCCTTCAGCTCCTGCACCTCTTGCGCCTCCCGCGCCACCCACGCCGCCAGCGCCCGCACCATCTTCATCACCACAGCCACCTCCGGGCTAACGCCTAGGCCCTAACTACCGCGGCAAAAATCCGGTGTACCGGCCGCCGCAACATCATGGCGGTGCTTCATCATCGACAGGCAGCTCTTCTTCAACACCAGCGACGCCAAACGACTTCTCTACATGGCGTCCAGCACACGATCCCTGGACTGGCCTCGTGCAAGCGTGGCCGATGCCATGGACGCCACCGTCTCCTCACGGCGCCCCACCAGCTTACTTTGGCACTTGGAGCCCTGGTCTTCGCCCATCAATAGGAGCTCCCGGTCTCTTTGGCATTCGTCCACCCTCCCATGTCTACACTGCAATGCCCACGCCGATGTACGGTGCCCCTGCTCCGGCACCCTACTACGGCGCCCCCGCGCCAAACTATGCGGCTCCATCACCGTCTACGTCCTACATGCATAGTCTGTCGGCCCTCCCGTACATGTCTGCACCAACAGCTCCTCCGCCTGCGCCTTCCACCTCGTCTTCGACACCAAGCTGGGATCAAGCAGCCTTCATCGCCGCCATGAACAATTTCACCCTCAACAACCAAGGTACGGATTGGATTTTCGATTCTAGTGCATCCTCGCATATGTCTTCAAATACGAATTTACTGTCATCTTGTTTTCCTGCACAATTTTCATCCATCATTGTTGGTAATGGCTCTTCTATTCCTATCATATGTACTGGTCATTCTTATATTCCTACCTACACTAAGAAAATTCTTCTTCATGGCATCCTTGTTGCTCCCTCCTTAATCAAAAATCTCATCTATGTTCGACAATTTACCACTGATAATTCTGTCTCTTTGGAATTTGATCCTTTTGGCTTATCTGTGAAGGACCTGAGCACCGGGATGGTTCTGGCGCACTACAATAGTTCAAGTGATCTTTATCCTCTTCACGGTGCGCCGTCCTTGACATGCCACGCTATGCTTGCCTCCGTTGATCTTTTGCATCGATGACTCGGACATCCCAACAAAGCCACATTTTCATCTATTATGTTCATGAGGTTTGGCGCCTTGTTTTTCAGAAGCTCTCTCTAGTTTCGTGCAAGTCTGCCTCCATCTCTTTAAGTTGACAGTTTGGCCACCTGGTGTTCAGTGCCATTCAAGGTATACCTCCAAGCCAGCCCACAAGCATCGAACTGTTATAAGCGATAGACAAATAAACGACGAAGAAAAGTAAGATCAAACCAAATGGGAACACGAGATTTAACATGCAAACCCTTCCAACAAGTAAGAGAATAAACACGTGCGCCAGCCAGAAAATCTTACTATGATCATGTGAGGTTACAAACGGCGGAGATTTACAACTTGCAACTTATCCCAACCGGCGGCTTAGAAGCGGTATATATAGTGGTGGAAATCTAATCCAAGTCGGTAACAACTCGTACGGGCCTCGCTCCGCTCCGTCCGAAGTTAGATTCTCTCTTTATATGAATTTGGATCAAATCAAAATAACAGGAACTCCACGGCCATGGTAACTTGGTGGCTGATCTGGAAATAACGCAATTCCCCATATTTTCAACAGAAAAGCGATCGACGATTCAAAGAAGTCTCTCTCAGTGAGAAAATATTTGATGAATTAACTTGCTGGCATCACGCCGATCTCCGTGGGGTAGAAGCAATTTTCATTAGGCCTCATGATTAAGAACATGCATTTGTGTTGTTCTCCATCGTAGCAAATACTACGGCTAGATATAGCTCATTCCACTGTTTATATCGATCGGGATGTACTTTTCATTCTTGTTTCCCTCTTGTAATTCTCGAGGCTCAGCCATTTCTCTTAATGAACGGATAGTGGCGCTGCTACGTGTTGTCAAAAGGAAAAACCAATGTAAAAAAGTGATGGGAGGAGAAACAAATGAAATCAAAGAAATATCAAATAATCTGTACTATATAATATCATTAAGCGACCGTGCTGGTACGTAAAAACCCAACACCTTCGTCGCTAAAAAAACCGGTTCTCGACCTCGTGCCTCTCCTCGCTAAAAAAACGGAGAAAAGCCCTCCCCTGACTGCGCAGAGGCGGATGCGACTTTGGTGGATGTGGATTTGGCAGCGGTGACAGCCACGACGCCGGAGCAGTCACAGCCAAGCAGCGAGAGGTCGGTGAGGTTGGGGCAGGCGGCGACGGCCTGCGTGACCGCGGCATCCCACAGCGGCGCGCCGACGATCTCCAGCACGCGGAGCCGCTGCAGCGGGCCCCAGGCCGGCGCGTTGGGGAGCAGCACGCCCCAGAGCCTGAGCTCCTCGAGGCCCGCGGCGAGGGCGATGCAGTCGAGGTAGCCGGCGTCCGCCACCGCCTTGTCGGCGGCGGCATCCATGCGCAGCTCGAGCACCCGGAGCGAGGCACTGCGCGTGGCGAGCCAGCCGGGGAGGCGGGCCAGCGAGAAGGGGCAGTAGACGACGAGCTCCCGGAGGCGCGCGACGGCGGCCACCATGCGGCCGATGGCCTCGTCGGCCGCGCCCCCGCCCACGGCGGTCGCGGTCTGTATTCTTTTCCAGATCTTTTGGGATGTGGTTTCTTTGCCCCCGATTTCTTAGCAAGGCAACGCCTCTAGATTCACCCTGCCACGGCCTCTCTCTCTCTAGCTAGATGCTGCATCTAATCTGCGACCACACCATGGCCCTGAGCCCTGAGGTACTGAACATGAAGCCCATCTGCTGAAGCTACGGTTGTGCTTCACCTCGACTGACATGATTAAACCTTCCCCCACTCCCACGTTGCTCCCCCTACCCCACTGATTAATTTGATCTGTACACTTTGTTTCAAAAAGAAAAATTGATCTGTACACTTAGTTTAAAAAAAAATATTATCTGTACACCATGCGTTTGTTAGAATGCTTCAGACAAATGGATAATTGTAACCTGCCGACACATGTCTGTTCCAATGCTTCGAATAGATGTGAGTTATTTAAAAAATTGTACAACAGGTATTTTGATAATTCAGCCATGGATGCTTAACAGGGATCATCTTACATCGTAAATAACCAATTTTCATATAGAAAGACATATCATAGAAAAATGAAATCGAAAATATTCGGAGATGACTATGAAAACGCCTCTCTGGATCCTCGAATTGAAAGAGAGATTTTCTACTCTTGATTTAGTAGAAGAGGAATCGTTGAGAAATATTTTTCATTGGATCATTTGAATCATGCAAAAAAAAAGTTTTCGTAGTTTTTATTCTTCATGCAAATTTCAATTAGGTAGAGCTACTTACTGCAAGATAATACCTGCATAGTGGATATGATGCAAGATAATACCTGCATAGTGGATATGATGTAGTCGTTTGATGCTCTATTTTATTTATTCTTAGAAATTGTGCTCTTTTATTATTCTGTATTAATGAGGAGAAGTGATGTCAATATTATGTCTATGAATTCATGTTTTCTTATAGCACGCGAGGATCTGCTAAGTGCTTTCTAATGCGTTAATGCCTGCTACCTAAAATCAAATTTGTCAAGATGTAACACAAATTTGAAATATGTATCAAAGGAAAATTAATTGAAAGGATACAATCCATGAATAACTAAGACAAAGAAACTATCACATGATTTGGAATTATAGGTATTTTAAGTTGTTGTTGTAACTATGCTACGACAAGAACTGGGGAATGATCAGAAAGCAAGTAAAATACAACCTAGAAATATGATTATTGAAAAAAGTTCTAAATAACTTGTGAATTGATAAAGCCCGTAGCAACGCACGGACATGTTTGCTAGTTTACTTTAATATGGATGAGTCTGAATTGATAATTTTTGTCCTTTCTGAAGTACGTCCGATTAGGATTGAAAACGGTAAGAACTCTTTACAGTTGTTTCTATAGACAAAGGAAATCTAGAGTAAAAAAGGAAACGAAACTGAAATTCCGGGAAAACGAATACGGAAAGTTTCTGCATATACAGCCCAGCCATACCCGTGTACATGCAACCATGCAAAACCATGGCCTAAATGCAACAAACGCATGTCGAACTAATTTTGTAAACTTACGTGCTTGTCAAAGTTTTAAAGTATGTGTGTGGTACTTTATGTTCAAGTGTCACTAGCCGAGGTTGTGAACAATCGTCTTGGTAGCTACCTTTTTATGTGTGTATTTTGGTGTATATATAGACAAACGTATTATATCACTATTGTGTTCCGGCAAATATTCCTTTTCATATCATATCCGTTCTGTTCCATATTCATTTCCGATCGATGATTTCCGTTCCCAAATTAGTTTACGGGCTTTCCGATTCCGTTTTTAATTCCAGCGAGACAACCGGAAAAAAAACCGATAAAGCATGTTTCCGTGTTTACAACCCTACGTCCGATTGATAATGGTGCGAAAAATTGTCCTTTTCTTTGGTATACAAGAAAACGGGAAAACATGTTAAACGTCACTTTTTTTTTAAACGGTGTCACTTTCATTAATTAAGAATTCTTATTTTTTTGGTCGATTTCCTGCTAATTAAACATGCCACATGTGATGCTTCTTGTATGATAAGATATGCAAAATTCTTGAAAGAAACTACAAAACGTCACACGAAGCACGTTATTGCATACATGAATGATCAAGGTTCATCATCTGATTCTTGCAGTTCATTCAATTGCATCTCTTTGGGTCTGTGCTATGCATATCGCCAAATCTATTATCAAATGACATCTCAACTTCCAAAAGAAGCCAGAAGCACAACATAGTTGTCTTCCATGAAATTGTTTTGGAACTTCCCTTCATTCTTCGCTTATCAATTAATCTTCTTATTCGCTTGATTAGTCAATGTTGCACTTGATAATGTTACGTGTGTACAGATCAGGTTGTTTGATTGTTTTAGCTATATGCACGATTTCAGTTCATGGTAGTTACTTAATTAATTATTTTCTCCCGAGTCAAGAGTTGGATGCGGAGATCAATTAACTTCGCAATGTCAAGTACAGTAGTACACAACACTAAGGTGGCAGGTGGACGTAGGTTGCGTCTTGGCAAATATGACTGAAACAACCTGGTTCCGTGTATAATTTCTGTGTCAAATTGACTAGTTTGTTCTTCGCCAACAAATATACTATAATATGTGTAGTATTTTAAAAGTATGAAGGGCCACAGAGTACTCCTGCCTAATTGCACATATATTTTCGTATGGTCTCTTTGTCTCTCATCCAGGCTTATTTCATTCGAATAAATTTTAAAAGATTTTTTAAGGGTTTAAATTCTAGAATTTTGTCTGTGTGGGTCTTTAATTCGTGGAATCCTTTGAATATTTTTGTAGATTCCTTTACACTCTTGTAGGAACATTTCCACCACCAAAACTTCTAGCTCGAGTTTTTTTTCCTTTTCATATGTCATGTCAAACACTTTTTTTGGGAGGAAAACAACAACTATCTGCTGTATATTCATTATTAACTTGCATTAGATAGTTTTTTAAATAAAAGGCAAAATGCCCAGCTTTGAATTAACAAATCTACAGAGTTCACAACGGCTCAGACAACATGCTGGAAAACAGCTTACAAGCAAGAGACGCCTCAAACAAACAGAAGATACAATAAAAGCAGCATAGCAAGAGGCGTCTAAGCTAAGACTACACTAACAAGAACCATGGCAACCGAGGCCACGACGGGAGCACCACTCGAACACGACGTCGTCTTCATCTCCAGGACGAAACTTGGACCTAGCTTCCGCCATCCTCGCCACCGGAAAGGGACCCCTGTCCCTCGCCCAGGCTCGAAAGGCGCTCCGTACCGTCCAACGGCGAGGAAGCTCCCCGAGAGTAAGTTTGCCGGATCGGAAGAGAGCCGCCACGCTGCGGGCGCTCCGTTGAAAGACCACCACCACCAAGCTCTTGACAGCGACATTAGGTCCGAGCTGCCGGACGAAGAAGCCGAGAGGCAGGGACGGCGAGAAAAAGGCAGCCACACCACCGCGGCTGAAACGGGACCACCGGAGCTCGAAACACTCACCACCCAAGCTAGCCACTGTTGCCGAAGAGGGGAACCCTTTCCCCTCTCGCCCAGGCTCAAGGGCGCCGACCCATGGCGAACAGGGGCAACGGGGCGGGGAGGAACCAAGCAGGGCACCCGCCAGTCAACACAGAAGGAGTCGTCGCCGAACACGAAGCCGCCACGGTTCCCTCCACTCGCGCACAGCTCCACCACCACCCCATGGACGCCAAAACGACTGCACGGCCGAAACCCCACACCAAAAGCACCCCTCGCCCAAGACAACACCATCCCCAGACGACGTCTCCAAGGAGAACACGACGCGCACGGCGTCGACGCCGTCCAATCCCGAAGGATTTTGAGCTTTCGCTCGGGAGGTGGTCGGGGGTGTGAGGGAAGGTCCACGGCTGCGCCTCCAAGGAGGAAAGCGGCGCCCTTGGGCGTCGCCGCCGCCGGGCCGGGCCAGCTGGCCAGAGGTTTCCCTCGGACCCGCACCTATAACACCAGCGCACCGCCGTCACGGGCAGCGACGGCCAAGGCCGCCGTGCCACACGGAGGACGGGGAGGAGGGAGCCTGCAAGGTGGGGGAAGGGCCGTACCTGTCAGATCTGAAGTCGGAGCGGGAGAGGAGTGCGCGCCGCGACCACCGTCCGCCGGTGCCTCGTCGCCCGCGCGACCAAGACCTCCGGCCACCAGCACCTGCGACCGGCGCCCGCCGCCCAGGCTCCGTCGCCACACCAGACAGGGCCGCCGTCCCGGAGACCAAAGCCCACCGCGCAGAGCACGGAACGGCGAGATCCTCGCCGCCACCTTCACCGGCGTCCGCACGGGCTTTCCCGGCGTCCTCCTAGGGTGGCGGCGAGGGAGAGGAGAGGAGCTGGGGGTGGCGGCGCGGCGGAACCCTAGTCGCCCCCGAGTCGCCCTCGGGAGGACGACGCGAGGGCCAAGCGTTTTTTCGGCCTGGAGTGAGGTCCGGACTTGCATTAGATAGTTACATAAAGAAAACAATGCTAATTACATAAACGCTCTTTGTTGCTCTTATGGATCACACAAACTCTGGAATGAAGTGTACATAACATTTTAATCTTACATCTTTCTTATTTCTTTGTGTTTATGAATGCATACAAAAATGTGTTGCACGCGTCACGCGTGTGTTTGAAATTATGTGAATTTTCTTGCATGCTTTTGATCTACGCCGAGAAAAATTAAGGGATGGTGTTGCAAACATATAGAAATTGTTGCAGGAAGAGTTTTTCTATACTAATAATATTAAAAGAGCAAACTTGTTGGGATACTTTAAATCTGGACCGTTCAATATCTGATTAAACAGTTCAGATCGTCCCAATGTTTGACAACTCAACAATGTCCGATTTTTCCCGTTTTACCTTCCCACCAAATCACATAATACTACTAAATTGTCACTCATCTCCGAATCGTTATTTTTGTCTTTGCCTGAGTTAGGCCGACCGACCTCGCCCATCCCCACATCGCCTGCGCGCTCCCGACGCCGGCGACCTAGCCTCCGAGCTCCCAGATCTCGCCTGCGTTGGAGTTCGCCGAGGAGCCCCCGGATCGCGACAGCGAGCTCCTGGCCATTCTTGCCCCCGATGCAATTCTTTCACTCGATGCAATTCATACGGTCTAGAGTCAATGACTCACTCTGCACATCTCCACCTCTCGCTCCCAGACCTGCTCGCCCTCCAAGAAGGAGCAAAGCGCCATGGCCTACATCACGTGCACCATCCAGCTCGCGGCCAGGACGGCGTCCTCGTCGCCGAGGTGGAGGTCGCCGCGGGCGGCGCAGGGAGCGGGAGGAGCAGGGGTGGTCGCTGCTGAGCAAGGTGGCGCCGGCGAGGGAGAGCGGGAGGGTGGGCTTCTTCAAGTTCGGGAACAAGGACGCCGAGGACGCCGACATCTACGGCAGCCAGGGCAGGGACGACTTCGACCGGGATGACGTCGAGCAGGTGAAAATCCGCCCCGTTCCCTGAACTGAACTGTCTCTGCTCTCTGGATTTCCGTTTGCTACGCTCAGTGTGGTGTTTGTTAGCTAACAACAATGGCCGTGGGTTTTACATTGCCGCAGTACTTCAACTATGCTGGCGATGGAAGGCACCTACGACAAGATGGAGGCGATGCTAAACAAGAATATCCACCCGGTGGACAATGATGATGCATTTGAAGATGAGATTGAGGAGAAGAACGATTGAGCTGTTGGACTGTGATTATATTTGCATTATTGCCCGCAAGGCCAGCATTAGCAGTACATGGTTCGATTGTTGTGGCCATTATTTGTCAGTTATCCAAGGTTCTGAAGTCGTTATTCAGAGTATGAATCTCGATTACTGGCAAAGTATGTTGTACCTACACCTGCAGGTGCCAAATGCTTTGATCTATCAGCAAAAAACATTTTGAAGGATGATAAACTTTATTCAGATGGCTTCTTGTTTCGTCCGATGGCTTACATTCTGCAGCTCTAGAACCGTCATCTTGTGCAAATTCTGCACGAGACACTTCAGTACAACATGAATCAGCTGGAAGACAGACAATGTAGTCTCCAGTGTTAGCTCTGCTGCTGCTAATGTAAAGTCGGCAGCCAATTCGGCACTGCATACATATTTTTCTTCACTTTCTTTGTAACAAAATTATGTTAACTTCTCTTAGTACCAACATGAGCTGTTGAACTGAAATGTACTTTCCTGAATTTTAGTTTGCATTAATTTGAATCTTCTTGGTGACTGTTCTGAAATTGATTTGATCATATCCTATCTAAATTTTTTGTTGTCACGAGTCATATCATAATCTGAGCCTTGGTTACTGAAAACAGAACACCCAAATTCTAAAACCGCTAGGTTGATATTTCTCATGTAGGCATTCACAAGCATAGATTCACAACATTTCCATTTATACATCTAGCTTATGATTTTCTGAATTCAAAAGACATTTGGCTTCTCCAGTTTTACTTATTAAGTCAAATAATTAGCAGTGGTGTAGGTAGTTCAGTAAACAACAAAAGTTAGCAATGCAAAACTTATAATGTAGACATGTTTAGAAAGCTGCCTTCCTCGACCACCATCTGTACTGGCAGGAACCCGAGCCCGGTAGAGACAGCAAGCATCACCTCCTTCATCTCAGCCCGGAACTCCTCGGTCCACCGTGCCATTGCCATCGCTGCCGAACCATGCAAACAGGCCATGATAAAGCTCCACAAGCTCATCACGGCTCATGGCGGACTCATCAACACCGAAGTACTTCTCAAGAACCCGGCTCATGAGCTCCTGGGCCATCTCGGAGTACGAGAGCAGGCCGTCATGGTTGGTGTCGAGGGCCACAAACCGGCCATCCACGGATGAGTTGAAGGCGCCTTCGTCATCGACAAAGCTTTGGATGGTCTTCCCATCAAGGATTTCTACACTCATGTTGTTGATTCTCAGGATGTGGATATAGCAGAGTTGTTTTCTGGTAAGGCTATGAGGGAATATGACCCTGGTGTGTGCTGTTTTCAACAGTAATTTGTATTCAATATGGTGCAAACATTATTCAGTTGTTATGTCGATCTCGCAATTAATGTACCAATAATCCATGCTTTCCTTTGACAACGGGAATAATAAATTCGTTGGTGTCGTGTACTCTGCTTTTAGTTTTGACGGAGAGTTGATCCAAATTTCAAATGCATTAGTTGATTTATGAGACGTGCGTTGCACGTGCACGGTTACTAGTTGCTGTAAGGATGGGATCGCTCAGGATCTTAAACTTAAGTTAGATCGGGTGACTATAGGGATGGCCGATCGAGTGAATAGCAACCATCTGTTTGCACTTGCATTTTTATCTCATTTTTTCCGGAGAACTTGCATTCTTGTAAAATTTCATGTGTTTTTCGTATTCATGGTGTTTATTTGTACAACTCCAAAAAGTCCCTTCATATTTATGTTTTCCAATTAGCGAAATAAAGTTTTCATTTTCCTTTCTTAGTGGAACATGTCATTATTATTTTCCGTGTGGCACACCGGTTTATTAATTTTGTAAACAAAAAATGTAGGGAAATCAACTATAAAGTTCGTAATACGAGAATTTATTTGAAGCAGACGATTATGTCTCATGGGCGTATATGATAATTTGATCATTGGCTTGGTCGGGAGTACTAGGTTTCCGATTTAAGGAAATGTGAAATGGCAGCTCTCAATTCAATTGGATAGAGTTACTCAGATAGCCTGACAAGTGTACATGATCTAATCAAGAATCCAAAGTGCTAGCATGAGTACCATCACGTGGAAAGCAGCTTTCGATATGCAGAGTATCAATTCCTTCAGTAACATGTGCAAACACGCACATTTTCTCGTAATCCAGCAAACACGAGTAAACTAAAATCAATGGTGATTTACCATCAGCATAAACTTACATGTTTAACATACGACTTCATATACTTTATCTATGACAAGCCGTTCCATTGTCGATGGCCTGCAAGTTAATCGTGTGACTGAGCATATCATGACAAAGACAGAAGTTGTTGCACAATCGGATGCCGTCTGAGCTGAAGGAGGACAGCGAGGAACAGTAGGTAGGTTACATCCGAGAATATCCGGTGGAAACCAAATTTCAGTGTAAACTAATGAAAACTACGAAAAAATTATGTTTAAAATTTCTAAAAAATCTCAACAAAAATGTATTACGTGGAAAGGTAGAGTTCTATAGACATGCAAATTTGCATGTTGAAACTCAAGCTTGTTTAGGAGCCATGAAAATGTCTATAGAATTATACCTTCCCAACCTAATGCATTTTTATTGAGAACTTTTAAACACTAGTTTTTCGTGGTTCTCACTAGTTCCCACTGAAAATTAGTGTCCACCGGATACTTGGTTCCATCCATGCCAACGCGGCCACTTTGAAGTACGTACGTCTTAATACTGTAGCGAGACATACACAACTGTGTGGATGCGTTCGCACAAATTTATTGCAGTACGAATGTAAGACATCATCATGATTCACCAATTCGAGGTGTGTGTCTCAAGCCAAGGCAGTTAAAACGTGGTCTAGCTGGAGATGGAACTTCAAGACTGAAATAGGCAGGCATAGGCGTATATGAAAGGAAAATAGATCAAACCGATGCCTTCCACGTACCGCGCAGTGGAGGAGGGTCACAAATGACGATCAAACAATCATTTTCTGAAATCTTCGGGAGAAAACTCCAGCAACATGGCCTTTTTCGTCCGGGACGCGGTCGTCGGTGGGTCCACCCTATCATTGGCACAGAGGTAGCCCACACGGCGAGGCAGCTTCTCCCACACGAGGGCATTAATGTTGGGCCCGCCGGCTCAGCTGCTTCCGCCGCTGTTAGAAGAACCCCCCCCCCCCTCCCCTTACCCATCGCACTCGTGGCTCATCTCTCTCTCGTCGTGCCTCCCAACTACCTCGTCGTCGTCAATGGCGTTCAACCGACGCAGCAGCTGAGCGGTGACGAACAGCTTTGGGCCGCGGAGCCTGCTGAAGGAGGAGGTGGAGGCATTGTTCCGTGCGTGGTACCCATGCCCGCAGGACATCCGCGTCGGGCACCGCTGGTCGCTCGTCGTCAGCGGCGTGCCGGTGCCGGACACGCCGCGGCCACGGGAGAAGGATTGGAGCCCCCAGGTGCTCTGCCATTACTGGCATGAGCTCATCACCGAGCAGCGCCAGCAGTGGGAGTGGGATCCGTCGAACACAGATCTGTACGACTCCGAGTTCCGGTGGATCCACGCCGAGCGGATCAGCCGCTGGGACGGCCCTGGACCGGTGCCACGGGACAAGAACACCGCCAGCCGCTACGCCTTTTGGGGCGTGCCAGGACGCACCCTCGAACCTGTCCTCTAGCACATCGCCAATAACGGTGAGCCGCTCGACACGTCCCTGTCGGAGTACTACGCGTCAACGAGCCGCTCGAACTAGTGGGAGCCGGAGGACCGCAACGGCGTCTTCCTCACGCTCTTCCTTCTCCCTCTCGGCGTCGCCCTACGCCCGCTCGGCGGCGCCATTGTCTATGCACGCTCCAAAGCTGGAGTCGGGCGCCCTCGTCATCAGTGACGCTTCCCGCTCCACCGCTCGGCGCCCACTGCCACCGCCCAAGAAGGTGAGGACGGAGGTGAAGATGGAGGCACCGCCGTCGCTGCTGCAGGAGCTGTACATGGCGCAGCAGAAGCTCGCCAACGACGCCGACCCCGAGGGTGTCCCCGCCGCGTTCGAGGCGTCCAAGAACAGCGTGCCGGCGCTACCTCTAGGGAAGGCCTGCGGGCGGTCGCTCGAGGACCACCCCGCGATCACCGGGCGCCGCTGCTCGACCTCACCAGCGATGAGGACGACGGTGGCTCAAAAACAGGGATCACAAAAACGTGTCAATAAGGACAACGTTGAGCGAAAAGGCTAAAGACGAAAAACCTGTAGGTTTGAATGCCACTTCCTTTGTAGAGGATAGGCGGGTCCCTGGCCCAACCTAAGTCATTTCAAACCTGACGGGTTGTATCTTTCTATTTTCTTCCAAGAAAAAGAGCGGCTTCTCTGGCGGCGCCAACGACGGTGAGGCAGGGCCTAGCATCACCGGCGTCACCGTCAAGGAGTAGGACTACGACGTCTTTCACGGCTTCCATTAGGTTTAGGTTTAGTCATTCAAATCTAATGGGTGGGGAGAGGCTGCCCCCATAGGCGCCATTTTTCCCTGACGGCCCCCATAGCGCTCGTTCTGGCATCAATCCGGACAAAATATGGGGGTGCCAAGTGGAGATGCTCTAAGGCCCTACGGGTGGGGATCTCAGGTGTACGACACTCCGGATGAAAATCCTGCTCCTTTCAGTACCAGCGACGACAATGCTTGCGGGCGTCGTTCCCCTTCATGAAGGCGTCGCCGAGGAGTGTCGGCACCTCCCTCGCCCACTCGGGTTGCCGTCTCCTGGTGAAAGACATGATTCGAGTTTGGATCGGTGATGGCGGCATCTTTGATGTCGTCCTTCCGTTGAGAGCATCACTTTTGAAGACTAGACTTGGAGGAGCACGTTGGTTCGGTGTGGCGTCTCTCTGGTTTTTGCCGTTGCCCCGGGTTTATCTTCAGGTGCTCAATGTACGACGTCGTTGGTGTGTCCAAGACGATGCTTTTCTCAGGATAGACTGAATCTCGCTACCAACTTACAACTCCTTCAATCACTCAAGGGTGGATGATGCCTCGGCGAGGAAAGTTCTATCGAAAATGTTGGTCTTTGGAGGTGTCCAACATTGGTCTAGACGCCGGCTTTGTTGTTCAATTTGGTCGAGGCCCTCTGAAAGGATCGGTATGACACCTAGAGGGGGGGGTGAATAGGTGCTACTCCAATTTTAGTCTTTTTCAATTTAGGCTTGACACAAAAGGTAAATTCTCTATATATGCACCTACGATGAATTTACCTATATGACAAGCTAGCAACTAAGCACGATATGATAAGGCGGTAAACAAGGATAGAGGTAACCAAAGTCAAAGCACGCGGAGACACGGATGTAATCCCGAGTTCCTCCTTTTTAGGGGAGTACGTCTCGTTGGAGAGGTGTGAACCAACACAATGGTTCAACGGCCACAAAGGCCTCACCCTCTTCTCCGGTGAACCGCACCACAAAGGTTTGGTTCACTTCAACTATCGGAAACCTTCGAGGCGGAGTCCGGAGCCTTTACAACAACGACTTGGGGCACAACCCACAAAGGATTGGGGGCTCCCAAACAGCTACAATCTGTCACAAAGACAATCAAGTGAGTATAATAGGGGGCTAGGTTTTCCTAGTGGAAACCCTAGCTAATGGTCCCTCAAGTGAATGAGGAGGAAATGAAGAACGGCTTGGTGAAGATGTAGATCGGGGCCTTCTCCTTCAATCCTCCAAAGATCAACGAGATTGGGTGGAGGGATTGGGAGATCTATCAAATCTTGAGCTTGCAAGCAATGGTGTTCTTCAACGTGTTCAAGCTACTTGTCAAAGGTTGGTGAAGAGGTATATATAGGCCTCATCAAAATATGGCCGTTTGAAGAGGTAAGTGGCGAAACGCAGGAAGCAGGGCCGGCCAGGGGGCTGGCATAGCAGCCGAGGCTGCCGGCCTTGAGGCCGGCCTGGGCCGGCCTGGGGGCCGGGGGGTGGCTGGGCTGGCCGAGGCTGCGACGACACCGGCCTGGGAGCCGTCCTGGGCCGGCCTGGGGGCCGGCCAGCAGCCCGAGGCAGCCAGCCTTGAGGCCGGCCAGCAGTCCGAGGCAGCTAGCCTTGAGGCCGGCCTGGGCCGGCCTGGTGGCCGGCCAGCCACCCGACGCAACCAG
The DNA here is from genome assembly GCA_947311845.1 of Poa pratensis. NCBI lineage: Eukaryota > Viridiplantae > Streptophyta > Magnoliopsida > Poales > Poaceae > Poa > Poa pratensis. Next base: position 27,403,717 of record CAMZMU010000068.1, read on the forward strand.
CCTGGAGGTCAGCCAGGGCCGGCCTGGGGGCCGGCCAGACACCCGACGCAACCAGCCGTGAGGCCAGCCTGGGCTGGCCTGGGGGCCGGCCTGCCTGCAGAGCACCTTCTCCCTTCACGAATTGACGACCGACAACTACTTTTCTTACCTTTTTGCATAGAGAGAGATCCACTAGTATCTTTTGATATAAATGGTCACAATTCCTGTGGACACTTAGCGGTATGTTAAATACTTCCAAGTGTTGTTATCAAACGTCAAAACAAGATTAACGGACAATGTCCTTTCAATCTCCCCCTTTTTGATGTTTGATGACAACACACGGATTTGCAAAAAGATATCTCATTTAAGCAAGGAAAAGTTTATGAGGAAAGCTCCCCCTTAAACTTATACGCCAACAAGGTATACAAGAATATATGCTCAAACGAGGAACAAGAAGCAAGCACAAAAAATAGACTATGTGAGCAAAGGATATGCGTTAATTCTCACCATAGACATCATGTAGTAGAGCACATTTCTCACCATAGGCTTCAAATAGATATAGTCTTGGAATAACAATCACCTTGTAACGAACTCCAAACTAATAGAAGATAAACCGGGGAAGTCCTTACAATAACATTACAATAACCATGACATAAGTTCCAAAGTACACACCACAAGTAGAGTTCTCTTAAAAACTTAAAACAAGTTCGATGCAAATGGAAAGCGGGAAACATAAACGCGCAAATGGATGCAATGCAAATGCAAATCCCCGGAGATCTCTCTCCCCCTTTGGCATCAAGACACCAAAAAGGGAGAAAGTGAAGTGAAGGTCCATGATCACTCATCGTCAACTTCAACATCATCCGCAACATGGGCAGCCGCACCGGAGCTAGACTGACCGGGATCGCCTTGCCAATAAGGAGCAAGTGAGGAGGCATCATCACCAAACCAATAAGTATACTTGTTCTGGGACATGTAGGTGTTCTCCGAGACTTCAGCTGAGCTAGGTGAGTATTTAACACCGAGTTTATCCATGATGGCACGCGAGTGACGGCTGGCTGCTTTCTGCTTCTTGTAAGTCTTGAATTCAGATTTCCTCTTGAGAGCAAAGAAGCAGTTCATCCTTTTGAGAGCTTGCACTAGGCCACCTTTCTTCTCCTCATCATCATCATCATCTTCATCATAACCTTCCTCAGGAGCATCACTAGGGGGTGGCCAAACAGGATCACCCGCGGGCATAGCACGAAGACCAACCATCTCAGGATGAAACAACTTATACTGACTAACCACGGCATCAGGTAACTTGGTGTTGAAGAGAGTCTGCAAAAGCGGACCATAACAAGGAACCTTGCCTTTGACAATCACAACTTGCATCTCGTTCCAAAGATAATCCAGCACATCAATTTGCTTTCCTCTGATATAAAGATCATAGATGTGATGGAGACAATTTACCATACGTTCACGAACCAAACCCTTCTCTCCAAACTTGATGGCAAGACAGTTTCTCAGAATTTTGTGAACAACCCTCCAATAAGGATACATATGAATGGTGTGGGGAATCTTCCCACGAAGGCCGCTCTGAGGAGGATAACAATGGCGAATCCCAGTCTCAGCTGGAATGAGCTTAGAGAGATGGAGACGAACATAGCAAGGTGCAACAGGCAACTCCTCAAGACTAAACAGTGCCCCAAACTCGGCCAAAGTTGCTGAACAAACAGTATCTGCACTCATCCATGTCATAGACCGCTGACCATGCTCAGAAGTGAACACAACAGTAGCATAAAATTGCTGAAGCAAATCAGGAGAATATGGAGTGCTGACAGTCATGATCTTAGTGATTTTGTGATGATCCATCATAGCCATCACATCAGGCCAAGTATCTCTAGCTTGAGCAAGGTTGAAATAATCCACGGGAACATGAGCATTCAGTTGAATTTCAATACGTTGATGAAAAATTTGCTGGTGCATCTTGCAATAGAATCTACTATCATCTAGACATGTGGGCTGACCAAAGGCATATGGATTGAAAGATAACCGATCTCTCTTGAAATCACTAGGTTTCACCTTGGCCCAAGATTCACGTACCGGTTCCGCTGGATTCACACGAGGCGGTGGAACTCCTCTTGGCTTGGCAGCTTTCTTGGCGGCAACTTTCTTGAGTTTCTTGGTCTTGGGCATGGAGGAGGATTCGGCATTGAAATCATCAACAATGTCATCCAGCCCATCGAAGGTCTTGCTCTTGCCAGCCCTGCTAGACTGAGGAACCGCCGGCTCCCACTCATCATCCCATTGGTCCATCTTCAAACTTGAGACTCTTCAAGAACCACCAATGGAGGAGAACTCCCCAACCAAGCCACCAATGGAGAAACTAGATGGATGGGGTGGAAGATCGGGGAAAACCCTTCAGATCTGTGGAGAGGAAGGTGTGGGGAAGGTCTCAAATGGAGTGGGGAGGGTGGAGGAGCTCAAGGTGGGAGAGGGGGCGGCCATGGAGTAGAGCACCACGGGAGGAAGAAGCAGAAAACCGTTCGGGAGTGGGGGCTTCTCGCAATATAAGCAAAGGACGCGCCGGCCCTGGAGCCGGCCTCGGCCGGTCGGGAGGCTGGGCAGGGACCCGAACGGTCCGGCCCTGGAGCCGGCCTAGGCCGGGCGTACGGCCGGTCGATGGCCCGAGACGGCCAGCCTTGCAGCCGGCCAAGGCCGGGCGGGAGGCTGGGCAAGGACCCGAGGAGACCGGCCCTGGGGCCGGCCTGGGCCGGGCGGCGGGCCGGCCAGGGCGCAGAAACGACCCCGAACGACTTCGACGACTTCAATCTTCAGATTTTGACGAACTTGAGCTTCCGAACACCCTGCATTTTCAAGAATACCACTGCGGAGAAGTCCGTCTTCAATAAAATCCAATGAGCAACCTTGAGTAATCCGGGGAGATGCGAAACATGGAGAAAACTTCACAAATCCAATGGAAAAGATCAAAAAAACGCCAAATGAGCAACATTGGATGATTCAATAGAAGCAAAACAACGAATATGCAATAACATCTTACGGAAGAACCACCTCTTCAAGGAGAAGAGGGCGGTGGCCGAGGCCACCATATATGAGTGTGTGGTGTGACACCGCGAAGATATATCTTGGGTTCACGGCCACGACTCATCATTTCAGCTCACAATTCATAGAACGAATATAGAGATGCAAATGAATTCTTAATGTCGGCATAATGGGGGAGGGATAGTCCAATGAATTAGGACCGCACTCCCCCTATGTCCATGCCTACACCTAAACCAAACAAATAGCTAAGATATAGGTGTGCATGCAAGATATTCAAGCGACGCTCCCCGAATCGATGATATTTAGCTCATGCCTCAAATAAGTGAACCTTGCTTCATCAAGTGGCTTCGTGAACATATCGGCAAGTTGGATCTTCGTGGGAATATAACCAAGCTCAATATCACCCCGGATGATGTGATCACGGATGAAGTGATAGCGAATCTCAATATGCTTCGTTCTTGAGTGCTCCACCGGGTTGTGGCCAATCTTGATAGCACTTTCATTGTCACATAAAAGAGGCACTTTGTCACAATGGACACCGTATTCCTTTAAAGTTTGCCTCATCCACAACAATTGAGTGCAACAACTAGCGGCCGCCACATACTCGGCTTCGGTGGTGGAGAGAGATATGCAATTTTGCTTCTTAGAAGACCAACTCACCAAGGACCTACCAAGGAATTGGCAAGCCCCGGAAGTTGATTTCCTATCATCCTTGCAACCGGCCCAATCCGAATCCGTGTAACCGGCAAGAGAGAAAGTTGAGCCTTTAGGATACCACAAACCAAACCTTGGGGTATGAACCAAATATCGAAAGATTCGAAGAACCGCCGTTTGGTGGCTTTCTTTGGGAGCCGCTTGGTACCTTGCACACACTCCTACACTCAACACAATATCGGGTCTAGATGCACAAAGATAAAGCAAAGAACCAATCATAGAACGATAGAGCTTTTGATCAACATCCTTATCTTTACCCTTTGGATTAAGTTCAAGATGACACTTGGTGTCCATAGGAAACTTCTTCTCTTTAGCATTTTGCATCTTGAACCTCTTGAGCATGTCTTGGATATATTTGGCTTGAGAGATGAAGGTCCCTCCACTCAATTGCTTGATCTCAAAACCAAGGAAGTACTTCAACTCTCCCATCATGGACATCTCGAACCTATCGGTCATAAGCTTTGAAAATTCATCATTAAAAGCTTTGTTAGAAGAGCCAAATATGATATCATCAACATAAAGTTGGCATATGAAAAGCTCCCCTTTAACCCTCTTGGTAAAAAGAGTGGGATCGATTTGCCCCACTTCAAAGCCACGGTCTACAATAGCTCTCTTAGGTGCTCATACCAAGCACGAGGTGCTTGTTTGAGACCATAGAGCGCCTTATCAAGTTTGTAGACATGGTTAGGGAAGTGTGGATCCTCAAATCCCGGAGGTTGCTTAACATATACCAACTCCTTTAAAGGACCATTAAGAAAGGCACTTTTCACATCCATTTGTTGCAACTTGAAATTATGATGTGATGCATATGCAAGAAGGATACGGATGGACTCAAGGCGAGCCACGGGAGCATAGGTCTCTCCAAAATCAATGCCTTCAACTTGAGAGTACCCTTGAGCTACCAATCTTGCCTTGTTCCTCACAACCATTCCATGCTCATCTTGCTTGTTCTTGAATATCCACTTGGTGCCTATAACATTGAGGCAATCTTTTGGCTTCTCCACTAGATTCCACACTTTGTTGCGCTTGAAGTTATTGAGTCTTCATGCATGGCTTCCAACCAATCCGGATCTTCAAGAGCTTCAAAGACTTTCTTTGGTTCCACCATAGAGATGTGGCTTGATGTTCATTGAAATTTGCCAATTGTTTTCTTGTGGTGACCTTGTTCTTGACATTAACAATGATATTTCTAGATGAAGACTCTTTCTTCTCCAATCCTTTTTGACTCTTGCTATACGACGGGTTTCGATATCCTCATTGATGCGAGGAATTTCGCTTGATCATCTTGATCATTTGAGTCCCCGTCTTGACCGGAGTGTTGACCTTGATCATCTTGAAGCTCATCTTCAACAAAGAAGGAGAGGGTTGATCTTGGTCTTGACCTTGGCTAGTGTTGACAATAGGAGAACTTGGTTCTTGAATAGCCTCTTGGTCAACTTGAGGAGGGCCTTGAACTTGTTCTTGGATAGGTGCATCATTTGCTTCCATAGAAGGTGCAACTTCAACTTGTGATGATGGATTCTCCACATGAGTGGAGCTAGGACTTGCTTGAGGAGGCTCATGACGGATTTCAATGGGGCGATGGAAACCAACCCCCATTCTTCTTATTGCTTCTTGAGGTTCCTCATTATCTACATCACAAACATGAAATTGCGCCACTTGGGAGCCGTCATTCTCATCGAACCTCACATCACAAGATTCTATGACTTTCCCAACGGTCTTGTCATAGACTCTATAGGTGTGAGATTCGGCACCGTAACCAACAAAAACACCCTCTAAAGCTTTAGATTCAAATTTAGACAAACGAACACTTTTGTTCTTATAGAAACACTTACAACCAAAAACTCGGTAGTAGGAGACATTGGGCTTGTTGCCGGTGAGCATCTCATAAGATGTAAACTTCTTGCCAACACGAAAGAATAACCGGTTAGATGAGTGACACGCCGTGGAGATAGCCTCGGCCCATAAGAATAGCGGAGACTTAAACTCCGCCAACATAGACCTTGCCATATCCATGAGAGTCCGGTTCTTCCTTTCGGCTACACCATTTTGTTGAGGGGTATATGCAGCGGAATATTGATGACGAATCCCCTCTTCACTAAGAAACTCATTTAAGGTGTAGTTCTTGAACTCGGAGCCATTATCACTCCTAATGACCAAAATAGGGACATTGTATTGGCGTTGAACAATATTGGAAAAGTCGATGATGGTTTGTTGGGTTTCATCCTTCGTCTTGAAGAAATAAACCCAAGTAAATCTTGAATAGTCATCAACAATCACCAAACAATATTTCTTCCCACCAAGACTAGGTTGAGGCACGGCACCAAAGAGATCAACATGAAGAAGTTCCAAAATCCTCGTTGATGAAATAATGGTCTTGCCCGGATGGGGAGAATCATGCATCTTTCCTTCAACACAAGCCCTACAAAGACGATCTCTGGAAAAAGAAACATTGTCTTTTAGTCCAAGAATGTGGCCACCCTTGTGAAGACTTTGCAAAGTTCTCATGTTGACATGGGACAAGCGGCGATGCCACAACCACCCCACGTCGGCCTTTCCGAATAGGCATATTGCTTGAGTGTTGGTAGACCCCGAAAAGTCTACCACAAACAACTCATTTTCAACATACCCAACGAACATGACCTTTAGAGTCTTGCTCCTCAAGAGTACCACCATATCAATAGTAAAATGGACATCAAAGTTCATCTTATTAAGAGCACGAACGGACATAAGATTGTAACCTAGAGACTCAACAAGCATGACATTTACAAGGGTGATATCCCTTGCAACTACCACCTTGCCGAGACTCTTTACCTCAGCTTTTGAATTATCACCATAAGAGACGGTTATTGTATAATCTAGATTTGGTCTCAAGTCCGTCATAATCTCCTTGCTTCCGGTCATATGACTAGTGCATCCACTATCAACCACCCATTTAGATCCACCGGAAGCATAGTCCTACAAGAAATCATTGCTTGGATTTAGGTACCCATTTCTCAATGGGTCCTCTTTGGTTAGCAACAAGGGTCTTAGGAACCCAAATAGAGTAATCAATGTAACCATCATATGGACCAACATATTGAGCATAAACATCCCCATAATAATCAACATAAAGAATATAGTTGGGGTTGTTATGCCCCGCAAAGTCACTACGAGTGGTCTTGCCCCTTGTGGCACTACCACCCGCAATGGAAGTCTCGGCTTGTGCGGGCTTGGTCTTGATCTTCTTGTTGTTGCCCACTTTCTTCTTGGGCTCGGCTACATAACCAAGACCCTCCTTCCCTTTGTGTGGTTTTTGCTCAAATAAGTAAGCAATACCCTTATCTTTACTTTGGGAATAGAGGTCTTGGCACTAACATTTTCTTCAATAACATTTTCATGAACACGAGGAAGAATAGATATGCTAGTTGAGCTAGATTTAGAAAGTTGAGTTTGAAGTTGCTCATGAGACTTGACTAAAAGGGAGTGAGTTGTTTCCAAGGCCTTGTGAGCCTTGTCAAGCTTCTCCATACCTCAAGAAGTCTAGCATTAGCAACCCCAAGTTCAACTTTCTCCTTTTTAAGCACTTTATATTTAGCAACAACATGATCTCTATCCTTAATGATTTTATTAATGATATCATCATTTTTAGCATCAAGAGACTCAAGTCTTTCCTCAAGAGAACATCTTTCTTCACTCTCTTCATCAAGAGAGGCATTCAAGGATGCTACGGAAGCATTCAAAGAGGCAATGGTGAGAGAATCCTCTCTCTCAATCTTACTCTTTTCTTGAAGAAGTTCTTCGGCCGCACATAGTTGTCTCATGAGAGACTCAACATGTTCCTTAGCTTCACCTTGCAAGTTAGTCATGAAGTATCGAAAGCAACAAGTTCTTTCTTAATCACAAGACTAGATTGATCACTCATTTCATGCATAGTCTTGGGAGAAGGAGATGATACCTCGGTGACATTAGCCATGAGGCAACGAGCATTGTTGGTGGAGAAGTTCTCATTGGGGGATTCAAAGAGAGAAGATGATGAAGTTGATACAATAGCCAATGCGGCTACCTCTTTAGTAGGTGCATCTTCATCTTCGGAATCACTTGTGGCATATTCTTCTTGTGCCACCAACACAATTCTTGGTGCCTTCTTGAAGAAAGGCTTCCTTGGTCTTGCGGGCTTCTTTTGGATCAACTTTGAATGGTCCTTGGGGATGAGCTTCCCACCATTTTGCTCTCGGTTCTCATAAGGACACTCTCTTATGTAGTGGTTCTTGTCATGACAATTGTAGCACGTCTTCCACTTTGAGGCTAGCTCTTTCTTCCCACTTGAGTTGTTCTCTTTATCAACCTTGGCTTTAGCTTTTGCCGGGTCTTGCCAAAACTCTCTTGTGGCAAGAGCTATATGACCATTTAGAGCCGGTTCAAGATCATTTGGAGCAATGTTGCTTGGGCACGCTTCAACCTCATCAAGACATACCACCTTGGCCTTCAAAGCAAGTGAGGGGCCTTGTTTCATCCCCATGGCCCTAGCACGGCTATCTTCGGCATTCTTGGTGGCAACCTTGGAGGCTTGCACTTCTTGCATAACTTCATTGGATGTCATTTCGTTGTAGTTGTGTCTTCCTTGAATGGCCTTCACCTCGATGGGCTCGGAAGGCAAGAGAGCATTCACATACTTCCTCTTGACATAAGCATCATCCACATAGGTTGCCCCCACATCAAAGAAGGCCTTTGCAAGAGTCTTGAGTCTTCCATACATGTCTTCATGAGTCTCATTGTCAAACATGTAGAAGCCTTCGGCATCATTGCTCAAAGACTCATATCGGTTTCTCTTCATGCTTTCATTCCCAAGAAATGCAACCTCAAGACAATTCCAAGCTTCTTTGGCGGTGGAGGCATTGAGAACATAATGCTTGTCACTTTCACCCACTGAAAGTTCAATCATATGGAGTGCGGAGGCATTGAGTTGCTTTTCGGCAAATTCTCTTCTTGTCACATTGCTTGGATCCGCAACCTTGTACCCTTCTTCAATGATCCTCCAAAGCTCGATAGAGGCACTGTTAATATGAGATTTCATTGAGCGTTGCCAACTAGCAAAGGCTAATGCATTAAGCTTAGGTGGAGGACCAATGGGGTTTATGCGGGTGGTGATAGGTGGGTCGATAGGGTACCATCCCGGAACGTTATGGTACTCTTCCTTCCCATCTTCATGCTTGGTAGGAGGAGGAGGAGATGGTTTAGATCCGGAGTGGTTTCCACCCCTTCTCATTTTTCTTTTTACCCTCCTCGGAATCACCTTCATCGGAGTTAGAGATACCCTCTAGTGGGATGGTTTCCGAAACCTTGGCATTTGTGAGTTTCATGAGCATGTCACGCAACTCATCAAATTTGACATTCATGTCATTCATGGACGATGTCAATGTTGTTTCCAACGATTTGATATCGGCCATGGATGCCATGGTCTCCTTGGCCTTGGCAAGATCGGCCTCATCCTCACTTTGTGTCATACTTCTCTTAGGCGGTTAAACCCAAAACAAGAGAGCCTTGCTCTGATACCAATTGAAAGGATCGGTATGACACCTAGAGGGGGGGGTGAATAGGTGCTACTCCAATTTTAGTCTTTTTCAATTTAGGCTTGACACAAAAGGTAAATTCTCTAGATATGCAACTACGGTGAATTTACCTATATGACAAGCTAGCAACTAAGCACGATATATAAGGCGGTAAACAAGGATAGAGGTAACCGAAGTCAAAGCACGCGGAGACACGGATGTAATCCCGAGTTCCTCCTTTTTAGGGGAGTACGTCTCGTTGGAGAGGTGTGAACCAACACAATGGTTCAACGGCCACAAAGGCCTCACCCTCTTCTCCGGTGAACCGCACCACAAAGGTTTGGTTCACTTCAACTATCGGAAACCTTCGAGGCGGAGTCCGGAGCCTTTACAACAACGATTTGGGGCACAACCCACAAAGGATTGGGGGCTCCCAAACAGCTACAATCTGTCACAAAGACAATCAAGTGAGTACAATAGGGGGCTAGGTTTTCCTAGTGGAAACCCTAGCTAATGGTCCCTCAAGTGAATGAGGGGGAAATGAAAACGGCTTGGTGAAGATGTAGATCGGGGCCTTCTCCTTCAATCCTCCAAAGATCAACGAGTTGGGTGGAGGGATTGGGAGATCTATCAAATCTTGAGCTTGCAAGCAATGGTGTTCTTCAACGTGTTCAAGCTACTTGTCAAAGGTTGGTGAAGAGGTATATATAGGCCTCATCAAAATATGGCCGTTTGAAGAGGTAAGTGGCGAAACGCAGGAAGCAGGGCCGGCCAGGGGGCTGGCATAGCAGCCGAGGCTGCCGGCCTTGAGGCCGGCCTGGGCCGGCCTGGGGGCCGGGGGGTGGCTGGGCTGGCCGAGGCTGCGACGACACCGGCCTGGGAGCCGGCTGGGCCGGCCTGGGGGCCGGCCAGCAGCCCGAGGCAGCCAGCCTTGAGGCCGGCCTGGTGGCCGGCCAGCCACCCGACGCAACCAGCCTGGAGGTCAGCCAGGGCCGGCCTGGGGGCCGGCCAGACACCCGACGCAACCAGCCGTGAGGCCAACCTGGGCTGGCCTGGGGGCCGGCCTGCCTGCAGAGCGCCTTCTCCCTTCACGAATTGACGACCGACAACTACTTTTCTTACCTTTTTGCATAGAGAGAGATCCACTAGTATCTTTTGATATAAATGGTCACAATTCCTGTGGACACTTAGCGGTATGTTAAATACTTCCAAGTGTTGTTATCAAACGTCAAAACAAGATTAACGGACAATGTCCTTTCACCCTCTTTGCGTCGTGTTTGTAATGTGTGTAATGTGTGTCGGCTAGTTTTCGGATTAGCGTTGTATGCCGAAAGGCATTGTATCGGACGTCAACCTCTTATTTTATGAACTAGAAAAATACCCCGCGCGTTGCAGCGGGAACTTTGTATAAAATTGTAATATAAACGAAAGGACATATGACACATGCAACGGGAAATTTTCTCGGGAATATTCAGAAATCGATTGGGCACCATAATCGAGAGTCTAGATTTAATCAATGTAGTATCTTTTTATATTTAACAACTAAAACTGATGAGGTATTGTATGGATAAAATAATTTATAATGCGAATAGTTTTTATGGATGGATTGAAAATCATTAATAAATGTTTGATGAGATGGATAAATAATGGCTCAAATAGTGGATGATGTGGCTTAAGTAATAGATGATGTGTGATTAATAAGTATTAGTGGAGATGACATGGAAAATTGATTGGTTAATACTCCCTCCGTTCCAAATTACTTGACTTGGGTTTGTCCAAATACGGATGCATCTAGACACTAAACAGGTATAGATACATCCGTATTTGGACAAACCCAAGTCAAGTAATTTAGAACGGAGGGAGTAGAATAGATGATGTGGATGTATTGCATGTTGAGATAGAAAATAATTAATGCAAGTTAGTGGGGTTTTGCTTTATAAAAAGTATAGGTCAGATACGTCTCCAGGGCGTATGTTTGAAAACCTATACATTTTGACACGACTTGGACGTTCAAATTTGTACTTTTTTAGTGTGTATCTTTGGAGTTGCGCAAGACGAACTCAAAGAGACCCTAACAATGAACGGTCAACCAGTATCGTGTCAGGGATTCAAGGTCGAAACCGTGAGAGTAAGTAGCTCAAACTTCAAGAGAAGAGAGTCATCACTCGGAGGTTGGAGCTACAGACTCGGAGTAGTAGCAGAGAAGAAAAAGGCGAGGTGAATTTCTCCTGCTTGTCTTTTCCACTTGTTGGTTTCCCGTGCAACCCTATTAAAGACCCAGCTGGCTGCCCCCACGCGGTGCTCGCGGCTGTATTGGTGGCACGGATAGAGAAGAGAGCGAGAGAGAAGGCGGCGCGGCTCCGGTCTTCTTCCCTGCTCCTCCTCCCGTCACATCTGATCGGCAGATTCCGTCGTCGAGGCCGCTTCTCCCCGTCTCGGTACGTCTGAAAACCTCCCCCTTTCCCCCTGCGTCGCGCGCGCATTACATCCACGTTCCTACGCATTGCTCCAGCTCTTGGTGGTCGCCGGAGCCGGACCGCTGGAGTAGTTGTTGTCCGGCCCGGCGCGATTGCTTTCGATATTCGAGAACTCTGGCGATTTCTGATCTCTCGGTGGCCGCTGAACTGTTTCCCCTTGGCGTGTTACTTCTGACCTGTTGGTTGGACAAAGCTCGTTTCAGTCTTGTGGCTCGATCTCGGAGGTAAAATGTTTTCTTTCGCAATTCGAATGGCGCTTTTTTTCCAGCACATTCCGTTCTCGTTGCATGCGCGATCCGTTCAGGTTTTGTGCTGTGGGATCGCTACCAAAAAGAACGCGATAGATTTGTTGTTTTTCTCGTGTGATCTGCATCTCGGCTCCTAAACCCGAGTACTAGGATTCCATAATTTTGTCTTGGGTTCTTTGTAGTACTAAATAACTATTTTCCTTTTTCGGTCAGCAGAATGGAGACCTCGGCGGCGCCCAATGCCACCGCCCCGGCCGCGCAGCCGCGGCGGCTACCGGACTTCCTCCAGTCGGTGCGGCTCAAGTACGTGAAGCTGGGGTACCACCACCTGATCTCCCACGGAATGTACCTGCTTCTGTCGCCGCTCATGGCCCTCGTGGCCGTGCATCTCTCCACCGTGTCCCCCGGCGACCTCGTCGACCTGTGGGAGCAGCTCCGGTACAACCTCATCTCCGTGCTCACCTGCTCCACGCTCCTCGTCTTCCTCTCCACCTTCTACTTCCTCACCCGCCCCCGCCCCGTCTACCTCGTCGACTTCGCCTGCTACAAGCCGGAGCCGGAGCGCCGGTGCACGCGCCAGACTTTCATGCGCTGCTCCGAGGCCACCGGCTCCTTCACCGACGCCAACCTCGACTTCCAGCGCAAGATCATCGAACGGTCCGGGCTCGGCGAGGACACCTACCTGCCCCCCGCCGTGATCCGGGTGCCCCCCAACCCGTGCATGGACGAGGCGCGCAAGGAGGCCAGCAACGTCATGTTCGGCGCCATCGACCAGCTGCTCGACAAGACGGGTGTCAGGCCCAAGGACATCGGCGTCCTCGTCGTTAACTGCAGCTTGTTCAATCCCACGCCGTCGCTGTCGGCCATGGTCGTGAACCACTACAAGCTGAGAGGCAACATCGTCAGCTACAACCTCGGAGGGATGGGCTGCAGCGCCGGGCTGCTATCCATCGATCTCGCCAAGGATCTGCTGCAGGTGCACCCCAACTTGTACGCGCTGGTCATCAGCATGGAGAACATCACTCTCAACTGGTACTTCGGAAACGACCGCTCGATGCTCGTGTCCAACTGCTTGTTCCGGATGGGCGGCGCGGCGATCCTGCTGTCGAACAGGCGCTCGGACCGGCGGCGTTCCAAGTACGAGCTGGTGCACACGGTGCGCACCCACAAGGGCGCCGACGACAAGTGTTTCGGCTGCGTGACACAGGAGGAGGACGGGGCCGGCAAGGTGGGCGTGTCGCTCTCCAAGGACCTCATGGCGGTGGCCGGGGACGCGCTCAAGACCAACATCACGACGCTGGGCCCGCTGGTGCTCCCGTTCTCGGAGCAGCTGCTGTTCATGGCCACCCTGGTGGCCAAGAAGGCGTTCAAGGTGAAGATCAAGCCCTACATCCCGGACTTCAAGCTGGCCTTCGAGCACTTCTGCATCCACGCCGGCGGCCGCGCCGTGCTGGACGAGCTGGAGAAGAACCTGGACCTGACGGAGTGGCACATGGAGCCGTCGAGGATGACGCTGTACCGGTTCGGCAACACGTCCAGCAGCTCGCTCTGGTACGAGCTGGCCTACAGCGAGGCCAAGGGCAGGATCAGCCGGCGTGACAGGATCTGGCAGATCGCCTTCGGCTCCGGGTTCAAGTGCAACAGCGCCGTCTGGAAGGCGCTGCGCACGGTGAACCCGGAGACGGAGAAGAACCCGTGGATGGACGAGATCGACGACTTCCCCGTGGAGGTCCCCAAGATCTCGAAGGTTGGAAACGCATGATGAAAGAATTGCCTGTCTGATCAGGTGGCAAGTGGTATTGCCAATCAGCACCAAGTTTGTTCATCATCTCCTCGTGGTTCCATCGATCTTTGCACATGTACTGTACTTCAGTTGTAGCATCTGTGGTGGGGAGGGACCTAAGCTAAACTTTAGGCCCTGTTTAGATTCAATGTACTGTTAGATGATTCAGTTAGGTAGAAGGGGTATTTTTCTTGTGGTGGTGGCCTGGTATGTCATGTGTATTCAGATTGCTGATTGGAGGATGAAAATAAACTGATGTTTCATGTCAGATTCATCTTCCACATGATTGTGATTCATCATTTGTGGGTCAACCGGAACTTTCATCCCTCCCAGTGGTGTGGCCACATCCTATCGTCACGTGGATGCATTACAAAAAAATGAGCTTGTCCTAGGAGGAACTAGGGACAAGATTTTTAATAGGTAGGAGTGGATGCATTACATATCCTTGTGCTGGATTTGCTGGACCCTTCCACGGTGCCTATATATCCGTCTATCTGTCTGCTTAATGCGATGAGCTGGTGGTCATATGATGCGAATGTTTAAGCTGCCCGGGATAATTTCAGGACGCCAGTGGTTACACCTGGGACCCCGGCATTCCCGGTTGCTGCACCCTGACGCTTCTAAAAATTATGGAAAAGATTTTTCACTGCGTTTTCCTCTTTGTTAAATTTGGATATAGATTTTGAAGATCACCTGAGTCCATATAAATTGCATGTCGATTCAACTGTGCAGTAAAAGGTTGGCCCAGAAATGTACAAAGGCATTCATGGCATCCAATTTGGAAGGCAAGTGTGCGCTGCGGCAGTCAGAGAGCGCCGGACTCTGCTGCAATCTGGGGGTGGGGACGCTGTGATGGATTGCAGGGCGTAAATGGCAATGCAGAAGCCTTACAAGATCCTGTAAAACCACGTGAGGCCGACGAGGGTACGCTCATAGGGAACGAACCCAGGCTGGCCGTCGTTGCCATAAATCACAAGAGTTCATGTCCTCGCGACAGATGCCAGTAGTAGCAGTAACTCTTGTGTACATGTCCTACGAGCATGTATTTCAACTAGGAAGCTTAATTTTGTAGCAACTTTGCAACTGCTATGATAAGGCTCTGTGACAAACTAACTTGACAGAAGTTGAAAACGATGTGCGTGGCATTTTTTTAATCAGGGACTGGAACTGTAATTTGCTATGACTTGTTACCAATCATGAGTGGCAGTCCAAAATAATAGAATCATGCAGTGGCAATAGTCCAAACATGGATTTCACACAGGTGGCGCTGGCGCTGCTACCTCGTCGGTAATACGCCGCAGGTTCAAAGGAACACATGGCGGAGCATGTGAACCAATTCCTCGTCCAGTAACGATGATCAGCAGAGCTGACCAGGAATAGATGCACGTCCTTGGTTTGGCCACAATGCAACAGTACACTGTAGATGAGCCACCTGTCAAAATAGAAAGCTATGCGATAATAAACCGGAGCATAGTCCACCGCACACAAGCATTTGGCAAATAATTCATCTGTCATCATCACAGAACGGTGAGCAAAAACGGGTTAACATCTGTATAACGACCACTCTGAGTTAAATTTGACTTTCTGCTAACACAGGCACGATACAAATTGCCGACTTGTTTTCCCTTCCCCTTGGTTTATTCTGGCTCTTAAGATGCTATCTTAACATAATCTACTGAAGAGGACCCCGTACGGAAATCCACGGTTTACTCACGCGGAAAGTACCCCCCGGCGATGAGAGACACAAGCACCCTTGGTTGGCGTAGAAGCTTCAGCATGATGGACTCAACAGCGCCAAAAGACCAGGACTCTGAAGGCAATCTCCTTGTCTCCTAATAAGCACTGACCATTTGCCAGGTTTGGTGAGGATGTAATCCTACGCCTCGGTCTGCCCCTCCTTGGAAATGTGGAAGCCTTCGATTTTACGCGCAACCTCATTTACCACCGCAGCAGCCTTTGGTTTACCGTTTGCACTGGGTGCCTCGCTGTCATCAGCATTGGCCGGGTTCAGCGGCCAGATCCGGATGGTGCCATCTTCTGACCCTGATGCGTATGATTCGCCAACAGGTGCGAACCGGACACAGTGAACTGGACCATGGTGGCCTTTGTTGCAGGCTACAAAACACAAAATAGAATCAGTCCTAAGTGTCCCGATACCATATGGTAGTGAAAAGGGAAATACTTATTTCGATATGTAATGTGGGCTTTAATGAAGTAACCAGGGAAATAGTTGTTTGCTCTCATAATGACCATATTCCAGCAACAGCACAATATCTTGGATTAGCAAGCAGGCAGACTACATACATACTTGAGACAAGGCTGGGACAAAAGCTTTGACTTTGGAACACTGGGTTTCAGCTCTACAGTATAAATTGCACTTGAGAATAATAACCAGTTGTGATTTGTGAAGTTATGTCATCAGAATCAGTTAGTGACACCTCAATATTGAAAAAAAGGTTCACATCAAATTAGTATTTGAAATTTAATTTTCGAATATCAGTATAAAGAAAGCTGCAGCCAAAAAATAAAAAGCAATGGCAATAGAGTCCAATTGTACAGTCAATGAGGTGATATTACTTTGTTGTAGATATAGCAAAATCAATATACTACTTATACTTCTGTCTTTCAGACCATCTCATCCATCTCGGGTAGAATCCAATGGTTATCATTCAGTTCTGTATGTATCAACTGTTTCTGTATTGCAGCATCGAGACCCACATGTCATATGTGCAAATAGGGAAAAAAAGACTGCAAAACTGGGATTTGAACCCAGTACCACTCTCACATAACCATATATGGCAGTCCCTGACTCCCTGTCTTTGGTCTAGAAGCTGATTTATATTTATACAGTAGTTCACTTGTCTCTGTAAAATTCAAATTAATTTTTTTTCTGACTGGTTCCTAGGTGACCAAATTGCTCTACAACTCACAATAGTAAAGCTAAACAAACATATTATGCTACTGTTCTGTTCTGGGAATGAATAACTGCACCGAAGACTCAGTCTTGCAGGAGTCAGTAGTCACTTGATTAAATATAATTACAGGCTTACCTATTTCTTCACCAGTGAAGAAATCATATACATGAACCCACATATCTTCCCCTCCGGTAATGAACTTACTCCCAGACTTTGGTTCAAGTGAAGCCGACTCCACAGTGCATGGCATATCATAGCTTTTAACGAGCCCAAAACTGTCGAAATACAAGAAAAATTGCTAAAGAACTGAACAATGCATGTGATGCAGGACAATGGTCGTAGAGGAAAGAACTTACTGGTTCGCATCCCAAAATTTAACACTTGAACCATCAGCTGTAGTAATGAACCTGCCATCCTGGCTTACTTCTGCACTGGTGACAGGTGCCTTGGTTTCAAGAGTTTGGACAATTTTTCCACTTCTCACATCCCACAATCTGTTCACATCAATAATTAATCAGGGGAACAAGTATGCAGCAGGAGTTTATCATACTAGCTTCAAATATTAAAGATATTTTCGAGACAAACCTCACTCCACCCATATCAGTGCAGGAACTTAGAATAGACTGGTCACTATGAAGCCAAGTAACAGTTCGCACAGAACCAGGTGCTTTGTCAAATTCTCTTGGAGCTGCATCTGGACGATTCATATCATATACACGCAAAATCTTTTCCATGCCTCCAGTCAGCAACATGTGTGTATCCTGCAGTTGCATCACTGGTTTGATTAGGTTTAGAACTGCTTATGGAGGACAGTTCTAACTGACTACTATAGCACACAGAGTGGTAAGAAAACAAGCACCTAATCATACAGCTTCATAGACATGATTAAAATTATTCAATGAGATGGGCTGAAGGATGTAATGAGCGACATGGCTAATATACTCGTTGAATAGTCCATATTTTGTGGCAAGTTGCAAGAATAGCAATACCAAGTCTTAGTTAAGAAAGTCTGGAGGAACATAAAGGACAAAAGAAGAAGAATAGAGATGTATCATCTTATTAGAGGGGGAGGGGGTGATGGTATATAGATGTCAGAAGTGGAGGCGGAGTTAAGCTTCCAACAAGCATTACCTCGGAAAAGGCACAAGCACGTACTATATGCTTGTGCTCAAATGAATGTAGCTCATTTCCTGTCAGTGCATCCCATATTTTGCTGCAAAAAGAGTCAAATATGTTTTCAAAAGAGTAAACTATAGTCAAGAATTAGTGCGGAAACATTTCTGAGCATTAGCATTAGAGGACTGCGGTGCTTTCTGCAAAAACAAATGCTTGTATTTCTTTGCACAGAGTATCAGCTTTACATCCATAAAATTGAGTGATAATGTATTAATTATGCAGATGAATACAACATAGTTGCCTTCTTATTCTACCTATTTTTTATGCTCGGTCGTCAATGCATTAGGTTATGGTTCACCAGGCGAGCAACCAACCAGTAATGTGCAGTTAAGTGGATGTCCCATCATAGGAAATCAGATTGGCCCACAATGCATAAATCCACAACTGAAAGCTGTGTAACTAAGTTTGTAACATACTGCATCTACTACCCCATGGTGCACTAAAATAATGATTTGAACCTGTTCGTGAATCTTGATTTAAATCACAAAGAAGATGAAAAATCAAATGCAGTTCTGTTCAGCACTTTTCAAGGTTGGCTAAGTTATGTACATATAATGGTTAAATAATTGAAGAATGCATATAATTATAACAAATTAAACTAATGTAAGGATCACAAATGTACTATGCCGCTAACAATCACATTTTTGGCATGTCTCCTGAAGGAATGCAAAAACATAAATATGCATGGAGTAGATATCCATTTGATAAGCATTAGCTGATACTCTGATAGAGTAGTGCAGTAGCCAGGAATATTCGACTTTCTCAAAGAGAAAATAATGGAAATGAGGATTAATTAAACTTTGCAGGACAAATGTCATACGCTGAGAAGTCTGCCGAACCGGAGGCAGCACGAAGGGCATTTGTGTCTAGACAAGAGCTCCAAACAGCACCTTTATGACCTTCAAAAGTCCCAATCCAATCTCCCGTATCACCGTTACGAAGCATGGGATTTGAGTCTGCAGACCAGCATATAAGATCTTAGTGTTGGGTGATAGTTAACACTCATAACAAGACATGGACAATTTTTTATGCGTTTGAAAGTGAAGGTTACACGCAAAGTGGACTATAAGTAATAAGCTTAACAGGTAACAACTATCGTGTGCCAGTATTTGCACCCTTGTCTGGTAAGGGCACTCTGGTATTGAATAATACTATAATAGTTTACCAAGCGAATAATATATAATGGTGCAACCTATATAATAACATGAAAGGCACAACTTTATTCTTAGCCAGATACGCCCCTGTTTATGTCCCTAGTTGATCTGTAACTGTCCTGAAAGCTTATTGTCCTGGCCCTTCATTCACCACATCGAGTGGCCTAGATTAAAAGCTGGTCCAGGCATCCAACAATCTCTTAAGTATATTAATTATGTCAGTAAATGGAACTGATCGCAGCAATAGACAGAAAAAAATCAAGTTAATCATCTTATGTCAACAACTAATTAAAGAATGCACCACACCGCAAACAGAACATTTTCTCCTATTTAGCATGAACTCCGTGTGCAGACAGGCTAGTATCATACTCAGCATTATAATACTGAGAGCAAAGAAGAGTACATCAGAGGATGATAGTTCTTGTTCAACTTAAGTTGTCGCTCTCTGGGGATAATTCATTGGAAATATTTCAATACTTGTTATAAAGAATTATGTCATGGAGGTAAATCTAGAATATGCACTCCAACTCCACACTAATAAACAAGTATGCCATCTAATGGCTGTGGCTGAGAAATGCTACTGCAACACATTGCTAAGAAGACATATTAGCTGTATCATGTTTGAAACTACATATATGGAATAGAAATATATCTTTGATTATATCCAACAGTTGTCATTTATTTACATCCCTAGAACTGACAGCTCAGCTGTGACGAAAACATGCGCTTGTATGCATTACTCATTTAACAACCTCCATTTGAGCAGACATAAAAGCAACTACCTCCTGTGAATATCCAGGTAATCCAGTAACGTTACAACTCCATTCGACATTATAACATCAATGAAGTATATAGCCAATCTAATTTCTTGAAAAATAACAGCAAATTTCCAAACTTGAAAGGAAGACGTGGAAACAAAAACCAAAGCATCGTTGTGCAGTTAAATGTTCTGAACATGTATGTATAGAGTGACTAACAACGTATGCTTATAAGAATTTAGGCGAAAGGGAAAATAAGCTGCAGTATATGAACTAGGAGTACATAGGATTTGGTTTACAGCCTAATCTAATCTAGTTTGCGATGGACAAAAACACCGCCACAACCTACCTTACTTAAGGCTCAGATCGTGGTTCCACAACCGTGTTGTGCTGGATTGATTCTATAAGGGCATGTACAATGGTCTTATCTTGGCAATGCAACGTAGAATAATTGATGAGTTGGAGGAGAGATAAATGAAAAAAGAGGTTTGTCTACTCTTAGCTAAGAGTGATCTCTTAGCAACATTTGTCCCACCACATATTTAGGGATATTTGTTTTAGAGATAAGACTAAAAAAATAACCCATTGTACATCATTTTTTTGTCCGATCTTGATTATGTGGCAGGTTTACGATGAGACTGTTTTATCAACCATTGTACATGCCCTATTCTTCTGCAGAAAGATAGCCACAAAAGCATGAAAGTTTTGTTAGTCAAACAGTAAAATAACCAAAGCCAGTTGAAAAGGCTGGATTATCATAATCCACCACAATGCCTAACGCAGACTAAGTGACCATTGCCCTAACTCCACGTGTCTCTCACACAGGATCTAGCTAAAAGAGGTTGGCAGGCGAAACCCGCGGCAAAAGATGAGCACTTTCCTAGCTTAGACAGGCTTAACTAAAGGTACGCGACAAAGTTTGGCTTCTAAACATGGCACACGATAACTGCTAAATCCTTCAAATCAAACCGAGATGGCACAAACTTGATTAGATTGTGAAATTGGTAAAAAAAATCAATGTATTCCGTGACCAATAGAACCGATACTATATCCATATAAAGTGGGTGAGACAACAGTACAAACAGCAAGTGACCAATATTCGTCCACCAGACCAGATACCGAATTCAACATGTAGCGCTCAGGACCACCGATTAAACACATTTCAGGATAGAATCTCGCGTGCAAAAAAAAGGTAATCTCATCCTAATCCACAATCTCGAGAATAACATATCTGGCATCCGCATCCCTACAAGTCTACGTCTACCACGGTTTTGGATCCGAACGAATCCCAGCCACAGACGCACAACCCCAAAAATAACGAGTGAGGTGAGGTGGCCAGCGAAGCCGAGTGGAGCGGATGGCTTACCCTTGCTGGCGCTGATGAGGAAGTAGCCGTCGGGCGTGACGGGGCTGTAGAAGAGGTCGACGACCGGCCGCGAGTGGCCGTGGCACACCTTGGACACCGCCACCTTCTTCTTCTCCATTGTTCCTCCCTCCCCTTGGGTTCGCCAACCTAGCTCGTCGAATCCGGCGGTGGCCTGAAATGCGGCGTCCTCCTGATGCCCAAACCCTATCCCCGATCGGGGAAAAATCAAGGGAAGATCCAGGAGAAGAATCGCGCGGATCGGCGAGGGATCGATTGATCCGGATCCCTGGGGTTTGATTGCGCAGGAGTTTTATTGGATACAGACGGCAATGGAGCGTGGGAGGGCGCCGAGTGTGAGGCTGGCGGCCTCGGGGGCGCGACGCGAAGGTGCGGGGAAGGAGGGGAGGGCCGAAGGGGACAGCAAGGCTGAGGTCGGTTTATATGAATCTCTGGGCTCCTGGCAGCCGTTGGATCCCGGTCTGATGATGTTGCTGCCGTTGATTCTTCTTTTTTCTAGCAGAAGAGCTGGTAAATTCATTGATCAGAAAGAAGATTTGATCTAACTTATGAGAGAAATCAGATATAAAATTATACAAATGACGTTTTTCAGCTTACAACGCACAACCACAAACACATAACAATCTTGCCTAACCCCGGTCGGAAATGGCGAGGGGTTAGGACACAAGGCCACTCCTTCACAACCGGAACAAGACAACTTGGAAGCGCAACCCCCAAACTCCAGTAAGGCACATGTCAACGTAGGGCCCACCCATACGCGTAGAAAAAGTCGTGGCGAGTGGTCGACAGGACCCTACTGGACCGAGGAGAGCATTGACAAGAGATGACGCATATGTGTACATTGCGCCCTAGAGGACCACACTCCGAGTAGTGGCCATCCCTAACTCCAACTACCATCATGGGACTCCTCGATCAACCCGGACAATGCATCCAGTGAGGGAACGGCATCGTAGCGTTGGGCATGACGAACGAGGCCTAGACGACGCCTTTAAGAAGGTGACCATGGGTCAGCCCATAGGCCTGTAGGGTTACGTACATAAATTTTCAAAATTTTCCGTCTTAGAGCATCTCCAACAGTCGCTCTAAATACGCCGTGCGCGGGGACATTTCACTCGCTCCAGCGGACGCGGGAAATAAGCGTGCGCGCCAAAAAGTGTCCCGAGCGCTGGCCAAAGCGGTACGCTCAGCGTTATATATCCCGCCCCGTGTCCACCGCGCTGGCTCTCCATGTGTCTCTTCTTGTCGTCGTATGAAACAACAGATGCCTAGGGGTAGGCTTAAGTTTGGGGCTGATGGACGCTAGAGGATTCGGGGAGGGATAGCGCGCTGAAGAGCGCACACGGAAGAACAAATGAACACAAGGATTTACCCTGCTTCGGGTCTCTCGTGAGAGATAAAACCCCTACTGCAGCATCTAGCCTACTCTGTGTATTTCTCCCTCTCTGCATATAGTTGGTACAAGTGCTCCTTGAGCTGTGTGGATCGGGTCATGGAGACGTGCTCAAGGAAGAAGAAGCAGGCTACGTGAGAGAAATGAACCCAAGGGGCTAGAGAGCCTGCCTGGGGGCTGCCTGGAGCCTCTTCCCCCTGGTGCCTTTTATATAGGGAGAGCCCAGGGGACAAGTGGGGAACAAACAGACAAAGAGCACTGTGCACTGTACACTGTAGCTGAGGTGACTACTGGGTCTTGTCACACTGTACACGCGTCATGGAGCGATTGTACTCTTGTCACCTCACTAGCACTGTAGCCACGTCCAGGATGGGCGTGGCCTGTCTTGTCCATGTCCTTGTCTTCTAGCTCCTGTCTTCCGGATATTCTTGGGATGGCAGGGGTATCTTGTACTTGTCGAGGAGGTGCTGGGATGTCGGAGGGATGGAGATGCGCCGGCCCAAGGAGCAGCCGAGGTGCCGCTGTCCCGGTCCAGCCTGGAAGAAGAAGACTCGGTCGTAGAAGTGCCTGGGGCCTCGGTCGAACGAGGAGTGGCTGGAGACGTCGGTTGATTCATCCACGCTGGAACCAGATGCCCCACAAACCGAGTAAAGCCGATCTCGGCCTGCCCTGGCGCGGCCCGTCCGAGGTAAGCTTGTCGATCTTGATCACGTCCGAGACTGGGAGCTCGTCCTACCGAAGCATAGATCGATCCGACACTGGATATCTCGGTTCAGCCCACCCGAGGTAAGGCTCGGTTCAGCCGAAGCTGAAGGAACTCCCGGGCCTGCCCGAGGCCCGCCAATGCTGGAGGAAATCCCGGCCTGCTTGGGAAACTCAACCCAGCCGAAGTAAAGGAAGGCTGGCCCAACCGAGTTAGAGGAATTCGTCCTGCCCCGAGATAACCAATCTCGGCCTGCTCCGAGGTGAGCAAAGCAGCCTGCTCCGAGGTGAGGTTAAATCGGCCCGTTCCGGGTAACTCGGCCCATTCCGAGGAAAAGAAGCCTCGGTCCAGCCACAGCTGGGCAACTCGGATCAGCCGAGGTAAAAAGGCCTCGGGCCGAGGTAAGCAGTCCTGGCATCACAGAGATAAGCCACACTCCGGCCCATCCGAGACAAACGATATCGACATCAGTGTATATCGGTCCAGAAGAGCATATATCGGTCAGGTGCAAGCCAAATTCGGCCCGGGTTACTTCTTTCGCCCTTTCCTCTATTTTTATTTACCTCGCTCTCTTTTATTAATACAACATCACCAATAACTTTGGGGTACCCGGGGTTACATCCAAAGTATTTAGACACGTTTTAGTCCGTATGTTCACTCATTTGGGTCCGCACCTGGCTAGTCAACATGTGAGGGACCTAAAACATCTTATATTTAGGAACAGAGGGAGTACATGTTTATTTCATAAAACTGGCAGGGGCCTGTATAGACCAAATGATAAGAAGCACATTGTCATAATGTATATCAAGTAATTAAATATGCAAGCATATTAGAATCGACGCCATTTTATATTCCTTGGTTATTATCCTTAGCAGGGTTGCTTCAATATAAAAGTACAAAACATGCACACTTTTGTTAAATTTTGGCTTGCTAGACAATTTCAACGACAAGTTTCTATATATATGCTTACTTAATCATACACTAGAAACCGTTATTGTGATATTTGTTAGGTCATAATGTTTGCAGATCTTTACCATAAATACGTATGAATTATGTATTGTAAAAAAATAGTTATAGAACAAAATTTTATTACAAAATACATTTTACTATATTTATATGATATTCACTACAAGCACATACAACAACTAAAATATTTATTAGCATTGACATGTGGTTAAATTATGTCAACAAAGGAAAATTATACTTGTAATATTGTAACATGATAAAAATAAGATATACATAAGTATAGAAGTTTAGTAAAAAATGTACTTGTTTTGCCCCGGGAACGGCCCTGAAGGTGATGACAGCTGCATACATCGTCCTCTCTCCGCAACTGCATGGGGATTTCTCCTAGCCCTAACATTAGTCCCACCGTCCACAGCATAGGCCATCCGGACTTCACAACGAGGTTGTGAATCTGTGGTACGGGCTGCTACAAATTGTTGGTCCAGTTATTTTGCGGGAAAAAACTCAAAACTCAAATGTATAATATGGAGACTAGAAAATACACGAGATTACTCGGTTGGTCCTCCCTATTTCCGATGTTGTGGGTACTGTACTTAAATGCATAAAACTAGCCGTTATGTGACGCTTTTCTGTCCACCATCAAATAAAGGTCATAAGGTTCCCAGCAAACTACATGCTTCCAAAGTAGATTAAAAAGTTTTTAAGCATAATTGTTGTTTGTTTGGTTCTGAACATGACTAAAACTATTTTTTTATCGGTGTGGTGGCTAGGTTACAAACATTTAAAAACAAAAATAATAGTGAGAGTGCCTCAGTTTTTCGATTTCTTTTGGTTCATAGATGATAATTTACCTTTATAGATGAGACACACAAACCCAAGAAAAAATTGAAGTTAATTAAAAAATTCCAAATCTTATCCGAGCAGTAGCAGTAATAGTATTGCCCTTGATATTGGACGAGTGAGGCCTAAATGGTTTGAGGCCGCTTTTGTGAAACAAAACTGAGATTACCGACCAACTAGGTTTTCGTAATATTTACAATAACTATTCAAATTTCGCAACATACATATTTTTCCTATGTTTCCATTCGTTTAATTGGAGTCTTAGCTATGTTTCATGCATCAGATTTTGACAAGACTTAATTTTGGGTCCAAAGTAGACAAAATTGTAGAGCAAGCCGTCAGTTTCCAACTCATTATTTCAACCAAATTAGGCATCATATTTAGCAATTTGCTTTATGGATCAATACACATACACCCCCTAACAACCCTCTAAATTGTTTCATTTAACCTAAGTACCACTTTACATCAAAGTAATTATCCTTTTCGGTTCATCTTACATGAGGATGACACCATTGTCTCTCTTCTAGTTTCATGCCACAACTGGTTGTTTTGTGGTGTACCAGGTTCTTGTTTAGATTTTATTGTTTGCGTTTGTGTGGGCCACAATTATGCATCTATAATTCTTCATCTTGTAATATCAATGTGTTGTCGAGTGACTAACACGTGATTGGCATGAGTACATTACATCATAAAAGTTTAGGTTATTATTCGAAAAATAGCATTGAAATCATGATTGGTGTGTGTTCATGTGTCTTGCAACAAGACCCTCAACAAGAGCTCCAAAACTAAACTCCACTTGAATATGTGTTCAACTGCAATTGTGTGCACCGACTACAATTGTGTTCAAACTTCAAAGTCTACAATAGCGTAAAATAAACCAAGGCGATTAATTATAATCCAGATGCCCTTACTAACACTTTGATGAGTGATTGTAATCCTGTCAGTTGATTAATAAAGCTCTCTTTATTCGCAAAAAAAAAAATGAAAACGAAAAACACGTAAAAAAAATGAAAACCAAAATAAGAAACAAAACGAAGTGTGTAACAACCGCGTGGCCGTGTCCGTCTCCGATCTACGGAGTAAACCCGAACCGTATCGGGCCACACGTCATGATGCAAGCGGGACACTCCGCGGAGATCCGCGCGCGCCGCGTACGCCGCTAACCGTACGCGGTATGCCGCGTCGTAGACGTGCATGCGCTGCGGCTCTTTGCGGCGCCACGCGCGCCGCGTACGATCGCTAGCTAGCTCGCCGCGTTCGATCGCTAGGCTAGCTAGGTACGATCGTTAGCTAGCTCACCGCGTACGATCACAAACGATTGTAAGTAATATATCAATTTGTTATATACTAGTTGAAATGTCTGTACATTGCTACGGGCTATCAGACAGATGAACTCAGTCATTGTGTTTTGTAATTAACCACACCAACTTCATCACTGTGCATGAAATATAAATAATTTATCATGTGAATATTCACACCTAGCATTATATGGACGTGTATTCGTTGACTTTACCATACACAAAATCAGTTTAGAATTAACTTCCCGATGAAAAATAAATATATATATACATGATAATTTTCATGCATAAATTTGAAGAAGCATATTTTTTCCTAAAATCAATCCATAACATTTGTTGTCATTGTAACAGTAGAATCTTCAGACTAAATTTTGTCTAGAATCTTCAGATATAAAATAGTACTTTGTGATATTTTTGATTGCACTTGCATTCTTATCATCTAAAGAACAGTGTTTGGCATCCCATAAAAAGTATTTAATATCCGTTACATGCTGTTTATTGTAATTTAGTTTAGCTAGCAGGGCATCTATTTATTTCAGCTTCTGTCTCACCGAATCTCAAAAAAAAAAAAAAACCGTGCGTTGCAATGGGGAGAAAAACTAACTTTTAGTAGAAAATTCAGAACAACCAAAATTTTGCCCCAAAATCTATCGAGCGTCGTTAACCTGGCCTCAATTTGCCTTTTCATCTTAATATTTTGTCTATTACAGTATATTCTTGTGCTAAATACCTATGTGTTGCACGGAACAACAAATGAATACACGAAATCAAAATTATTAACCAAAATGTTTTTCTTCAAGTTTTTTCGTTTGACTCTTTTTATGTATGTCGTACATTTTTTTTCCACCAACCCCAGTTTGTATGAAGACAAGGTGTGTTTCTCCCTGTTTGTTCACTCGTCCCGTTATGTACTGCTTTGTTTGTTATGTGTACCTTCCCATAAGCCTTCTCAAAGGCATGAACTATTTCCAACCGTGATGTATTTTCCGGTTCCAAGGTTTTATGATTCACATACTGCAAGTTATATAGAAACTTAAGCCACGATTTAAATAGATAATAGATAGAATACTGATGACTTTTTTGCGGGTAGAATACTAATGATTAAAGGATACTGTGCCATGAGAAGTACAAGAACTTAAATGATTCGACCAAATAGAACTCAATGGCCAAGGAACACACAATAAAAAAAAAGAATTCCAGTAACTGAATGAGCGTCTTTGAAAGGAGAAACTTGTATTGAATTCAAGTAATTTGGTATATGGTTTTCATAAATCTATTCTATTTGACGCTAAGAGATCTTAAAAAGTGTAGCAAGTGTAAATGAGAAGCAACTGGTTGACAAGAATAATTACCCCAGTTCGATCTTTTGTTGCGTAGTCATTCTCCAATATTGTCAGCTGGCCTCCTGGCAACATCACCTTGCTGAACTTAGAGCATGAGATTATTTGGAATTCCACATGGTACTCCACAAACGCAGAAACAATATCATTTTGTCCTACTCCTGTCTCTATGCAACGGAAGTAATAATACAAGGTAACATCAACTGGTCTGACACCAAGGGAAACATGGTGAAAACAGGTCGCACCCCTAGAGAATTAGATGGAAGTGCAGATGTGGTGTCGCTGATGCAACCGGAGATGCACACAGTGCAGATGCAGCTACGGCTGATTTAAAAAACGTACCAACACCTCCTCAAGCAATATTATATAGTACCATTGACCTGCTCAGTTGTTCTGATTTGATCCTTAGTCCGACCAAGCATATCATAACCACCTTGGTTTTTGTAGGAAGAAAGAACTTCATCTGTGATCTCCAAAGCTTTTTGTGCAAGAAGACCATCGGATCCTCCTATATCAACCAAAAAATGATTGAATATGTAAGAGATATATACATAATTTCAATGCATTAAATATAAGTCCGAATGTTAACTCTGCGTAGGCAAATGGGCACGCAAGGACACGGCCACAACCTACAAGTAAAATTCAGGGCCCGACCAAAGTTTTGTTTTGTAACTCTTGTACAACAGTGTTTCTTATAATTTGGATTACAGGCATAAAAATAATATCTGAGGAAGATCACGTAGTACATCACTACATCGTGCTGCTACTGGTTTTCCTAAAAGATCTTATGAATACCTTCATGTTGCTAATTTGGTGAATTAGACCCAGCAAAGTTCGGAGAAACTTCTTTAAAGTATCACTGCATTCATGACTAACCTTTAGATTGATGGGTCCATGATACATTAAGTTGAGCATACAAGGTTGTGCAAACAATGAAATCATACCAAAGTACAGCCATAATAATTCGAAATAAAACATTCACTGTCAAATAATGTTCCTGGAACCAGGAAAGCATCAATTAGGAATTTACTCACCGAGGAAACCAATAAGTTGCTGTTGGGGTTGTGGGCTTTGATAGCCTCATGGAGGCCCCATATGACATTGTGGCCTCCTGGGGACTGCCTTCCACAGAAAACAACACCAACCCTTCATCCAAAAACAAAGCAATCAGATGTTTGTGTGTGTCTGACTGCACAAAGAGTAAAAGAGCTTGATAGTAAATTTCTGCTTCTGTTTTTGTCCTAACTCCTGACCGACAACAGATCACCATGGGAAAAATGATGTTCTACATCACTTGCTACATCACTATGCGGAAACATAGAGCGCATATAGCAATACATACCTGACGGCAGGGTGCTCTGATATGACTTTAGCATCAGCAACATTAGCCGCCTTCCTGAGGAAATGAGCCAGTGGCTGGCCGTATGTGTGGGGGAACGCGTGGCTGATCACATGAGCACCGGCAGGATCAGCAGCGATCGCCACATCACCGTACTCCACCCTCACAGTAGTGCCCTGGGGGAAATTTCAGAGCATGAGAACACAACACGCACAAAAGAAGATCGTTCTGCACTCACTTCACTCCCAGTTCCAGCCTTCCACTATGGCACATAACGGCGTCAGAACAGGAAACTGAATTTCATAAATCCTCATGCGCTGCGGTCCTGCCGCAAGCGAGGCAAGCCGAGCATCTACGCTAGGGGTCGCACAAGTATCACTCCGAATGCAACGTCCACCACGACTTAGATCCAGTCTCGCCACCCGAAAGCGACGGCCGCGTCAGATCACCTACTACGCCTAAACGCCCTCGAAACAAATCGGAACCAGGTGAACCGCAGGCCCGGGCGCCGACGGGACCGATCCGGCCGGAGAACAATGCGGGATCTGGCGGCCCGTGGCGCAGATCTGACGCGCGGGGTGGAGGCGGTGGCGTTAATGGGTGGAGGCGGCGCGTACCTGGAGGCAGGGGGGCAGCTCGGGCTGGTAGAGGGTCCGGTTCTGCTGCACCTCCGAGAGCTCGCGCGGCACGCCGTAGTCAGAGTCCATCGCCGCCCACGCTCTCGTCGCGACGCCGCCGGCTGCCTCGTTTGTATCTGCGCCGCGTCGATGCGTTTGGTGGTGGGCGTGGGAGGCGCCAGCGAGCGGAGGGGCGGGCGTGGGCGACCTCGGAAGGGTCCGGCCCGGGGAACTCCGCCATGGGCTCAGCGACGAGCGGGCTGGACCGGTCGTGCGTGCACGGGAAAGCAGCACACGGGAAAAAAAAACGAACCGTTTTCTTTCACTTACCGGTGGCACGGTGGGTAAATATATGATTTGTGGAAGGGCAAAATCGTCCAAAAAATGACGTACCAACCATCACCTGTAGGCATATTATATAGTAGAGATTTGGAGAGGAGGGCATGTAAACTTATAGAAATTCCAAAGAAACAACAGAATGCAGTGAGATTCCTCTAACGGATGGATGCTTCAACAATTCCAAACAAACAACAGAATACAGTGAGACAAACGAACCGAGGTCTATATTTAACTGATCAAAACTTTAACATTGTTCAAGTTCATTGCCAAAACACATATCTTGGAAATCTTTGTGCTGCTGAATGTCGCACAACAACCTGCTGGAGAAACCACTGAAGCATTTGGAGGACCTGTCCATACAATTTTAAGTAAACAATGAAATTAGTGAAGCATTTGGAGGGCCTGTCCATAAGGTAACAAATAGTAGCACCAACAAGGATAAACTGAACATCAGCCTACGATTTTTACTACTCCAGAAACCACAATTTTGCATACTCTAATAAATAGTTTGATCAGGCCCCAAACAAGCATCATCAAGTATTATTAGATAGAACGTCGAGAGCTAGTTGATCAAGATGATCTTGTTGCCCTGTTGTTTTGTAGAGGTAACATCGACAGGATCTGTGCTGATTGAACTACAGCGGTGAATAAGCATAGTGCCACACAGTTTTGGATTCCCATCGAAACTAGAATCTGGAAATGTACAAACATAGATAGAATGAACATTTTATCAGGCTGCAGCAGAACATATAGAAGGATTCGTGTCAAACATTTTATCTCATATGATGTGCATCCTCTTAAACAACCATTTTCATCCAGGGAGTAAAATGTTCAAACAGGGGTTACTACTTGGGTATGGATTTACTAGTAATCCACTTTATTACTCTCCTGATCGCTTATACAGGTCATAATATATGTAAATTCGAATTCTGAACATATGAAGATGGTACTGCATGGTAAACAGGTTCATTACTAGCAAACAATCAACCAGTTTTGGATAGTCACCAAGTGTTCTCAATTAATCTTAATATGTTCTTGACTAGATAACAACAAGGTCTTGTAAACAGAAATCAAAGTGTGAAAATTTAGGACCAAGTAAATACTAACCTGCTTCAGCTCTCTCTTCCTTTTAAGTTTCAAAGCCTTTCACTCTTCCTAGCGTCTGAAAGTGGTAGAGAATTTTTATCAGCCACAAGAAAATATTACATGAGCCAAAGGAAAAAAGCTTAAGGGAAAATGCATACCGGCTGCCTTAAACCAATCCTGAAGACATATCAAAGCCTCAACGGTCGTGGGCTTGAGTCTGCTCCTATAATCGCTCACGACGCGTCCTCCCGTGCTAAAAGCGGACTCTGAAGGCACAGTAGAAGCAGAGATTGCTAATACATCACGAGCAATTCTAGAGAGCACAGGATATATTTCAGATTTTGTTTTCCACCAATATAGAATGTCAACCTCCTCCTTTCGAGGTGTCAACTGTTCTTTCAAATAATGATCTAGCTCAGTGCTTGACTACTGTCTTTTAGACTTCATGTAATGATCCCACTCTGCTAGTGGGTCATTATCATCTTGAACCTCTTGAGTGCCACTATCTGTGTGTGACTCTCCAACAACCTCTTTATTGTAATCATTGAAGAGCTCCAGCATGGTTTTCTTCACTTCAACCATCCATGTTTCCGCCTCCTTTTCAGTTCCAAAGTCACTCAATAGATACTCTAGGAGGTCATACTTGTACCTCGGATCAAGAATAACAGGAATGCATGCTGACATGTATGTCTCCTTCCAATATTGATTGAATTTTGCTTGCATCTTTTCAACCATACTTGCAATTATTAAGTCCTGATCAGATGCTTCCTTCTTCTCAATTTTTCCATTCAAAACTGATTCTTCTTTATTCAACAATTTCTTGATGTTCCATAGCTGGTTGCTGTGTAGAAGACCTCCAACACCTTCAGTACAGCTGCAGCCAATTCCCATTCAGAGTTCAAAGGAGAAAACATGTACTCCTTATCTTGATTATCTAGGGACTGGAATGCATTCCGAAGGGGTAAAGCTGCTTCTAGCATCAAGAAAGTTGAATTCCAGCGGCTGCTCACATCAGGACAAGGACTTCTTGCAGGCAGTCCTTCTTGCATGATTATTCCAACAAACTTCTCAACTCTTGCTTGTGAGCTTCCCACATACTTGACACTCTCTCTAATGCTATTGACAACATTTCTTATCACTTTAAGACCATCTTGTACTATCAAATTGAACACGTGTGTAGCACAACGAAAATGAAACAATTTCCCTCCTAAAACTAGAAAACCTTTTGTCTTCAAGTTTTTTCTCAATGTGTTGATCATGGCAGTGTTTACAGCTGCATTGTCCAAAGTGAAGCTAAACAACTTGTCTTCTAAGTTCCATTCTTTAAGACTGTTTAGAACCAAATTGAACATATTCACTGAGTTGTGCGGTGTCTCCAACATAGCAAACCTTATGATATATTTATGAAGGATCCAAGCATCACTAACAAAATGACAAGTCAAGCAGAAATATCCCAACTTCTGGTTCGGGGTCCACATGTCTCCAGTGAGAGATATTCGAGAGACACTATCTTTAAAACGCATTTTCATTTCATCGCCTGATATTCGAATGCATCTACACAGTCATTTGTTATGGTTGTCCTAGATATATTCTCAAACCATGGATTTAAAGCAGCTGTGAACTCTCTAAACGGTGTGTACTCAACAAAGGAAAACGGGAGTTCATTTATGACAATCATCTTGAGCAACTTTCTTCTTGCCAGCTTGGGATTGAATTTCCAATTGGGATCAAGCACATCAGGTCGACCCATCTTAGCAACCATGTCACTCATAGCATTTTTTGCTTCACATACCTTCAAATGACGTTTCATGTGGCTGGTCCCGGTGTCTCTACTAGCAGCAAATATCTCATGGCAATGGTTGCACTTGCCTTCCACAAGCTTCCCATCCTTGTAGATTGGTTCAGCTTCTTTCCAAATGTCCGATATCAACTTGCGGTGCTTTCGTTTTGATGCTAAATGGGAAAAGATTAGTTAGCTCAACAATGTGTGGCTCACAAACTAAACAGTAGACAACAAATCACATGAATAAAAACTTGGTCATACCTTGCGAATTCGTCGCTCTTGTATCAGGAGATAGATCATGAAGAGAAGGGGAACAACTTGGTGGCTGTGGCGTTTTAGGTGAACCAGCCATACTTGCTCTATTCACTGCTTCCTTTTTCACTGCTGCAGACTTGAGAAGGAAATTAACCCCCGGTGAACTTGTTGCTTGCATTGGAGATCGTATTCCTGTATTAGCTGACTTTCTAGATGCCTATTAAACAAAGAGATATAATAAGAAAATTAGACATATGTGGAGCAGGAGACACAATTGCTTGGAAGCAAAAGCAGCAAGAATGTATCTCAAATCGAAATGAAGAGGATCATTATCTACATACAGAGCATGTGAGGAAATGCACACACACACACCCATTGTGACACTCTACTCTACATCGAGATTGTAAAAGAATTAACCCAGACCTTAGATAACTCGAATTTGCATACACATACCCATTGTGACACTCTACTCTACATCCAGATTGTCAAAGAAAGTATATGTGGAGCAAAACAATGTAGTATATGTGCAGCTAGCTCCACACACGATTCTAAAAAAAGCAGCAGATACACATCAAGACAAAATAAATTTTTCAATGTAGCCTGAAGCACCTCTTCACACAACCCTATGGCAGCAAATAGACACTGATGCGGCATGGTTCTGTTCTAACATGCAACACATAAGCATATTTCATTTCTGGAAAGAACATGAAGTGGCTTACAGCAAATTGAAGACAAATTTCGTGGTCACAATACATGTTCAGAGTTCAGACAATCATGATGTATACTAACCAGTTCTCAAATGAATACTAAACTGAGACACAATTGCTTTGAAACCAAACTGAACTGTGCATTTAAATAAACTCCAAGGACAAGGAGTATCTATATATGACAAATTAAAGAGCACATACAATCAAACAACTCAATATGTAACTCAACAAATTGCCTTAGAATATCTAGTCAAAAAATTATCCAACCGAACACATGTATTTAGGGAGTAAAATCCATCTAATACAATGACTCTTTCTTGTCTTCTTGATAACTGCAAGTTCAGTTAGCATCTACACAGGGAATGGAGCACATTCGGTCATCCCCAATACTACAAGAAAACCATATGAAACCTCAAGCTAATTGTACCTTGATAATTGTGGGGACGAGGGAGCTGCCGCTGGGGTTCTTGCGCTTCCCGCCGCCGGCGTCTGTGCGCATCTTGAAATCACCGCCGCCGTCCGTGCGCGTCTGTGGTTCGACGCCATCGATCTCTTGGTCGACCACCCTCCCCACGCCGTCCGTCCCATGATGTCGTTCGCCGCCATCGACCTCCATTGAATCGAGGTAGGGAATCGAGGGAGAGGGACCTGGAGGTGGAGGAGGAAGGGCGGCCCCCAGACCTGGAGGCGGAGGAGGAACGGCGGCCATGGCAGCCGGCGCGAGAGGATCCCTCCTCTGAGGCGGCAGCCGGCGGGCGCGAGAGGAGCCCTCCCCTGCGGCGGCGGTTGGCGTTGGGCGGAGCAGCAGCCGGCGTTGGGTGGAGATGCTCGCGTTGGGTGGAGATGCAACCGCCTGACGGCCAGACTGCCAGAGCTCCCTCACGACTCACGCGTCATTGAATCGCGGCGCGATGCGGCATCTGCGGGACGGCCCGCATACGCCGTTCTTGTTTTTTCACGTTCCGCAGATGCTCGCGTTTGTACCTAAATGGGCTAAATTAGCGGCGCCGCGGTCGGCCCACCACCGTTTGCACCCTGAGCCACACGGCGATCAGCTCGTCATATACGGCACACCCGTCCCCCCAGGAACCAAAGAAGATCGCTCGCTCCTCACAACACGCGAACCCGAGTCGACTCGAACGAACAGGGCGGCGGAGGAGACCCGATGGCGGCGGTGGCGATGGACATCGCGAAGCCCTCGGCGGTGCCGGAGAGCGCGGAGGACCCGGCCAAGGGGAGGGCCCCGGGCGGCGGGGAGGGCCTGCGCCAGTACTACCTGCAGCACATCCACGACCTGCAGCTCCAGATCCGCCAGAAGACCCACAACCTCAACCGCCTCGAGGCCCAGCGGAACGACCTCAACTCCCGAGGTACGGCCCCCCACCCCACAATCCCCAATCTCGGCGTACCGTGATCCGTCTCCTGTTTTTTTACTTCGCGCAACCCTAGTTCATGATTTGTGTGACGGCCGGCTGATTTGTTCCGTTGAAATTTAACAGCTTTAGCCTCGAATTGTTGCATGGAGCTTTAGCCTCGAACTTTAGTTATGCTTGATCTATCCTGTGTAGTTAGCGTCTCCGATTTTAGGTCTGTTTTTGTGTGGGGGGCTAGCTGTTCATGTCTCCCCCTTGAGTTTCATGCGTCAGATTGGCGGAAAAGTTTGTTGTTTTAGTTTGTAGTACTAATAATTCTACATATGCGTATTTCCTTAATTGAAATTTAACAGCTTTTGGGGCACCGAATTTTGTTCAATTAGAATATGGAAATCATATGTCTTCTAGGCATAGCCGGTCCCAAGCCCGGATAAAGGAGGAGGGTTGTGATAGGCTTGGCGAGCCAACGTAAAAACTAGCCAGTCCCATGGATATGAAACCACGAGAGTAATACTAGGGTGGGTGACCTCCTGGAAAATCCTCATGAAAGGTTTCATATCTAAGGGTTGTGATAGGCTTGGTGAGCCAACGTAAAAACTAGCCAGTCCCATGGATATGAAACCCATTTGGGCGAGAGTAGTACCAGGATGGGTGACCTCCTGAGAAGTCCTCGTGACAGGGTTTCATATCTAGCCTGCCCCAACTTGTTTGGGACAAAAGGCTTTGTTAAGAATATGAAAATCATCATATGTCAAAATATGAAATGCCCATATCGTGGCTAACTCTGATGTTGTGTAGTATGCTGGTTTCTACCATGGTCTCTGCAGCATGAAGTTCTTTATTGTTATACTCCCTCCATTCCTGAATGTAGGGTGTATAATTTTCTGTACGAATATTAAGACATGTGTATTTTGCATACAGTGGACTTATTTTTTTCTGGAAAAATCGCGAGAGATGAGTTCTTAATAGGCACAAAATGAATAGAATCCGTTAAATCCCTCTTTTGAGACTAGGTCTCATTTTTTAATGGGTCAAATTGTTAATAAATAGCAAATACACCGGTGGTGACTAAATCACTGTTACCATCATCGACCATCCTCAAATATTGTCTTGCAATTTTGTTATTACAGTTAGAATGCTCCGGGAAGAGTTGCAGCTGCTCCAAGAGCCAGGCTCGTATGTTGGGGAGGTTGTGAAGGTTATGGGCAAGTCTAAGGTTCTAGTGAAGGTGCATCCAGAAGGCAAATATGTCGTCGATCTTGATAAAAGCATCGATATTAACAAGATAACTCCTTCGACAAGAGTTGCTCTTCGAAACGACAGCTATATGCTTCACCTTATCCTGCCCAGCAAAGTCGACCCGCTGGTTAATCTTATGAAGGTGGAGAAGGTGCCTGACTCTACCTATGATATGATTGGTGGTCTTGATCAACAGATCAAAGAGATTAAGGAGGTTCGTAAAAAAATCAGTGCACAATACATTCGTTCTGTTGTTGGCACTTAGGGCTCTGGCCTAACAACTCAATTTTCAGGTGATTGAGCTTCCCATTAAGCATCCTGAGCTGTTTGAGAGTCTTGGAATTGCCCAACCAAAGGTTAGAACTTGTTTACCAGTTTGCATTTTATTTGGCACAATTGGGTCTTTATTCAGTGATTAATAATCACCCTTATTTATACAGGGCGTCCTTCTTTACGGGCCTCCAGGTACAGGAAAAACATTACTTGCTCGTGCAGTTGCTCATCACACCGACTGCACCTTCATCAGGGTGTCAGGTTCCGAGCTGGTTCAGAAGTATATTGGAGAGGGTTCCCGGATGGTTCGTGAACTCTTTGTGATGGCTAGGTAAACATTATCTCTTCTGTTGCATTCAAATTTTTATTACTTATTACTTCAGTCAGATTTCTTTTTGGGAAACCTCTTCAGTCCAATATTGAAATCATTCCTTTTAAAAGGATCTGTGCATTACATAGTATATATACCAGAGGCTAATGCACCTGGTCTGGATTTTGACAGGGAGCATGCACCATCCATTATATTTATGGACGAAATTGACTCCATTGGATCTGCTAGAATGGAGTCAGGAACCGGCAATGGTGATAGTGAGGTTCAGCGCACTATGCTTGAGCTTCTAAACCAACTTGATGGTTTTGAAGCATCAAACAAGATTAAGGTTCTTATGGCAACAAATAGGATTGACATATTGGATCAAGCACTCTTGAGGCCTGGTCGTATTGACAGGAAGATCGAGTTCCCAAATCCTAACGCAGATGTAAGTGATGCAGTACTCACCATAATCAAGGTCATACTGCTTGCTCATATCAGTGCCAACTCAACCTTGAGTTTAACTGTTCTCTGTTTCTCTTCCAGTCCCGTGGTGATATCTTGAAGATTCATTCAAGAAAAATGAACTTGATGCGTGGCATTGATCTGAAAAAGATCGCCGAGAAGATGAATGGAGCTTCAGGAGCAGAGCTAAAGGTATGAATTGGTGCCATTATAGGCTAACAGAAAAAAAATATTGAACTGGACAATTATAATAAGCACATGGAATAAACACCTACTCCCTCCGTTCCTAATTATAAGATGTTTTAGATATTGTAATACGGACTACATGCAGACTAAAATTAGTGAATATACATACTAAAAGCGTCTAGAACGTTAGATGCATATGAATCTGAGAAAACTGAGAAAAGGTAAAACATCTTATATTCAGGAATTGAGGGAGTATAATCTGCTAGGTCCAATTACCCTTCTTGCCCACGATAAATACCAGGAACTCAAAACCTGTTTCTGGTAGCTATTACTCCCTCCGTTCACTTTTATAAGACAGTTTAGTTTTTTTCAAAAATACATGTATCTAGACGTATTTAGTGTGTAGAAGATTCACTTATTTTGATATGTATCTAGTCCATATTGAAATATCTAAAATGCCTTACAACATTGAACAGAGGGAGTATTAAGTTTTCTCCATTTTGTTCTTGATTTTAGCTATTTAGCCAGTAGTTTAGCTCAAGTTCTCTCTCGAGCACAAACGTTTCATGTATTGTGCATCAAACCATAGGATGTCTACAGTGAGTTGCTCACCTTGATTGTCATATGGTTTTCAGGCGGTCTGCACAGAAGCTGGAATGTTTGCCCTCCGCGAGAGAAGGGTGCACGTTACCCAGGAGGATTTCGAGATGGCTGTCGCGAAGGTGATGAAGAAGGATACGGAAAAGAACATGTCGCTGCGGAAGCTCTGGAAGTGAAGCACTCTTTTTTGCATCCCAGCCATCACTGTCCTGTATCAGTTTAAGCTTATAGCGGCACGCTGTCAGATGAGCTGTGTTATTCTGATTTATCTCAAATACTGTAACTTACAGTATATCCTGCAGCAGTCTTCAGGTTGAATTTCTTTATTGGGTTATCAGGAGATGAGAGATGTAAACAATAAGCTTTGCTTGTAATGTATGTTAACTTCTCCATAAAGATGTTGTGCCGAGGAGGACGGACTGCAATGCTGTGTTGTGCTTTGCACTGGGCGGTTGAGCTGTTCTATAATTCTAACACCGAGACTAGGTACCCGAAGGTTCTTGTTGAGGTATTTTAGTTAGGTGGTTTTCTCAAGCTCGTCTTTACTCTCGGTGTTGGAGCACCGAGTAGACAGCCTTGCACGCC
This sequence comes from Poa pratensis, assembly GCA_947311845.1. Classification (NCBI taxonomy): domain Eukaryota; kingdom Viridiplantae; phylum Streptophyta; class Magnoliopsida; order Poales; family Poaceae; genus Poa; species Poa pratensis. The sequence continues at coordinate 27,442,575 of CAMZMU010000068.1, forward strand.
TCTTCGAAATTCCCCTGTTAATGAGATGTCGAGATGCAAAATATCTGCGCTAGAGACAAATACTTTCGAGTAAATTTAACTTTTCTTCGTATCAGGATCTTCGTTGTTTAGTCTGTTTCAGTTAATTTCCTCTAACCAATTACAACATCTTTACTTGATTGCCAGATTTTGATAGTCGCGGGAGTACGAAAACACAAGAACGATATTTTATGATAGCACACCGGATTAAGGAATTGAGCCGTGCCCGTTCTGCAATTGCCGGACGTCTGGACACCACGGAGTCAACACGTCAAGGCAACACCGCACAATTTTCTATCCTGCCGTGAGGCAGTAACTATCACTCCACTAGTCCATCGGTTTCTTCTTTAAAAAATCAGACTAGGGCAGCAGCGTGACGCCAAATCCTTCGAGCAGATCGAACACTATATATTGCCGCGAAAACGTTGGTAGCAGCATCGCATCCTGAACTTCCTTCCTGAATCCCGATCAAGCTAACCATCGAGCACTAGCAACAAGCAAGCACGACTCATCACACTAGCACAGACCCTCAGCTCACCATGCTCAACCTCTACCCAAGACTCTCGGCGAGCTCCCGCTCTCGCGACGTCGATGTCGACGATGGCGTCACCAGGCCCCGAGCCTTCTTCGGCATTGCCGTCGCGTGCGTGTCCATCCTGCTGTTCTGCTGCGTGCTCGCCGCCACCGCCAGCGCCCTGAAGGCCGGTGCCTTCGCGGCCACGGCCGCGCTGCTGCTTGTCGTCCTCGGCTGCTTCGCGCCCAGAACATCGTGGATTCGCCGCCGCCGCACGGGAAGGCCAGCGAGCGCCGTGCTCGCTCTGACGGCCAGATCATCAGGCGGGTCCGCGGTCCCGCGGACGCGCCACCGGCGTCGCGTTCGTGTGCCCGCTGGAGGAAGGCGACAGCAGTGGCGTCGACGGCGAGGAGGCGGTCCCAAGCTGCGTGTTGGTGTGCCCGGTGTGCCTGGAGGGCGTGAACGGCGGCGAGATGGTGCGGCAGCTGCCGGCGTGCAGGCACATTTCCACGTGGAGTGCATCGACATGTGGCTGCACTCCACAGGACGTGCCCAATGTGCCGGTGCGTTATCTCGCTGCAGCCGACGACGGTGAGGGCGAAAGCTTCGGAGCCGGAAGAGGCGCCCGAGTCGCCGGATGAGGCGTTGCCACCGGTTTAGTTTTTTTTTTGACTTGCCGGTTTAGTTGTTTTTATTTGAGTGTACAAGCTTAGTGTATATATGAGTGTGTCGTTTGACATGGCTGACCAGCGAACACACATGTTTTTTTTTTCCTTTTCCACGATTAATTTTCGTGCAAACGAACAGTATTAGATTCGGCGAAACGTGTGCGCACTTATTTTACTTACTAAAATTTGTTTAGTTGAGATAGAAATAGTAAAAACTATGCAAACACTAGAATGATCTCAAGCCATAACCCGAAACAAGTACCCCTCCATCTAAATATAATACATATATACAAATTAAGTTAAAAGTTAAAATTTACTAAGTTTGACCAAATATATGAAACAAAATAATAGTTACAATATTGAATAAATACACTATAATAATAAACCTGATGGTAGATCTATCGATATATATTTGGTATTGTAGATGTTCATGTTTTGTCGATAAACTTGTTATTTGGAATGGAAGGATTATTATAGTTTGGAACATAGGGAATGCTATTATAGATATATCATCGCTATAATCAATCCAACATTAAAGCACAAGAGAAAAGTGAGGAGCAAAATCTTAATTGTCGGAGGAGAGAATCTCGGTTCCTCTCCGTGTTCACGATTCCCTCCTGTCTGTGGTGGTCCCTCCGCATCGAGAGAGGAAAACCACCATTACGTTAGAGAGAATTTTTGGTATTATTTTACTAAACCCTACATTAGTGTGTTCTTGGTGACGGTGGTGAAGTCAAGTAGTATAAAATAGAGAAGTCCTACGAATCTATTCACATCATGGTGGTGCACTCATCATGGCACATGCATCCGACATTGGAGAGCCTTGTTGTGTAGTCTGGTGTTTCAACCTGTCTTGCTAGTGATATCGATGAGGTGTCGTCGTGTGTTTTAATGAGAATCATGTGCTTATGATCTTTCACCATCACAATTTTCTTCACCAACGACATGACGTTGAAGCAACAACTCGACAACTTGCATTGTAGTGGGTGTGTCCTTAACTAGAGTATGTTTTGTAACCTTACGTTCGCACCTGTTAAGGCGGATGATTCATGCGTCTCTTCAAAACCTAACCTCCTTTCATTTTGTGCATGTTTGGTCTTATGTCGGTTGTTTACGCAAGCCATGGTGGAACGTTTAGATGCAAAAGAGTAAAATAGGCATAAGTACGTTGAGGAACCTCGATGTGCTTCTTAGTTTTATTATGAATGTTAGTTATACGTTCTTTTAAGTTTGTTAGCAATAAAGTTGGATCAATTGCTACAAAAAGACTAGTACAAAAACACAAAAGTAACTGCCGATGTATAATTATGAACACAATTTTATGATCTGCCAATAAATTCCCTTCTCCAAACTTAAGATTTGTTGTAGCCAAATTACAGAACTTATAGTTACCTTGCTATATCCCACCACTAATTAAATATTAGCTATTCAGGTTTGTTAGATAATGCTCTGAAATATAAGCCATATTTACTTTCTGAAGGCAAGATTTTGATCCACATTTTCTCAATTAACACATTGTTTATATGGTACTAAATCATATTTATTGGCTAGTTGTTCCGAATACGAATATAGTGATATCAATTTCGTGCCACAAATTTGCATATCAAAAGAGTAATTATTAGTTCAATCTTTTTCCTAACAAAAATACACACATCTATAATCTTAAAAGAAGAGGGTAAAAATGTATACATTTAGATTTCTCTTGAAAAATAGTTCAGCAAGTACCAAGACCGCCGATAAAAACTATTTTGGTTTGTTAGATACAAAATTACAAAAGAATTGTCTTGAAAATTAGTTTTCCTTATTTTTATTATTCACTTACATATCTATATAAAAAAATATGCTTAATACAAAATATTATTTCTATTTTGATTTGGATGAAACGGAGGAAGTAAACTATTCTCAAGCCCCCGAAGACCCTAGTTCAAAAAAAAGGGTCAAGGCGGAGGGAGAAAGCCAGAAACCCTCCTGGTCACTTGGTCAACGTCGGTCTGCGTCAAGACGAGGCTACACATTTCCAGCCGATGGTTGGTAGGCGCTGGTCGGCCTAGACCACCCAAGTCTAGGTCCCCTTTGCCACCATTGGATCTCCATCATACGTTTAGCCCTAGGTCGTCGCAACAAAATATCTCGACCCAGAATCAGTGCAACGCTCTTTACAGTTTAGCCCTTCACGATTTCACGAAACAAACCACACTATGTAGCAGTTTCACTAGCACAAATGCCACTCTGATGATTTACCCCAGTATCGCAACAAAATGCCGAGTATCACAACAAAATATCTCGTCCCGTGTGTATACAACAAAAATACAGTATTGCAACAAAATCGTCACAACATTTTGAATACAAATAATGCTACAAAAAAGGTGGTTACACAACAATTGTTTGCTGCAGATTGTCCTGTGCGGCAACAAGGTGGACGTGAAGAACCGGCAGGTGAAGTCCAAGATGGTGACCTTCCACAGGAAGAAGAGCCTCCAGTACTACGAAATCTCAGCCAAGAGTAACTACAACTTCGAGAAGCCTTTCCTCTACCTTGCAAGGAAGCTCATAGGGTAACTAAGTATTTGCTGCACTGCACCCCCTTAACCACAACTATTTGAATGCTACATAGATTCTTCTTGAGCACAAACAGAAATGATATGCTGATTCTGAACAATCAACAATATTTCATCACTCTGAGCAGTCAACAATTAACACGATGTATATGGATGTGATTGCAGGGACATGAGCCTTCAGTTCGTCGAGCCGCCTGCCCTCATCCCCGCAGAAGTCACCATCGACCATGTCACTCAGCAACGGTGAGTGAACAATGCACTGCTCTGAATACTTCTGCTTGCTCTACTGAAACTGCATACCTGTGATGTTGCCTTCCTCCTCTTGTGCTGAAAAACTCTTGTTTGTGTATGCAGGATTGATGCAGAGATAGCAGCTGCGGCGGCAATGCCCCTCCCGGATGAGGATGATGACGACATGAACAACTGAGCTGATCGTTCGTAGGCTGTGCCTAGTTCAGTAGCAAGCATACAATATAAGTTTAGAATAGTTCTCAAAATTCTGTGTTAGTACAGACTTTGAGTATTGATGAACCTGGCTCGTGTGACACTTCGTGCTTTTCGCAGTAGTAGTTGATATGGGATTTCTTTGTCAAGTGCTTGAGAAAACAGAATGAATGGAAATGTTAAATCAGTCTTTATATCATTCTGGAGTGTGGCGTTAAAAAAAAAACTTCATCAACACTCAATTTGCCTTTTTTGTTTTCATTGCTCCTACTTTTCGGTGGTGGCCAAGACACCATGTTATACACGATAGAACTACACTGTCTCGGAAGCCGGCCTGCATCGTGCATACGAAACGTAGGGGACTGTAGTTAAGTTCCAAGACGGAGTCCAAACAGAGGATGAAAAAAAACCGACAGTTAAGATCGATCTGAGGTCAACACATAGATGTGAAATATACCTAGCTATTCGCCCAGCTCCTAGTAGAGCTACCGTGTTGACGGACGTAGCCGCTCGTCTACGTTGCGCCGCGACGTGCAAGGTTTGGAGCGCTCTCATTGCCAGCATCTCCTTCCTTAGGGCGGATCCACCATCCCTCCTGCCAGGGCGGCCGTCCGGACTTGCCAGCGCCACGGCGCTATTTTCTATAGCAATTTATCAGAAAAATGGCATCACAGGCAGTAGGAACATTGTTGCCCAGGCTTCTAAAAATTTCTGGGTCCGTCACTGTCTGTCGCTGCTCGACAAAGAACACGTGCCATCCATCGTCCCTCCTCGACTTCTTGGTTTAGCAAGTGGGTGATGCTCAGCCGCCGCCCGTTTTCGTCCCCGGGGGCAGTCAGGATTGTTGCTCAACATCCGCTAACCTTGTTCGCCCGTAGCCGCCAGCGACCGGCCTCGATCTTGGATGGCGAGGAGGGTGGAGCCGCTCGTCGTCCTCCGTGGCCTTCCCCTTTGGGCCTCACCGCGGTTTTTATGAAGACTCAATCCACAATTTATTTACCTTTTCCGTTAAATCTTTCATGTTTTTGTGTATATTTTTTCCTTTAAAATAATATTGGTTGTTTATTTTCAATCTAAAGAGTGAATTTTAAAATTTAAAACCTGTTCATAAATATTAAAAGTGTGTGATTTTTTTAAAACCATGAACAATTATTTTAAACTTTGTGAACATCTATTCGAACGTGTGAACAAAATTCGCTTTCTGAACATTTTTTGTGAACAGTTATTTCGTAGCGCGATAACACATAAAAAGCGATTCATTTGACCAATGCGAATGTTTTTTTTTAACCTATGAACCATTATTTTTGGACGGTGTGAATATTTTTCTTTACATGGTGAACAAATATTTTGAAATGCATGTACACTTTAATTTTCACATGAACATTTTTGTGAACTATATGATCGTGAATAGTTTTAAAACTATAAATTTTTTTTGTCTCAACTTTGTAATAAAAAATCGCAAAATTTAAAACGATAAAAGATTGGGATGAAAAGAAGAAAAGAAAAACCAAAATTTTTATTTTGCAAGGATGGTCCGCAAATTTTTTGTTTGACGTAACAAATACATGAGGCATGTACGCAGGCAGCGACGACAAAAGCAGCATGCTGTACACGCGACGCGAAGGACGTGTGCAAGACATTCACCCACGTAGGCGTAGGTATCTAAGGTATGTGGTATCGTCATTGGAGAGACCGGCAGTGCGGCGCAATGGAGTGAGAGCGATGTTACGGCATAACTGTCCTGGCGCCCTGTCACGTACGGACACGATGTGCATGGGTGGTCTTCGCACGGCCGGCTAGTAGGTGGTACGTACTTAAGTGTAGGAACTGAAGGAGTAGGAGGCGGCGTAGGAACGATGCCGAACTGCATGCCGGCCGGGAGACGAGCGACAGGGGGAGATGGCGGCTGTCGCTCCTGGGCTCCATCTGCCGGTTGTTGCTCGTCGACCCACACCGAGATTGATCGCATGCACGGAGCGTGGTCGGCCGGATGACGAGCCACGTCCACACTCCACACACTGTTTTCTCGTCTTGATGCCAGGAAAAGTTGTGATCCACGAGGAGCACACATCTCGCGTGCATGGCCACCACTTCACGCACACTCACACACACTGGCGATCGATCTCAACATCCGATCTGATCTGCGCCGTCTTGTTACTGTCCCCTGAAAGCCATTGGCAGCTTGCTGTCGTCCGGCAGCTCCAGGAAAGAAAGCCTACCGTGTTTCGCTGTCTCAGCAGCAAGTTACCTGCGTCCATATGTACCGACTCCCTCTTGCACTTTTTGATACGCAACGCAACAAATAACGCGTGTAACTTGCAAGGAAACAATAGAAAAACACAAATAACGCGTGTGTACAGATGCGGATCGCCATTTGGAGATCTTTTTGGTGTGCAGACTTGTCGACCAAGCTCTGCGGAAAGCTGCTATGTGTTTAATTATGGGCTAAATCCAGTTGCTTAATCATGTGCCTTGGACCCGTTTATTAATTCGATGGATTAATTGCGCGTGACTCCGTGGTCGCTAACATATCACAGGCGGTCATGCTAGCTAACCTGTGATGTACGGTGTGACTTTTGATATTAGAATCTGACCTAGCTATTCCCTCCGTTTCTAAATACTCCCTCCGTTCGGAAAATGATGTCTTGGATATATCTAGATTTGGATGTATTTGTACACTAAAACATGTCCACATATATCCAAATTTTGATATGTGTTTACTGTTTTTTTCTTGACTCGTACGTATTTAGAGTGTATTTTTACTCATTTTTCTTCGTGTATAGTCCGTATTGGAATCTCTAAAACATCTTATATTATGAAAAGGGGGGGGGGGGGGGGTAGCTGGTTAAACTTTGAAAGAGAAAATCCATTTCCTCACTCCACTCCTGGCATATATACAAATTCGAACCCATGTTGTTCTAACTCTCGAAATGATTTTGTCTTCGGTACCGACGATGTTCGAAGATGTGTCGATCGATCGATGACTTAAAATATGAAAAATCAACAAACAAAATTATCAGATGGGTAACATTTGACGAACATAAGATGCACTCTCCCTGCGATGTTTTGTTTTTTATGTCGTATCTTGGCTATTGATATAATGGGCAGGTATATAGAAGGGGTTGCACAGAGAAGTGCTCGCGATGAGCGACGAAGCTGGTGCAAACATCGGTGACTATCTACACAAACCCAGGTGCTGGGTCACAGGTGGTCCCGCCGAGGTCTTCCACTCTGGTGATTACTGGCTCTTGGTGTGAAGAGCGATCCTCGTTTGCAGTCATGGGTGTCGCCTCCTAGTAGTCATTCGTAGTTATTTTGGCGAGTTTTTGTTGCCCTGGAACTGGTCTCCTAAGTCCGGTTATGATACTTCCTTTTAGTGGTTCGTAGATTTTTCTTGTCGCTGGTATCAGGTTTTCGTCCCATAGTGGACGTTTCGATGTCGAAACGTCGCACGACGAGTTTCCTGATGCTGCCCCAACTATCGAAACGTCGCACGACGAGTTTCCTGATGCTGCCCCAACTCGCTACTATTTTCTCCTCCCCCTTTCTTGCTGCTACTATATGTTCGAACTCGTTATTTCCATTTTGAGTAATGGAAACCGGTAGAAACCCGGTTGAAATAAAAAATAATTAGATTTTATGTAAAAAACGTTGCATGAAAATGCTCAGAAAATAAAAAAATGAGGAATTTGAAGGGATTCTGAAAAGCCAGCCGAGAAAAAGGAAAGTAGACAGAGAGCTTTTGATGTTAATGTCTACCTGGCCTAGCTAGAGCCGAGAGCTGTGTGGACTGTACACACACTTCGGTTTCTTCAGCGCGTTGCCATGGATCGGATCTGGGTTCTTATTCCTGCCGGTGCATGCGCGCGGTGGTTAAGCCTTTACGTACTAGGTCGCGTTTTTGACCGAGTAGACGAGTACCGGTTCGTTATGCTTGCCTCACGGGAGGAAATTGGTCGACCAAAAGCCTCCGCCTTTCGCTTTACCACAGATCCTGCCGGCCGGCGCAGAAAGCGAGCGCGAAATCGCGTCGAAGCACCACCGGTGCGCAACTTGGCATGCAGCTCTGGCTGCCATCACAGGCCAGCAGAATTTGCTAGCTTGACCCCATGTGAATTGAGTTCCGTCACATGAATAAATGGTAGCTGCAGATATAATATGGCCGAAAGCGCACATCCTTTCTCAAAAGTCCTTTTTCTCATACGAGAGGGACGGTTTACAAATTGTTGCTTGCAGAAATCCCACTCTGAATTAGCTCATGCTAGAGAACCAATTTTTTTTTTTGGGCGAGGTGATGGATACGACCACCCATCATTAATCGTTTGAGGAAATTGCACAAACCAGTAAGCTCTTGGGGTCATTTTTGCATAGACCAGTGACTCGAATATTTTGTTGCACAAACTAGTAACTTCAGGAGTAATTCGTTGCAAGCAGCTCTAATGAACATATTACACAATTAGTTAAACAACATACTTTGCAATGGCAGTCACCCTTGCACCTGTCAACCACGGTGGACTGCATTACCTCCAGATTTTTTTTTTGAGTACATGGGATTACAGAAAGTAAGCAGAACTAGCAGCACAATCCTCTGAAGAAAAGAAAATAACAACTAAACCTTGAGGACCCAGTCCCCGCCGGCGCCGCCTCACCACGATGACCGCCGACCGCGCGCTGCCGCCGAGCTCCTCCCGAGACGGCGAACTACAGCGAACCGCGGCCAGGAAGCCGCCGACCATGCCGCCGTCTTCCGTCACCGCTTGGGTCTTGGTGGAGAGGCGAGGAGCTGGACGGCCACCAGAGCAGAGCCGTCACCATGAGCAGCGCCGACGCCGTCGACGCCGAAGACGACCTAGATGTTCTGGAATCCCGGCCTCCCACCCACCACTCGCAAGCACGCCCCGACGCCGGAGGAAGCGCCGGCGCGGCGAGGCAGCAGCCATCCGCCGCCATCGGAGACGACGACGGGCACGGGGAGAGGCTGCGACCCCAGAGACGAACGACGGCGGCGCCCCCCCGCCTCGGCCCCGCCGCCCCAGATCCGCCCAAACCCCACCTCCTCTCCTCCGCCGGAACGCAGATCCGGGGGTCCCCCATCCTCCCGCCGCCGGAGCGGCCGACGGAGAGTGGGGGATCCCACGGATACGCCGGCGGGAGCTGGGCGGGCCGAGGTCGCCCCCCGCTCGCCTCTGTCGCGGAGAAAGAGAGGGGAGGGAAGACGTTCCAGAAATATGCGAGAGGTTCCAGAAATTTGGGGCATTACCTCCAGATTGTAACAACCATTAGGAAAAGGAAACGTTTTATGTGCCCTGATAGTTTTTTCTTTTTCCAAAACGGAGGCAATGTGCCTTCATTGTTAAGTGGGTTCAACGGCGTGTCTCTTTGTGCGGCACCCTCTAGTAAGTGGGTCCCAACGACCTGACACGATGAATGTATTAGTGGCGTGGACCAGACATCAGTGGCGGACCCGGCATCCCTGTTGCCTGGGCGCTTGTCCGGGCTTCCGGTCGGCCGGCACAGCTAATTTTCATGAAAATTTGACCAAAAACTCGCATACGAAGACTTTGATTAAGAGTTTGCCCAGACTTTGATCCGGCGTTGTCTTTTGGCCTTTCCGCCGACGCTATTTTGGTCCTGGGGGGCGAAGTTTCCAGTCGTGCCCTAGGTTTCAGCCCCCAAGCACACACCAAGTTTAAAAGTTCATTTCCCCGCTACCAAGAAAACAACAATAGTTCAACAGGTTCGGCAATCAGAACCGTCACAGTTCGGCGATCGAACAAAAAAAGCCACATTTCGATTATCGAATCCTGCCACAGTTTGGCGATCGAATCAAAATAGACGTGCATTCGACGACATGTAGATGCGCAGATTAGATAGTCGCCGAAGACTCCCCCGCATCATCCTCCACAGTGATCGGCGATGGTGTGGTCGACGGAATTGGGGTAGAGCTCGGTGTGTCCGTAGGCGCAGTGCTCGGCGGTGGTGTCGGATTGGTCGTAGCTGTAGGGCTCGGCGGTGGCGACGAATTGGCCGCAGCGGGGCTCGGCGGTGGCGACGGATTGGCCGTAGTGGTTGTAGAGCTCGGCTGCGGTTCTTGGGTCGCCGCCGGTACAATCTGGTTCAGGATCGCGCGGCGCTCCGCCATGTACCACGCCTTCACCTGTGGCCGGGAGGGAGTATGTGGGAACAAAAATGGAGGGAAAAGGGAAAACTGGTGGGAAAGTCGCCTTGTCTCGCCGACAGAGCTGGCCTGTGTCACCTTTTCGCTTTCGCCGGCGCCCCCAGCGCGCTGGGGTCCGGCTTGGATACGCGGATGAAACTTCGGCCCAAACCGTCGAAAAACGAGCAAGGGAGCAGGAGGGGGGACGGCTGGAGATGTCCTGAGAAGAGACCGGCTAGCAATTTACGCGAGGTCAACCAACAGACAAGATGCATAGACCCTGGGTCCTGGCCTCCTGGGATCGCGTCGCGAGACGTGCATGCACGTACAAGAAGTCCACGTCAGGCATCACGAGACGTGCATACACGGGGACGGGGATGTATGTTCTGCTCTCCAACACGCACGCACTTCAATCCCAGCGGCGGCGGCGGCAGCAAGCAACCGTCGACGCGACGAGGCCTTCCCGGAGCGCGGCCACCACCGAGCTTACCTGCCGGAAACCCGAGCATCGTGCTCCTCCCGTCCAGCACCGTCCCGCGGTCCGCGCGACGACACACGCGCGCCCGTCCCGGCGTCAGCTTGTCGTTTCCCTCGCGCGCCCACCTCCTTTCCCGGCTTCGGCTCCATCAACCTCCATTTTATACTACAGTGCTCACACTCGAGCTCACAGTCCACCCCCGATTATACGCGGATCATCATCAAGTTGCCATGCGATGCCGCCACGCCGGAACACGGCGAGGGCGCCACCGCAGCTCGCGTTGACTCCTTGCAACCAATCATGCACATCACCTACGTACTCGTTCTGATCGATCCGGAGAGAAGGTTATCATTTCCGTTCCGTGTGTATACTTGATCGGTTGGGACGGTTCCAAAATGGGTAGCCAGAGCACACTGCATTGGTCGCTCAAAGATGCGCCGTAGTCCGTGGAACATGCTAGCATGCCGCCGTGTCCTCCCAACGGCTGCGTCGCCAGCTTCGGCTCCATGTGGCGCGCGAGCGCGTCGATAACCATTTTCTAGTACACCATAACTTCAATCACATACCGGTAATCACCTGCCCAAACCGAGAAACCAATCATTCTCTGTACTTCAAGCTTAATTGTCTTTGCTTTTGTTTCTTTTAGCTAGAGTCTGTAGCACTGTTAGCACTGTGGCTTTTGTCTGGAGATTGAATCTGGTTCGCAAACTTGGTTTTGCAGCATCGCAGGCATCCCAAGCTAGAACCTTGTTATTTTCTCTTCCGATCGAAACGGAGTTAGCAGCTTCTTTATTTAGACATATCTGTTTCTCATGCTTGTGTTTCTTTCGGTGTCCGGGCCAAGAAACCCAAGTCGCCATTCTTCGACCTTAGCGTGCCTTGGACGATATGGTCAAGTGGAAAATGTGGACTCTCTAAGACTTACTTGTCGGTAATTCCGACCTCTTGACAGAGATCTATTTGTCTCCTGCTACGAGAATGAAAGAGACAACCCCCGTGCTTTAAAAAAAAGTCTCTTTCCCTTTCCCCTCTCGTCTACAGTGGAGAGCAAGGCGGAAAAGGCGAAAGGGAGGACCCCGCGTTCCTGAGCTCCGCCGACGGCCGGATCGGCGGTCTCCTCCCTCTCCGGCCGCCCGTGCGGTGGTGGGTGAGTGGAGGGACCTCCGATCTGTGCCCGACGCGTGTAGATAGTAGGGTTAGGGGTAGGTTTCCCGGCGGCGCGGCTTCGGAGGTGGAGGCGGCGGTGTCATGGAATAAGGTTGCTGGAGCTTCTTCCCCTCCCCGGCGAGGCCATGTGTGGCAGCGGCGGGAAGCGTCCGGCGTTGGCGGCCTCCGGATCGTGCGATTCGGTGGGCTTTTTTGTGCTCCAAGATCTGCGGATCTTGTGGGCTCTTGCTCTCTGCGTGCGGCCGACGAGACGGCGGCGTCGTCTGCGTGCTTTGGAGCCCCCGTCCTCCGGCCCTGTCCTCGTCGCGGCGTCGTCCCCTCCTGCGGCGCTGCAGGGTGTGTGAGGTGCTGGTGTGCTGGAGGTTTGGATGGAGGTGGAGTTCTGCACTTCGTCTCGTGCTGGAGGTTGCTGCGGTGGTCTGGTGGTTGTTGGGTGGAGGTTCCGGCGCAGCTGGGCTGTCCGGAGCTGGTGGAGGAGAGGGTGGCCTGGCTGTGCCCGTTAATCGTCGACGATCCTGGTGCTTGCGTCAGGTGGATCTTGCAGCCGTCAACAATGTTGGAGGTGTTCTCTCGTCCAGGTTTGTGGTGTGTCTTGGTGTTGTTGCAGGTTCCTCTGTTCGTAGGTGTGGTGTCAGTGCTCTGCTTCAAATTTTGTAGCGTGCGTGTGTTCTTGACCTTGTAATCCGATCTTTGGTGAATACACGAATGCTTTCTAAAAAAGAAAGAGACAACCCCGGAAATAAATTGAAAGGGACAAGAGCTACGTGACTTCGGTTCCTTTGCTCCGCTTCTTGGTCCCTGAAGACGGCGCTGGCCCTCTAGTACAACAAACTTACAACTCTTCAAGGAGTGCAACCTAAATGAGCAGAAAATAAAAACTCTAAAGAACAGTATTCGGCGATAAGTTATAGTATTTCAAAAGGTTAATAATGATTTATTTTCCCGGCAAAAATTGATTTATTTTTAGAATTGTTTAACTTAATTCCTTAATCACATAATAGACCGAAGCAAAAGCTTTGCCGGTTTAATTAATTAAGAAGAAACGAGTTGTCTAGTTAGTTAACAAAATATATCGGGTGAAAGAAGATAGAACCGTGGCCAAGCCTGAGCAAACACCAACACAATTACGGGCAAGCCTGAACAACACTCTTCCGAAACATAAACGGACCCTACCAATGCCCGAGAGAAGACTCCATGAGTATTGTTGTAGGAGTAGATACGGAATGCTCCAACGTAGATGAAGCACCCCACCCTCCAGAGAGTTGCCCCATCGTGATGCCTACTACTAGCATCAAGGGCAACCTTGCCGCCCACACGAAACGAGATCGATGCACTCAACAAGGTCAAACTCCTAGGACCGCCGCCCGTCACTCATCTGATCCGCTACATCCAACAGACCGCCAACACCACCTTCCCAGACTGGCGTCTCAACGTACCACCCTCGCACAGCCACAACGCCGCACGGCTCGGATGCCTGCAACCAAAGCTGGGAAAACCGCACGTAGACCACGCCACGCACCAAGATCCCAGGCTGACACACCGACGTATAGTCAAACCGATTCCGGTGACACGCGTCGACTGAACCAACAACCTCACCACTCTAGCAACACAAAAAGGCATGGCAAGCAACACACAAACAACTTCGCGAGGCCACTACCACAAGATCCACCATCCCGATGATAAGAGAAGCACAAGCCGAAAGCAATATACTCCATTTGGTTATTCATATACAGAATCAAATGATTTACATTTTGTTTGGCAATATATGGATTATTTGACACAAAAATCACACCATTAAATTCAGAAAAATCCCTTTTCTAATCGTTACAATCTTGTTATTATAAGTAAAAGTGTCCCATTTTTAATTCAACTGGTGATTCACTAAACTAAAAGTGTAGACTTTTTTTTAATCAATTGAGATCTAAGAAAATAGTTGATCGAGACATAGCAAAACATAAAAACTTATGGTTGCAATCCAACATTAGTAAGCGTAGATGACTTACATAAATCATCAGAGGGGAGATGTTAGATGTCCACCTAGGAGACATGGTCAGGTGTCAATATGCTTAGTTATATTTTTTTATTCTTATAATGAGTTTTGCATCTGAGTGCTCTAGCCCAACGGTTCTCTTAATTTAGAGACATATAAGCTGTCTGGTTTGGATGTATGCAATCATCTACATATAATGCCAATAATTAGTTTATTATTAGCAGGTAAAATACAATCATTAGTCCTGATAAGAAATCACATCAAGAGAGACAGGTAGGAGGCAGACGTCCACAATTTAGTAACGTTTTCTTTCGTTGGTTTGAGATTTTAGTCCAAAAAAATAAGGATTAACCCACTTGTTTGTAGCATGTCATGACTTGCGTATACAAGCATAGACAGATCAGGCCATACTACAATTTTGCGGTCTGCTCACACTTCCACATTAACAAGGAAACCAAAGGACATGCATGACTTGATGACTTGAGTAGTGGATTGCAATTATTTAGGAATAGAAGATTCGCATATGCATGTTTCTAGAAGTGTTAATGCCAGATCAAGAACTAACATAACACGTGTTTCCCCTTATGTCATTCGAATAACTGTTTAATTTCTTAAAATGGGAAAGTCAGGAATTTTATCACGGCTGTCATGAAATCCAAAAATTGTTCACCTAATTTAATGATTTGTCCATCTTGTTTGAAAAAGTCAGGAGCAGTATTATCTTAGTCAACTGGTGTTTTCCCCGTACAAATGCAAAATTGTTCAGTGCCATTTTACTGACAAAGAATATATTATGCCCTGAAGTTCATTTAATCGTGAAATTTTGCATAAATCCTAACATCAGGGTGTCGGCTGAGAAATAGTAAGAAATTCCAATATAACTGGAAATTAGATAAGCAATTTAGTTACGGATATATGCGCACTTCTAATTTAAGACCATACTTCTCACATGACATTTTCCCCATCCGTTCCAAGTTTCAACAGGAAAAAGGAATTGCCACGTCACCAACCCAGGATGGTGGTCAATTGAAGACGCTGCTTAAACCTACCTCGTTGACTCCCGCAAACCCAAAGCATGATCAGAACAGAGCAATCGCTGGGCCCGACCACCGCCGCCGGCCAGTCCCCTATATAACGGCCGCCTCCTCCCGCCCACCTCCTCCTGCTCCCTTCTCATTGCAAAACTACAACCCAAGAACGCTCTAACGACCACCGCTGACCGAAACCCCTGTTCTTTCCGGGTGTCCTCTGTTCCAAGAAGCAGGGGGTCAATGGGCGCCGAGGAGGAGGGGATGGGGTCGCCGGTATGGTGGTCGACGTGGAGCTGGCTGGCCGTCGCCGTGACGGCGGGGTGCCTGCTCCTGCACATGGCCGCGCGGGTGGCCGATGCTCTGTGGTGGCGGCCGCGGCGGCTGGAGGCGCACTTCTCGGCGCAGGGCGTGCGCGGCCCGCCGTACCGGTTCCTCTTCGGCTCTGTCCGCGAGATGGTGGCGCTTATGGCTGAGGCCACCGCCAAGCCCATGTCTCCGGCCACCTCCCACAACGCGCTCCCCCGGGTGCTCGCCTTCTACCACTACTGGAGAAAGATCTACGGTATGCATGTGCACGCCGCTTCTGTGCTTCTTTTCTCATGTTTCTGTCGTTTGGCTGCACGTTCTCGCGACCAGTGGATGGAATTTTAATGGCGGTGTCGTGGTGTCTGGCGCAGGGCCGACGTTCTTGATTTGGTTCGGGCCGACGCCGCGGCTGACGGTGGCGGAGCCGGAGCTCGTCCGCGAGATCTTCCTGACGCGCGCGGAGGCGTTCGACCGCTACGAGGCGCACCCCATCGTCCGGCAGCTCGAGGGCGACGGCCTCGTCAGCCTCCACGGCGACAAGTGGGCGCTCCACCGCCGCGTCCTCACCCCGGCCTTCTACCCCGACAACCTCAACGTACGAATGAAACGCATGTTGTTGCCCTTTCTCTCGGGTCCTTTGGTCACTGCGCGGCGGCTCACACGGCGATGTGTGTTTTGCAGCGGTTGGTGCCGCACGTCGGCAGGTCAGTGGCGGCTCTGGCAGAGAGGTGGCGCGCGATGGCGTTTGCGAGCGGCGGCGAGGTGGAGGTGGACCTGTCGGAGTGGTTCCAGGCGGTGACCGAGGAGGCCATCACGCGCGCCACGTTCGGGCGCAGCTACGACTCCGGCCGCGTCGTGTTCCGCATGCAGGGCCGCCTCATGGCCTTCGCCTCCGAGGCCTTCCGCAAGGTGCTCGTCCCCGGCTACCGGTACGCGTCGTCAAACACATTTAACCCAAACGCAACTATTAAACTCGACGCGCATGTTCGCGCCGGGATTAAAAACTCGATTCATTTGCAGCTTCTTTCCGACGAAGAAGAACCGGATGTCGTGGGGTCTGGACAGGGAGATCAGGCGGGGCCTAGTCCGGCTCATCGGCCGGCGCAGCGACGCCGCGGAGGAACACGCAACGAAGGCCACCATCAAGGGCAACGACGGCTTCCGCGACCTGCTGGGGCTGATGATCAATGCGCGCGACAAGAAGTCGCAGCCCATGCCGGTGGAGGACATGGTGGAGGAGTGCAAGACGTTCTTCTTCGCCGGCAAGCAGACGACCACCAACCTGCTGACCTGGGCCACCGTGCTCCTGGCCATGCACCCGGAGTGGCAGGCCCGCGCGCGGCAGGAGGTCGTCGCCGTCTGCGGCCCCGGCGAGCTCCCCACCAAGGAGCACCTCCACAAGCTGAAAACGGTACACCACCCACAAACCACTGTTCCGATCGAGAGACACCGAAAGTATCCGAAAAAAACTTTTTCCGGAGGGGCGTTCGGTAACTTAGCAACGACAAGAGCAACCAAAAGAAAAGCCTCACGTTGTTCTCTTCTCCGTGTCCTGTTTGTTTTTCCAGCTGGGGATGATCCTGAACGAGACGCTGAGGCTGTACCCACCGGCCGTCGCCACCATCCGCAGGGCCAAGGTCGACGTCACCCTGGGCGACATGGCGATCCCCCGCGACACGGAGCTGCTGATCCCGATCATGGCGATCCACCACGACGCCAGGTTCTGGGGCGCCGACGCCGCGCAGTTCAACCCGGCCAGGTTCGCCGGCGGCGTGGCCCGGGCGGCGACGCACCCGCTGGCGTTCATACCGTTCGGGCTCGGGTCCCGGATGTGCGTCGGCCAGAACCTCGCCCTCCTCGAGGCCAAGCTCACCGTCGCCATCCTGCTCCAGCGGTTCGAGTTCAAGCTGTCGCCCAAGTACGTCCACGCGCCGACGGTGCTCATGCTGCTCCACCCGCAGTACGGCGCGCCCGTGATCTTCCGCCCCATCTCCACCGTCGGATTCGACGCAGCAGGCAGGCTAGGTAGCTTGTAGCTTGCCAACGAACTGTAGGGACTACTAGGAATTGACAGAAATGACCCAGCCGTGCTTTCTATGTGTGTGTGTATATATGCCTAGTGTGACAAGGAACCACTAACAAAAAGCTTCCTCTGCATTTGTTGCCCTCGATCGTTAACTGACTAGATCATCAGAGAGCAGAGAACTTTAGGATTTGATGGCACGGGACAGGAAAACACCGGGCCCGCCTCCCCGGCCCGGTCGCTTCCATTTGTTCTCTTCCCCTTGCATGGATCCTGGCTGTGTGTTTGTTTGGGTATATTATTCCGGCTATTCTTTACAGGAAAATCCAGAGGGAAAGTTGTATGGGGATGGGAAATTTGGTACACGGTATTCCAGCCTTGTGCTCCTCTCCTTTTTTGTTTGGGTGCCTGGTTGTGCTCTGTTGTGTTGACAATTCATCGTAGAAGAATCTCGGGTACAGGGAGGAATACGCTTTGTTCATTTTGTGCTCTTGTTTTTGTACAGACGCGTTAGATTCTAACTCAAGTCCACTGTGCTGCCAGTGTGTCGCCCACTCCACACTGTCCTCCTCCGGTCTTCTCTCGCTCGCTTCATTTTGGCACTATGTTTTTTCTTCATACAAAAAAAAACTTATTTGTGAGTACGCCATTTGGAAAAATCCTCAACAATGTAACTTAATAACAAACTTTAGTGGTGCAAAATACACCCTTTAGGAGTTTAGTAAAAGGCCAGTGGGCTTGGTCGACCTAAACCGAGCAGAAAACCGGTCCCTCCCCCCCTCGTAGAATTGCCATCCAACGTCTAGAATCAGCCACAACACGATGTTGCACTTTAGTCCACATTTGTTTTTTGGAAAATCAACCCACATTACAGAGCAGTTGCACTTATACAAAAGGATATATCATGTTGTCCTTAAACTTCTCAATATTTAAAGCAAAAATGTCACCGCGTTGATTTACCCCTATTATTGCAGCAAAATCCTGATTACTGCAATAAAATCCCTCACACAATATACAAAATGTATATATCGTTGCAACATTTCAAAAAAAATTAATGCTACAAAAAGTGGTTAAAAAACACTATTTCGCTTGCTGAAGATTGAAATGCAATAAAAACACCAACAATTTCAAGAAAAATCACAGACGATTATAACAAAAAAAACTATCTGCTTCAAAATGGGGCTATAGCGGGCTACAGCAAATAGCGGCAAGCCTCAAAATGGGGCTATAGCGGGCTAAATGGAGCTAAATGCGGATATAGCGGATAAATTGTACCTGGATTCATTTAGCGGCAACATACTCAAAAGGCTATAGCGAGGCTATATCGGAGCTATAGCGGCTATTTAAAACTATTGCTTGTACCAGTGAAAAAGTGGTTAAGTAACAAAGTTTTTTGCTAGAGATTCATTTGCAAAAAAAATCTCCAACTATTTCTACAAAAAAATGTGTCTCGAACATTTTGGTAGACATCATAAAAAATTCCAAGAAACACACAAACTTATAGCAACGCCCATAAAACTTGCAACATCTGGCGTGTTATTTCGCAACAAAAGGCACAACAATTTGTTACATTATGAAAAGAAGAAATGCAACATCAAAAAAATCGGGGGAAACACAAACTATATGAGACGTAAACATGTCAGTCAGCCAGGTCTAAAATCCACTTGTCAGTCTTATTGCTTTCTTTTTGAGACCTCAAAAAGAATTTGCAATTATGGAATCCTATCTTAAAGGCTAGCTGTATATATTATTAATCAAAATGGAATCGAAATTTCATGAGATGGGAATTAGTATCAGAGAGAGAAATAAATGGCTTCTCTGCCTTGCTAATTGTTGGCTACGAGGCTCTTGTAGTAACATCCGGAAAACCTTGCAACATATCGCATGTGCTTTCTCAACATACTCATGCATATTTTGTACAAATTTGAAGAACGTACACTACTTTGAAAAATTCACGGAAAAACTTAGTTGTACCATCGTCCATGAAGACCCGATCTCACCGATTCGATGTCGCCGACCATCTACCTGGTATATGTATCCAAAATACCTAACAACCTAAAATTGGTTACATGTGATACATTGGTCCTCGTGGTTTTCAAAGATTGTTATTTCAGAGAAGAAAACAATGCTTGCACGTGAGACTGTAGAAGGCGAAAAGCGGTGCCCATGCGTCGAACAAGTTACAACTGCTTAGTTCTACCGACGCACACATGCCTAGTTCAAAAAAAAAAAATTGTATGCAACGGTATCGGCCGACACCACTACTCAAAATTCCCTTATTTCCGACGGGGAGTTCAATAACCGATAGGCTGTCGGCTAATATGCTGATAAACGACGGTACCAATAATGCCGAATGGTTACCGACCAATTCAAGGGTATAACTACCAATAGGCAAAGTTGTAACAAATTTAACGATACTGAAAAAGGAACTCTTGGTTATCCAACATAATGGCTGGTAGTGAAATAATATGCGACAATCCAATTGTAACTCTCGGCTATAGGCTCAGATATATGGCCGACGACACATGTGTAACTTTCAGCTATAAGATAAATACCTGACAGGATATAGTAATAACCGACAATTGACATTGACACTCGGAGATATGTTTGGATGTTCGGCTGGGTTACGCTTGGGGGACTTTCCTTTTTTTTTGCGGGAAAAAAACAGGAACTTTATTAGACAGGCGGGGTTACACAACGATCAAGATCTAGTAGACGAAGAACTTCTTCGCATCCAGAGCCTAACCAAGTTACAGATTGGCGTTCTACTGTAGCAAGCGTTTGCTAGATTAGATTGTGACTAACCCTAACCTGACAACGTTCCACTTTAACAAAAACACAAACTTTACCTTGGGATGCTAAATGTTTAATCTCCGACACTAAATGGAGCAAAGGCGATCTATCTCTCTCAGGCGAGTTGACTGCCGCAACGAGTTGGGAACAGTCTGTTTCAACCATGATCGGGGTTTGGCAACGATGTAACGCCATTGTCCAAACCTTCAGAAACAAGCACGTAGCTCTGCAAGAACCGACATGAAGAAAATATAGGATTGCCTGTGTCATCACGGAAAACCATTCCCAAGCCAGTTGAACCATCGCTACCATGAAATGAGCCATCAATAGTCAGCTTAGCCCAGCCTTCTGGGGGCTTGCGCCATGGTGTATTCAGCTCTTTAATCTTCTGACGAATAGTTGTAGGGCTCCCACCACTCACAAGAGGCTGCTTCCCTTTGAGTATATGAACAACAGGATGCTCTTTGATGTCATTGAACAATCTCAGATAGCCGCACAAAAATCTTTTTGACCCCTCACCGAAGGTAGGGGTTTATCATGCGTGACCTCGTTCCTTGCAAACCAAGCGCGCCAAGCCACTAGAAGTGTAGTCGCAATCATATACTCTGGGATTTGTAGAAGAAGTGCTTGAAACCAACGATCTGAAGGCTGACGAAGGTCGTGCAACATCGGTAAGCTCCACATCAAGCTCATGGCCACCCAAAGGTTATGTGCATGCGGGCATTCAAATAAAGCATGCGCCACGTCTTCTGTCTCTCCATAACAGATGTTGCATTTGCCAGTAACACGCATACCCCGTCTGAGCTTATTCTCTTCCGTGGCCAAACAATTGGTTGCAGCTTTCCAAGCGAATATTTTAACCTTGGGTGGAACTGAAGAATGCCAAATTTTCCTCCAGCAAGCACTGTCACTATCAGGTTGATTGCTAGAGAGGTAGCAAAGGCCTGCTGAGCAGGCTGCTCAGCGAGACCTAGTTTGTATGCACTTCTCACTGCAAACATATCGGAAGGCTCCGGCTGCCACGCCAAGATGTTCTCCTTGAGCGGCATGATGGTTTAATTTTCAAAATAGCCTCCACATCAATCGGCAGAAAAGTTGCCCGGATCAAATCGATTTCTGTTTCCCAGATAATAGCAATTGCTTTAATTAAATATCTGACAAATAGGTTCCGACACATAGCTATTGGATGAAATTACCGCAAACCCATTTTAATAGGTGAATTTGTAATGTGCCTCACGGTTGTGAGGTAAGCTTAATTGCGTGTCACTTGGGTGATGTATCTCCGAGTAGCTAGAAGTCAGTCAGGTACATGACACCACATGTTTAATTTATGGCGTGAAAAGATCCTTGCAACCTAGTCACGTCAGATGCTTACTAGCTATGGCGAATGTGCCATGCATGCTTCCAAGAATTTAGTTTGTATGTTTTGCTTGCTCTCTCCAAGTGGGGTAGGTCACATGATTTATTGTTGCTGGTTTTGTCTAACATTTGTACAAAGTATAGTACTATCTTTTAAGTTGGTGAATTTTCATATACCATAGATACAAATACAAGAACATGAATTACATCTTATACAAAATTAAAAATTTCATCTATTACCATTTCTTCTGGGATTTCAGATATGGTCGAAAAAGTGTGAAAAAGATTTGTCTACAGAAGAGTGAAAATTCAAATCGAAGTTAAGGCATAGTGAAATCAATTGTAATATAAAAGTCCGCATGTGGGTACTTCTCTCACCAATATGAAATTGAATAAATACCTTGAGACGCAAACTAGCAAACATATCCAAGCTCTGTTTCAACAGATATCCAATATGCCAGGAACTTGTTGCCTTGAGCAGGACACATGTCACTTGTACTCTGTTTCTACATCTCCCCCTTTATATCAATGAAAGCAGTTCCAGTGCCTTCGTCAAAAGAATAATGATTAAGGATTTTTTACATTACCACTCAAATTTAATTGGTAATTTTACATATATACATGATGTGGGAAGTGAGTCCGTCAAGGGAAGGCTACGATCTATCACCCTCCTCTATTTATATCAAACTTTTTTAATTCACTACCACTAAATTATGTTGTTTTCATTAATACACATTCTTCCATACATTATCTTAATCATCATTTTGTGTGTAAAACTAGTAAAATTAATTATGTAGTGAAGCTTTTGTACAATAATATAGTTACCAATTTAACACTTCCCTTTTGTTAATCATCACAACAAATCTAAGTTCATGTGCTAAAATAAAATTGTATGTTGTCAGAAAAATATGTATTTAACGATTTTAGTTTTGTATGTTATGTCATTATCTTTTAGATTCCTTTCTGCCTTAAATTAATAAAACCCAAAGAAACCAATTATACAAGTAAACATTTATGTCGACACTATTCTAATGCTTTTATGTGTTCCCTTATCCTTAGATCCTTAAATATCTACATTTTGGTAGAGTCTTTTAGAGTGTATAAATCTAGGTATACCTAATGGTAAGTGTATGCAATGCAAAAAAGTTACCAATTGTCGAATCCTTTGATTCTCTCTCGCTTGTTTTACCATGTTAAAGGTAAAAGGCATAATATCCTTTGAAATATCAATACAAAAATTTCCGGGTGCCTGTTGTCTAGGTATTATGTGTTGTTCAAGATACATGAAGATGAGTAGTGTGAAAGCATTGTATTTTAGACCTTGACCAAAGTAGCAGAACTGACCACCCTTGTGTACAAGCTTCGTTAGCCAATTTCAAAGAAAACGTTGTTGTAAAAAAAAATCCTATGATGTAATCATCCACAGCACTAGTCCAAACAAATCTCACCTCTAATGGTGGACATTGAGAAAACCCTAACCTCACCGGTAGGAACGTACTACTTTACGCCCCTATGGTGACCTATAAGAACTTACAACGATGCCGATGAAGTGACGCGCTACCACCATAATGGCATCTCGAAGAAACCCGACTCTAGCCGGCCAAGGACTCCACTCCGGTCCATGACAACCTCCTCATTTGCACCGTTGGCTTCTTTGGGTTTCTTTGAGCTTCACATTTGACCTGGTTCTCAAATTGGCTTGCTAGTCCTATGTTGTAATGATCTCGCTATCAGAAGGCCACCGGATGGCGCGGCAGGATAAGTTCTACCTACAAGGATGACCTACTATGCCCGACCGTTGCGTGGCGAGGCTACCTCGATGACTCATATCAACGACGACCGTGACCGGATGGACGCCAGATTGATGATGACGACCACGACAACGCCACTATGTGAAGATCAGTGTCATGTAGATTGTAGACCTCACAGGAGGGAGCGCGAGGACCTCCACCCATGACAGCGTTAAGACCTCCACCGATGGCTGATACGTCCAAAACGTATATTTTTTGATTGTTTCATGTTACTTTTATATCACTGCCACATGTTTTTATTAGGGTTTATACTATTTTACAGAATTTCACTGGACTAAACCATTAACCCAGTGCCTAATGTCAGCTCCTGGTTTTAGTGTGTGTGCATGCAGAAAAGGCAAAAAATAAAGTTTCTCTGAAAATTTTAGGAACAATACCAAAATTCTAACTTTTCGAGACGGACACGGAGAACCAAAAGTCAACCACAGGGGACCCCATAGCCCCCTCGAGGGCCCTATCCGCGGTTCAAGGGCCATGAGTCGCCCCTGTGTGGCAACCTCGTGACTCCCCTCATGCCACCTCTTTGCCCACAAATTTCTCGTGACCTAAAGGTTACAGGACACCGATTATTTTGCCCAGTTTCAACACATTGCCGCCACCGTCGCGGAACCCAAGCTGGAGCCCTGTTCCGATACTCTGGCAGAGTGGAATTCATCGTCGGAGGCATCTACACCACCACTGCCGCCTCCACGATGATACGTGAGTAGTTCATCCTTGGACTACGGGTACATATAGAAGTAGCTAGATGGTTATCTCTCCTCCATGTTCTTCAATACAATGGTCTCGTGAGCTGTCTAACATGATCCAGATCCATATGATGTAATTGCTATTAGCTATTGTGTTTGCTGGGATATGGTGAATTGTGATGTCATGATTAGATTGTGCAGGTTATGTATATGGTGCTATTATTATTATTATTATTATTATTATTATTATTATTATTACTATTATTATTATCATGAGTTGCTTTATTTTGGTCCCAATGTGCATTCCGATTTATGTGCATACTCTAGCCAAATTTGTGTGTAAATCTCCAAGAGGGAGTTGCTGTTCGATACTGGGTTTGAACCTTGCTTTCTCTGTGCTCGAGTGACTGAAACGAATAAGAGGGGTATTGTGTTGTTGCCAAAAGGGGAAAGCATGGTGTTTATTTCCTTGTGTGATAATAAATATTGCTTACATTATGTATTGTGCTTAAGGTGATACTCTGTTGTTTACAACTTAATAATTAATTAGAGAGGAAGCATAGAAGCGCTCTCGATGTGGAGTATTAGTTATAGATGGGGTTCAGTAACGGTCTATATATGTTTGACGTAATGCCTACATGAATATTGCCTTGAAATCTCTGTCATTATTGGTTGATTATAATTCTGTCATTTGCCTAACTGTAAATTTGTTTGCCCAACAGTGATTTATTATTAATGGAGAGATACCTCTATTGAAACTATGTCGCCCGTTTCATTCCTTTACATTGATTACAACATCGTTTACTTAATTCTCATTATTGTTTCCTCGCTGGTCCGTTTTTACTTTAGGTTTTTAATCTTCACACTATATGTGTAATCCTTTGGCGAGACACGAAGCTTGACAACCTTCCTAGAATGTTGAGCGACAAAGGGTTTTGTTTCTTTTGTGCAGATCTCACTTGGACTTTGCTAAGCATTTGTATTCCTCCTTGTTCGATAAATCTTGGTTCTCAACTGAGGGAAATCCTTCCTGCTGTCTGCATCATTCCTTACACTTGGGGTTCCCAACAATGTTACTGAGACACATCAGTGGCACCGTCGATGCTATTTTTTTATTCCGGCTTTTTTATTGCATGTGTTTTTCTTTACTTGTTCATGTGGATATTGATGGAGATATTCCCTAGAAACAATAATAAAAATATTATCATTATATCTTTGTGTTCATTATTAATGTATTATCTCTTTATGCTATAACAGTTGTCTGTCTTGAAAGTCCGATTCAAAGAAAAACTCACAAACACGTGTAGAGAGATAAACACCAAGTGTTCCTAGTCCCGCCTCTAGGACTAGCTCATGAGTTGTGTGATGATCATGTTATCCTAATCATAGTCATCGTTAATGTAATAAGGATGCAAACAAAAAATGAGAGTACATTGTTGGCAGAACAAGGGTACTGAACTGACCCATTAATATATGATGTGCTACAAGATAGTTCGTCACATGTTGATAGTATCATCTATATGTCGCTGTCATTCATAGCTCAAGCATATGAGGTGTCGGTATTCATCGCATGAACACGGAAGAGAGAAAGGAGTGCCGTGAAGGGTCCCTGGGCTGCCTTGGGGCTAGATCCCACAAGGGGCAACTGCATGGTACCTCCACGCCCACTTAGGTCGTCGCACCAGCTGCCCACTTACCGTGGGGGCAAGGCAAGGCCCCAAGGGGAGTTCGGCTAGGGCAAGAAGTGTGTGGGTGTGGGTGTGTGTGGGGGGGGGGGGGGGGGGGGGACTCCACACCTGCCTTCTAGATTGGGTGGCGGTGGCCAAGGGGAGCCCTTCCCTGGCTGCACCCCTCCCCCTCCTTCCTATATAAAGCAAGGGCAGCCCCCTTAACATGAGGAAGGTTCTTCCACTTTCGTCGTTAGTGCAACGCTCTAAACGGCGGGACATTGACAGATTGGAGAACTATACGCGTGGATCTATGGTACTCACTCTACATGATCATGTTGTGCAGTATAATGTAAGAATTCATGACCTCCCACATTTAATCGAGTGACCAGGTAGATAAGGTTAGCAAACAATAGAAAAAGAATGTCTCGGAGTCCACCAAGTGTCTGATCCACATTTTTTTTCTAACACTCTTGTTTCGGGGCAAAGTGAGATTTTTCTGACCAACATGGTTGCAAATTATCTTCACAAATGTCTACCAACGAGTACAGATGCTATCTGCTAGGTAGTATGCCTTATCCAACTAAAGGGTGTATAGAGCTCCCAAAAATCATATTTTTATTCATATTTCACTTTTTCAATGCATATTGTTCTTTACATACGTGAGTTATATATAGGTATTCCAATTCGTTTGCGAAAAATAATGGGTGTACAAATGTACACCCATGTCCCCACACATAGCTCCTCCATGGTGCATGGCCATTGATCTAATAGGTGCACTCTGGAGTTTGGCCTTCAACACGTTTCGCAAACACCGGAGAGCGTTGCAACATGTCAAAACTGGCCATGCCGAAAAAGAGTGCCCGATCTACATTTCATAATATGGCACAACTTGAAATAAAACACGTACTACACGCTCCAACATAACTTTCTTTATAGATACCTTCCCAAGAGAATGGACAATTTTTCTATATCCAGTGCATGCAATCGATACTCCTAAGCATGTTGGGAATTCCTCCCGTTTCACCCTATGCCATGAATCTAGTTGTGTCTGATGCATATGGTGTGCTCAAATAGGTCGGTTCAGACACCTTCACCACCATTTTGGTGCGGTGGAGATGGTTAGGACCGTGGGCGAAGGCCTTTTTAACCATCTTGTATTGTCGTATGACTGAGAGAGGCGCTTGGCTTTCGAGCTTCCGAAAAAAATAGTGATTAACGTATACAAGTTGTCTACATACGTGCCAAATTTCGTGGTGAAATGTCATTTGTTCTGCTCTATGCAAAAAAAACACTGATCTAAAAAATATATTTTGAAATCTCATTCTAGCCATTGTTTTTTTAACAGAGCACTACGAATGGCACTTTAGCAAGAAACTTGACACGCATGGAGAAAACTTGTATATGTTACCAATTTGTTTCAATGTTTTTTGAAATGTTGTTCTGTTTTTTTGATTTTTTTATTCTGTAAGGAGCAGGTAAGCTCGAGCCGGAGCCAATTTAAATTTCTACGTATGATTTCAGTATATTATTAGTTCACCTGCTCTATTGTACATGCATGCATGCGACCTCTCGGCATTAAGAAGTTGTATGTCCCGAAAACTTGCCCGTGGCAAGATGGTTAGGAGGGTGGTTGTACCCCCAGCACATCAGAGTTTAAACCCTAGGTTTGACACTGGTGTTTCTCATTTAGACGGAATATTCTTCATTGGGAGGCGACGTTTCCGTCGACAGCGAGACGCCTGTGGTGACTTGCACGTGTATATGAGAATCTGCGTTGTACTGTGTTTCGCAAAAAAAAAAAAAATTGTATATCCTGAGAATAACGACATGATTCAGTTTACCCGGGGAAGCAAACAAGCCTAGCGCGTCGCGGTGGAGGCCAAGTTCCATTTTGATGGAAAGGAAGTTACGTAGTACGTCGGGAAGAAGAATGGGTCTGGATGAGACGAGCAGCCGCTCGCTGACACGCTGCCGTGACGACCGGTAAGATCCAGGGATCAGAGTCACGGACCTGGCGGGCGGCCGGGCTGCGCATACGTCGCCTCTCGCCCAGCAGCCAGCCGCGCGCCGCAGCCTTTCCGATGGCGTAACGAGAAGACGCAGAAGCGACGGGACGGAGCAGGGAGCGTCAGAGCTAGCTAGGGACGACGGGACGCTGCGGTGTCCGACGCTGTGTCATGTGCGCCGCAAGCCGCACGCAGCTCCCTGACTGACTCCAGATCGGAGCCCGGGAGGCGAGGGGACACGCGCCGCGTTCCAGTCTCGCCTGGCCGGGGCCCTGCATGGATCCATCCATCGACCCCACATGCCGTTTGGTGCGGCGTACATGTGCCGCGGCCGCCCCGCATGGCACGGGATGGGATGGCGTGGCTGCCTGCGAGTCTGTGACCATCATTGGCCGTGTCCCTGTCGCCGCTCGCCATTGCCGGCCGGCTCTACCCTCCATCCATCCCCACCGGCCATCTGTCGTTAGCGCCATCGATTTGCATCGTCGATCGGTTCTCGGTTGATGGCTAAAACGCCAGCGGCCAACGGAAGCCTGATTCCATATCGAATTTCCGTCGGCACAAAGATCATGCTAGCTAGCAACCGATCGATCGCGTTGAAGCACTGCTGGCAGATAATGGAGCTTCACAATAGGATGAGACCTACCTACGCTAGCTAGGGTAGACGAGTCCCTCCCTCCCTGCCAAGCTTCGTCGACAGCCAGCAGCACATCGTACGCTACTCGCGCGCGGTAGCCATTGTCTGGACTGGAGTGGTGGTGGTGGTGCACAAATCTCCCCGGCCTCGGGGTAGGTTGCCAAAAGACGGACGGTCCCAAGATAGCAACCGGCCATTAATTACGTGCATGCCAGCCGGCCGGCGCTGAAGCACAAGCTAGAGCTTGCGAACCACTCCACTCCTGGTCCATGACGGCACCAATGATTGATCATCGGTGGGCGGCGCCAGCGATCGGGCCGGCTTGCAGAGATAGCTCCCTGTGCATCCACCTAACCTAATCCATATGCTGAATTTACACATGGATGGATGAAAATGGAGATGATGATCAGCATTGTTCCTTGCCATCCGATCCATGTGCTTTAGTTCTGGTCCACTGGAGAGGCATGTGGTGCAGCACAAATAGGATAAAATCCTTTGTTGCTTCCTGCGTGTAGTAATTGCTGCAACGCCTCTGCAACAGCTCCTCCTATGCATAAAATGGAGAGGGAGCCCATGTGCCTCAGTCCCGCGCCGCATTATCAAGTCCTTGTGGATCAGCATGCATGGTATTAGCGAGCTACGCGTCTTAATTAGCTTCTTTTAGACAGTACTAATCTGAATGAGATTTCAGCTCATGTCCTAGCTAGGATGGGCAGTAGCCATTCTATGTTCATTCCTTAAAGGAACAGCAAGCTTATGGCCAGAACATGGCATGCTTACAATTGTAGAGACAGCAAGACAGATGTGAAGTGGCTACGGTAGTACTTAGCAAATTAAGCAGCTCAAGTTGTTCAGACAAGGAGCTAGGTTGGTGTTTTCAGACGCAAATCTAGCCCTTCAACCAATGGGGAAGACGGCAGGTAGGAAGAAGCGAGAGGCTGTTTGGTGCCTATAACGAGTCATGAGCAGGAGCCAGCAGCTTTCTATTTTGTTATAAGTGCTCACTCTCATGTCGCAAGCAATGGTACATCTCATGCCTTTTTTTATTCTTCAGTTGTGGCGTTGTTAGCCTATGATTGATGCTTACGTTGCATGCGTGATTTAATAGGTTTAGTTCAATGGTCGCAAGTCCAATCCAAAGAATTAGGTTGGCATTAAACATAACGACTACACAAAGAAAAAAATTACTGGAGTATATCTACTTGACCCTCATGAATAAATATTCAGTACGAGTAGTCAAGTACTACTCCACTAGTACATACTCCCTCTGTTCGGAAATATTCTACATCCTAGCCCCATTATTTGTTCGGAAATAATCTACATCCTAGATGAGTCACACCTTCGTACATAAAGCCATGCACCTTGGTAACTGAAATAAGTATTAATTAGCATCCAACTCCATCTCCACTAACCTATCCATGAGTGTTATTTGAATCAAAATTGCATGCATGACATTAATTATTCCTTGTTAACCGTGTAGGTGCTTTGTTTCTTGTGATATCATAATTGAAATGCATGTAAGTGTGTGGCCAAATAGTACTAATAAATGTTGGGCTAAATTGTTTGAAATTTTCTAGGATGTAGATTAAAAGAGAACGGAGGGAGTAACTATTTGAGTAAAATGCCTGTGCGGTCACGAAGTTGCCACGAGCGAGCGCATTGATCACCAACTGGAAAAACGTCAAATCGTGGTCACTTAGTTGCGTGGTAGAGCCACGTTAGTCATTCCGTCAAGACAGACGTTAAGTCGCTGACGTGGCAGTCTGACTTTTACAAATACACCCTTATAATTTTATTTCTTTTAATTGCTAGGTCCTTTTACATTTTTTTGCCTCCCTGTCTGTGTCTTTGCTAAGGCTTGCTCTGCCGGCTGCTGCTGCCGCTGTGCGCCGTGCGGCGTGCCACACGTACCCGTCGGCGTGCCGGTCGGCACCGCTCGATACCTCCTGCCTGGCCTCCATGTTCCCACCGACGAGCACCCTCGTGCTGTACATCCTCGATCCGCCGTAGATCGGCTCCCAGTGCTGCTCGAGCGCCATCTCGTAGAACACGCCGCGGTCCATCTGCTCGGACGGAGACACGCCGTCCTCTTTGATGAGATAGAACGGGCAGTACCATTTCCCGACAGCCGTTGGCATCGGCGTCGCCGTGGGAACGGCATCGGTGTAGGTGGTGCTGCTCTGCCCGTGGTGCTCGGTGTAGCGCAACGCCGGCGACGACGGCGCCGTGGACTGGGACGTGAGCATGGCCGCGGAGAAAGGCAGCGCGAGGAGGGCCGCCACGGCCATGCCCACAGCCACGCGCGCGGTAGGGTGGCCGACGGGCGGCGCCCCGAACGGCGCCGTCGCCATGGCCGTCGTTGGCATCTCCGTTCTCCCCACTGCCACAGGACTCGCGGAGGTCCTGAAGCATGTCCAAGAGCTCCGCCTCTATGTCCTAGTACTCTCCACTGACAGAATCGAGCCAAATCTCCTCCAATCGCCGGCGTGGAGGTCGTCTTCCCCGATTCCGGCACGGGCCGTCCCCGCGCCGATCTCCTCCTCCGGGGAGATTCCGACAGCCCAATCTGCTCCTGGAGCTCCCTCAACCTTAGTATCCTAGCCCCTTGGCTCTAGACCTCTAGCACGGCCGCTGCCGGTGACGACCCAGACGTGTCCGCCGGCGCGGAAGCGTCACAATGTGCCGCGGCAGCCGTGCCGTCCGGGTGGGCGGTGACCACCATGTGTCCAGCGAGAGCGCGGCCCGTGGCGGCGTCGACGAAGACCGGCCGCTTACATCGATGGGGAGGCTGGGCGCGGCGACGCCATGCTGCCGGCGAGCAAGCCACGGTGCCCCGCACAGGAGCAGGCGGTTAGCAGAAGTTGTCCATCTCCTGTTTGACAAAATGCCTGGCCTAATTTTTTTTAATAGGACAAGTAGATGCGAAGAAGAAAAAATATAGGGTGTATTTTGTAAGAAACCAGACTGCCACGTCAGCGACTTAATGTCCATTTCGACGGAGTGACTAACGTGGCTCTACCACGCAACTAAGTGACCACGATTTGACGTTTTTTCAGTTGGTGACCAATGCGCTCGCTCGTGGCAACTTAGTAACCGCACAGGCGTTTTACTCTAACTATTTTGTAACAAGTACCTGAGGTTCTTTCACCAGTGCAAAACTCTGAAAACTAGACTGAGATGAGAAACAGAAGCCTTTTAACTATTGCACAATAATTGGCATGCATGCACCTTGAATTAATTGATTTATTCCCACGCTGAAGATAGGACAGTTTTGTACTTAGAAAACTGTTTCTCTCACCTCTGAAGCAGTGTTTGCCGGGGCACGGCTTGGCTGACGTTATGACACACAGTCACTCGCTGACTTTGCTTCTCAAACGTCAGATCGAAATCCGACGGCCTAGATCCGGATTGGACTGTTTTTAAATCGCTGTTCAGTGGACAGTGTTCGGAGGCACTGTAGCGCAGTCTCGTGGCATCCGATCTTGTCCCCGTTGGTTTGTGATTCGGTGGCCGAAAATGAGCTAAGGCAACGGATTACTGTAGCTCGCTGCCTTTGCTTCATGGAGTCAGCGAATCCGGAGCGGTGTTTGCCATACCCTTTTGCCTTGAATTAATTGAGCCCCTGACGTAGGTGGATGTCAATCTATAGCCTTCTTCTCTCCTTCTCATGCAACTATGTAAAATTACGATAATTAACCTCTTATGGCCTTGTTACATCATTTTACTATACTTGCTCTATGGAGCCCGTTGGATCACTTCGGACTTGTGACTTCTGGATTCCAAGCGATAAT
Organism: Poa pratensis; assembly: GCA_947311845.1. Lineage (NCBI taxonomy): Eukaryota > Viridiplantae > Streptophyta > Magnoliopsida > Poales > Poaceae > Poa > Poa pratensis. The sequence continues at coordinate 27,474,682 of CAMZMU010000068.1, forward strand.
TCGTGATGCAATCACTCAAGATGAATGACGCATGCCATTTTAGTATATATAATATATCCACTCAGAAGCAACAGTTAAATATGAAATATATGTTGCCGAGAGAGGTACATGCATGGATGCCTTACTTACTACTACCTCGGTTCCGACTTATATATATCTCAGCTAGCTTTTGATACCATGTTAGTGTAGAGACCTTATGTAATTGGTGTCGTTCTGATATTAATATATTCCCTTTCTATAAGAATCAGTGTCATCGGCAAGATTCTATATATCCATATCCATGTATCTATGTAGACCCATATATAATTGATCACATGTCAGTCACATGACACGATAAAGACTAGGAAACAACAGTTGCTGAAAATGGAGCGGTGAGTGGAACCTATCATCCAAGAAGCGAACGAAAGCTACACATGCACCAGAGCAGGTCCACGGCACAAGTAGAGATCAGAGTGAGTAGTAAGTTTGTTTGTTTGTATGTTTGTTGGCATGTAGCTTGTCGTTTATCCAGTGGTTACATCCTCATGAGTGTGACTGGCTGCATGTGCTTAATTAAGTGCATGATGAATCACGCAAGCCCCAGATCTCATGGCATAATAAGCTATAGTAAACGTGCCTTTCATCCTTGTCTATATCTGTAAACGAGCTGGTTATTCAGATCGGCTCGTTCTCATCGTCTGAGAAATAATAAAAAGTAGTACAAACCTCTTGTTCCAATGCCACTTCATCACGGTCCTTGTTTGGTCCACTGATGCTGCTGTTCTCTTGGAAAGTTTCGAATGAAAGAAATGTTTGTCTCTTTCGGAGTCAAGCAATAATCTCGACAATGCTTATCAACAAAATCAAAGATGAGGCGACTCTTTGGGGCCTCACCGGGCGAAAGCTTTGTGTAATTTAATGACGCAAGTGTAGATTCTTATATTTGGCCTAGGCCTAAATTTGGGCAAGGCTTGGTTTGTAAGACCCCTCTAAAATAATTATATGGCAAATCTTTTGCATTGATTAAACAAAGACTAGTGCACACTCGCGTGGATACGTCGTGGTATGTGCATGACCAGCTGAAGATTTCTACAGTGGAGAGGGGGTGACGGACTGACGGAGTGTACAGCTAACTTCTCAACCTAGCTACGCGCGCACAGGCTTTATTGTGCGTCCATTTGTTATGGACTCGGCGTCTCGGACCATCAGCACGGCCATCCTAGACCCATAATGCTGCGTAAATGAAGCGTATGCAGCCGGACTGCAAGTCTGCATGGTTCGTTAGGAAAGTGATAGTATCAGCAGCACGCAGAGGGGCCAGTCTCTGAGCCCATCATCTCGGTTCCTGGAGGAGCATGTCACCGTCGTCGTCCTCGTCGTCGGCGTCGCCGTCGCAGCCACGTACCGGACCTGGTCCCCGGAGTGGTGGTGGCGCTGTCGCCTGATTTCACATCTGCATGGCCCCAGCTCTTGGACCCCTATATGCTCAGCAGGATATCCGCATGTCAGGAACTGGTACACCGTAGGAGACGTATGGCTGCTTTTATGGGGCGTGCTGGCTCATTGATTTCCCATATGCATCTTGTCTTTGCGATGAATCGATCTCAAATTCATTGGATAAAACAAATTATCTGGCATGTTTTCTTAGCTTTGACGTACTACTGAGGTGTGATGTGAATTTAAAGGATCATTGATCGAGATGCACACTATGCATTTTTCTTTCATTTTTTAATAGACTTCACTTTATTGTACATACAACCTACGAACGTGGTCTTACTATTGTTAACATTTTGTTCTATATTCAGTTTATCTTGGAAGAAACATGTAGACTGGTGCGGTGAAGGTATCCCTAGCTTCAGATATTTATGTCTTTTGACATTTTCACATGGTGAGTTGTAGAGCATCTACATGGTATAATTCACTATAACATCCTATTGTTTTTTTGCCGCATCGATTTTGAAACTTGAACTTTGTTTTTGCAGGCTCAAGAGATCAACAACGGTGCTATATTTGGATATCCGAGCTGTACATTAGAAGGCAGAACATTAGATGTAATGGATATAGGATTAGTTAGAACTAGAAAAATACCACGCGCGTTGCAGCGGGAATCTCTTTAAAATATTATTATGTGAATGAAATGGGTATAAGAGGCATGAAATATTCAATTGTCAAAGTTGATCACAATAATCAAGACACTAAATTTAATTCGTGTGAAATTGTTGAATTTTAAGGACTAAATATTAATGACGTGGACAATTATATGGCTGAAAAAAAGATGACATAGATATGCATGAAAGATGTACTATTAATAATTATTGTTAGTGGAGATGACATGGACAAATGGTTGGCTAAAATAGCAAGTGATGTGGATAGCTTGCATGTTAAGATAGAAAAATAATTAATGCACTTAGTGGGGTTTTGCTTTATAAGAGGTATAGATATCATATTTTTAAGCAAAAATGTAAGTTACGTCCTCATAATGTAACTTTTTGTATGGGATGGTGATTTCAGAAATAAAAAGTATTTCTTCATGCAATGCATTGTGTGTGTGTTGTCGTGCGTATCTTACAAAGTTTATATTCTCTTGTTGAGGGAAACAATCATCTTTCAAGTGATCAAGCGACCTGCTCCAGAAAATAATATTTATTTTAAAAGAAAATATTCAATCCGTGTACGTTAGGTAACAACGGATACAAAGGTTGCTTGATATCTGTTGCCCACTTTACAACGCTTCACCCATTGGCTACCAACAGACCTATATCCGTTGCATTACTCACTAGCAACGCCCAATAAGCAACGCATACTAATCCATCGGTAAAAGTGCTAGCAACGCTTATATAGCCATTTAGATACGGATCCATGCGTTGCTGTAGGGTTCATGTTGTAGTATTGTAATCCCTATTGATTAATATAAAACCACATTTACCCGCAAAAAAAATGTTACAATGATTTCTTCCTTGCTCGCGGTCGCGGGTGTACCGTGCACAAGCTACATCACGTTTTAAGTCCCACATAGACTAGTCGAGAAAAAACCTACGAAGTTAAATAGCGTGCGATCAATCCGCCCGGCCGACTGGTTAGCCTACAGAGTTTACTAGACAACTGAATATTAGATGACCCTCTTCCAATGCATTTGCAGTACTTATGGATGGTTCGATTTTTTTTAGCTGGGCCACTTTTTTAAGGCCCACCGGGGCGGGGGGGGGGGGGGGGGCAAAAGAAGCCACTCGCCCGGGCGGCGAGGAGGAGCATCTCACTCCACATGTGATTCATAACTTAGATACTAATACACCAACGACGACGTGACCACATTTGTTTCATTAATCGAAAATCAAGTTACAGTAAGCAACACATGTGGAAACTAAAAGACAGACCGGGATAAAATGATTATCCTGAATTTGCAGATGAAATCTAAAGAGATCGAGAAATACAAAACTATCTCTAGGGTTTTTTACAACCACGTAGCGAGCGGCCGCCGCCCAACTCCATCGCCGCCGAGACGAACACCGGAAGAGAGTCGAGCCTCCACCATTTGTTTTCCAAACCATCAGTTTAATGACAAAGTCTTTAAAAACGTATACCAAAGCATGCACCGTTAATGTCAGACCCAGCTAAGGAATCAATCGTCTTGCTGACTACCAACCAGCGTGACGTTCTTCTATACCGTTGAGTATAGACGTCACATCGGAGTCCCAGGGTTCCATATCTCCACGATATAGTTAGTGCCATGAGGCATGAGCAGCTATGCCTCCGTTCGAGATGTAGAGCCTCTTTAATTTGTAGGAATAGGATAGAAATAAAAGTAAGAATAGGAAAAACATAGTATTGAAATGTCATGCTGAGTCTAATTCTACAAGATATTGTATGCACCAAAATTTATTTGATCATATCAAACAAATTGTAAATAAAGATTGAAATGAATGCTAAAATCACTATGGGAATTGGTACAGATGATACTATAAATGATATCGGCAGAGCTCCTTCCTGCTTCGACTAAAATATTAGTACAAATGATTCTCACAAAAATTTCTATAGGATCCAATCTTACAAATCAAACAATCAAAATAGGAAATTTACTGTAAGATCCAATTCTCAAAAATCCTATACAATTCCTTTAAATCAAAGGAGCCCATAGGATTTGCTTGATGGTTGTTAGCTCGACGTCACATCTGTGTCCCTAGTGCCATGGTTCCACGATGGTGAAGCTCGAAGGTATCAACGGCGTTATGGACGCGGCCGCGAGGAATGTTCTTGTGCTCTGACCTCTGGACCATGCCCGTGAAATTATGTCTTATGTCTTAATCTACTTGCTTATTTCTACTCCACGTTTTCTTTGTTTTGATCACCAGCGATTAATCATAGCTTGGTGGCTTGCATAATTCATCCACACTGGACTATTAACTCGTGTTTAAGTTTTTAGGTTTTCTGGTCGACATTATGATCGACAGCAGGGGCGGAGCTACACGTAAGTCAGGGGGGCCGCCGCCCCCCAGCCCAAGAAGATCTTAGCAGAAATTTACTACTGTTTGTCCCATTTTAACAAGAAATCGTTAGTTTTTGGGCCTTTTTGCCCCCTCCCCCCCCCCCCAATCTGGCCCAATCTGCATGTGAAGCCCATTTGCCCCAGGCACTTGGCCCAAGCTCTACCACTGATCGACAGCATTGTGTACGTTGAGTAGGATTCTTTCTCTAATATCGATTAACATTGGGGTTTAAAGAATGTTCATAACTATAGTAAATTTTGCACATGAATTTAAATTTTTAAAAGGAAATTCCTTTATTCACTTGATCAGTTAGAAAAAAAGAACGTTTGAATATAACAAGCAAGCTATGTTCGCAGTTTCGCACGCATCTGCATTTGTTAGAAGGGAATAAGACATGGAAGCACACACAACCCTTGTCTTTTACATGAATGCACTTTAAGGTTTTTAATAAATTAAATATCCATATAGATCCCAAATCGTTTGATAAACAAATATTAACGCAGTTTTATTCATCACCAATTATAGATGCATGGTACAAGCTCGATGTGATGTAGTGCAACCTAGGCACACACAACCAAGTGGACCAATGACAAGAGCAAGAGTCAAATCTCTCCATGATAAGGTGAATTGACTCCTATCTATGTGTGATCTCGACACTCCTTTGAATGGGTTGTTACTTCATTCCGATACCTTGTGTGTGCTCGGCTATGGTGGACCTGAAGACCCCTATGAAGATGGCCAAGAAGCGATGCAAGATGATGGAGAAGATGACCCAGGGAAGACACAAGAAGATGGTCAACAAGAAGAAGGGGGCAAAACTGCCTGGCCGGCTTCCAGCCCGGACCAACCGGCCCAGGAACCGGCCTGCAGCCAGAGGCAGCCGGCCTCCAGCCCGGCTCAGCCGGCTCCCAGACCGGCCACCCAGCTGAGGCGGCCGACCCCAGCCCGTACTCCAGCCCGGCTCAGCCGGCTCCCAGGCCGGCTTCCCTGCATCCACTCCATTTTGTACTACGACTATAAATAGTTCGTCCCCACCTCCTTTCAGGGTTAGACTAAGATTTGAAAACTAAAGTAGAGCCTTGCTCCTTCTTCTCAAAGTGTCTCTTTCCTCCTATGGAGATGAATCAAGGCCTCCACATGTGGAGATGAACCAAGGCCTCCTCTTGAGGAGAAGATCCCTGCGTGGATACCAAGGTTCCGCTTGTAGTTGCGATTACTTGCTAATCTTCCATCTTTAGGTGGCTAGGTTGGATTGGTGGGATTGACCAATTGGACAAACAATCCTAAGAGTAAGGTGTGCTTGGGAGAGGAGGATTGGGGGCTGCCCACGGGGATTTGTTACCAATCGATCTTGCTAGGTTGCTACTTGCTATTTACCCTTGTGTGTTTGATTTCCCCTCTTTTGTGTTCTTCGTTCTTCGCGTGTTCTTCGTGTTCATCGTTCCCTCCGCACAAATCCGTGAAAATCGGGACCAACCCACATCATATGGTTTCAGAGCTCTAGGTTGACACGGATTTGTTTTGTGTTTCCACCAAAATCCACCAAATTTTTCTTCGTTTTTGAGAAATTCGAAAATTTCCACCAAAAATAGCCATTTTGGGATTCGAGCGATTCGGTCGATTTGATGAGTTTTTGGTTTTTGATCCATGGATCTGTTGCTTTAGGACCCCCTCCACTTTTGTTTGCGTTCCCTAGCCTTAATTTTGCCAATTTCCCCACGAAATCGAGGATTTCTAGTCACTTTTTCCGCCCAAAATCGAGCAAATCTCGAGAAACTGTCTGGCTGGCACACAGCCCGGACCAACCGGCCCAGAAACCGGCCACCCTGCAGAGGCAGCCGGCTCCCAGCCTGGACAAAACCGGCTCCCAGACCGGCTAGGCAGACAAAGCCATTTTCTCCCTTTTTCCTCGGTTCGTTTTGGCATTTTCTTGTTGTTTGAGTCCTTTTCCGGTGTGTGCAACGTCTACAACATCGACAAGCTTCCGCTACAACGCGTCATCAACGCCAAGCGACGACGCCACCAAGGACTCGACATTTCCCCACCATATTCCGTTGTGACCCTTCTTCCTTTCGCGCAACTTAACCTATTGGACTAGCTCGGTGATATTGCGAGGCATTGCACGTGTTGAGTGTTTGTCTTCAAGTATTGGCGAGTGTGTATCGTTAGAGAGCTTGGCACTAGCAAAAGAGAAGGAATCATCGTCAAAAATAAAAAAAAAGAGAGAAAAGAAAAGAATCAAGTGGTGCCAAGTATCATCTCTTGTAGGTTGCGACAAAGCTAAACCGCCAAAGTGAGTGTGTGTTAACTCTTGTGCAAATCCGTTGCCCACAAAAAGCAATTGAGCTAGCGTCCTTCTTGTGTTGGGTGACATTTGAGCACGTAGTCTTCGTTAGGTTGTCTATCTTCGAGTGCTCGCCCTTTGGTCGCCCAACCCCATCATTCGCTTTTGTGTGTGTTTCTTGATACTTTGTGGTTGGAGTTTCTTTGGTAATTTGATCATTGTGGATTTTCTCTACCTTTGACAATACTTGTCGCGGGTTTGCTTGTTTCGTTTGCCACTTCATACCTTCCTATCCTCATAAGTGTGTGTGTTGGGTGTTAGAACCGGATACTCTCCTCTCAAGCCACATTATACTTGGGATATAGTTTGTCTTGGTTTTTCTTACCACATATCTCACTTGATCTTGAGAAAATGTTTAGGGGAAGTACAAACGGAAGCTCAAGCTCGGAGATGAAATCCATGGTGGAGTTCGCGGTGATCATGGCTATGTCACACAATCGGAGCTTGTTGGCATGCGACACTTTCTTCGTGAAACCTAGGACGCTACGAGCGCCGTCTTCAAAATCAAGACAACACCTTCAACGACCGCATGATGCTAAGAAGCAAATATGGAGCGGTTGACCGAAGCTATCAACAACCTTGCGCGACAACGAGCTTCTTCACACTCAAGCCGTACAAGAAGCACCTCAAGGTCGACACAAGCACGTCATGGACGTCATGAACCTCGACAAGAACGTCAACATGATCCAAGGCGCGACGCCCATGAACGACCTCCTCCTCACGTTGAACAACCACATGATCTTCACGCGAACAATGCCAATGCGCATCAAGAACAACCTCACCAAAATGATGACGTCGTGAACGCATACCATCACCACCACCGCAACAACGTGATCGTCATGACCCATTGGCTAATGACAATGGCGTTCCGGGTGCGAATGACTTTGGTGAACAAGGACGTCACCCTCGTCATCCTCCAAGGCCACGTCATCAAAATCATGACAATGCGAACAATGTCGAACAACCCGTTCCTCAACAAGAGCTACCTCCTCAACATGCGCCTCGTCAAGAGCTTCCTCATGATCGTCACCAACACCAACGTTCCGAGTCAAGTGATAACGAGTCAAGCCAACACAATGGTGATGGACTCAACCGAAGGAGACGTGGACGTGCATTCCCACGTGGTGGCCACCGTGACGACTATGATGACTTGACCAACGTCCGCTTTGACATACCCAAGTTCTACGGCACAAGTGATCCGGAAGCTTACTTCTCATGGGTACTCAAGGTTGACAAGATCTTCCGCGTGCAACGCTCTCCGACACAAGAAGGTTGCCTTAGCCTCGATGGAGTTTGAAGAGTATGCCCTCTTGTGGTGGGAACAACTACAAGATGCTCGCGTCGCTAACCACCAACAACCAATTGACACTTGGGTTGAAATGAAAGAAACAATGTACAAGCGCTTCGTGCCAAGCCATTACACTAGAGACTTATACAAGAAGTTGCAAGAGTTGAAGCAAGGTTTGAAGTCGGTTGACGAGTACTACAAGGAAATGGAAATCTCCATGATGAGAGCCAATGTCAACGAGTACGAAGAGCAATCCATGGCTCGTTTCATGAATGGCCTCAACTATCCATCAAGAAGATCGTGGAGTTCCAACCATATGCCTCTTTGGTAGAGCTAGTACATCAAGCTTCCAAGGCCGAGCGCCACGTGCTTGAAGAGCTCAAATACCTCAAGACAAAGGCATTCTACGCCAACAAGCCTTCTTCGTCAACTCCTACACCTTCACAAGCTCTTCCTCAAGCGAACACTCGAGGTCCTCCAAGAGTCTCTATCGACACCTCAAGCGCCTCAACCTTTCAAGAAAGTACCTCCCTCCAAGGCGCCTCAAGGATCTTCGTCCGGCACAAGACTTTGCAATGCTACAAGTGTGGCGGACAAGGGCACAAATCTTTTGAGTGCACCAACAAGAAGGTCATGATCATCAATGACATGGGAGAGTATGAATCTATGAGTGAAGATGAGTACAATGCTTTGAACAAGGTCGCCACAATGCAAAGTGCTCAAGAAGAAGAAAGTGAGATCTATTGTGATGGCGACAACAACCCTTCCTTGGTTGTGGCAAGAGCTCTAACCACCAATGTTCAAGTGGAAGAAGACCAAAGATGCAACTTGTTTCAACAAGAGCGGGAATCAATGGAAAGTCCATCAAGGTCATCATAGATGGTGGAAGTTGCCACAACCTAGCGAGCAAAGAACTTTGTGATAAGCTCAACTTGAAGTTCAAGAAGCACCCACATCCTTACCATGTGCAATGGTTGAGTGATACCGGAGCCGTCAAGATTCAACACATGGTGCAAGTGTCCTTCAAGATTGGAGCCTATGAAGATACGGTTGATTGTGATGTTGTGCCTATGAACGTTTGTCACTTACTCCTTGGGCGTCCATGGCAATTTGACAAGGGTGCTATGCATGATGGAAGGCAAACTACTATAGCTTCAAGAACAACGACAAGACCTTCGTCCTTCGTCCCATGACACCAAGTCAAGTCATCGCCGACAACGCCAAGACTATTGCAAGGGCACAACAAGATCGTTCGTCTAGTGAGATGAGTGGTGAGCGAGAGACCCACCATAAAGTGAGTGAGAGCCACAAGCCAAATGAGTGTGACACTTCAAAGAGAGTTCCCACAAAACTTACACTATTTGCCACAAAAGAGAGATGAGGGAGTTGAGAGAGAACCCATCCACCCTCCACTATGTGCTCATATGCAAGGGTGAAGTTTCTATGACTAACACTTTCACAAACCTTCCTCCTTCTTTGTTGTCTCTTTTGAAGGACTTTGAAGATGTTTCCCTCAAGAGTGCCACCGGGACTACCTCCTCTACGCGGAATCGAGCACCGCATCGACCTTGTTCCCGGCGCACCGCTACCAAACCGCGCTCCTTACCGCACCAACCCCGAGAGACAAAGGAGATCGAGCGGCAAATACAAGAACTTCTTGCCATGGGACATATCCGCGAGAGCTTGAGTCCGTGCGCCGTGCCCGTCATCTTGGTACCCAAGCACGACAACACTCTTCGCCTTTGCATGGATTGTCGCCCCATCAACGCCATCACCGTTCGGTATCGCCATCCTATCCCTCGCCTTGATGATATGCTGATGAGCTTTGTGGTTCCGCTATATTCTCCAAAATTGATCTTAAAAGTGGATATCACCAAATACGCATGTGTGAAGGTGATGAATGGAAGACCGCATTTAAAACAAAGCTTGGTCTTTATGAGTGGCTCGTCATGCCATTTGGTCTTTCCAATGCACCTTCTACTTTTATGCGTCTCATGAATCATGTTTTGCGTCCTTTCATTGGGAAATTTGTTGTGGTATACTTTGACGACATCCTTTTTATAGCAAATCTTTGGAAGAGCACACTTCTCATGTTGCTCAAGTTTTGTTGGTTCTTCGCAATGAAAAGCTTTATGCAAATCTTTCTAAGTGCACTTTTGCCACCAACAAACTTGTTTTCTTGGGTTTTGTTGTTTCTTCGGATGGAGTCGAAGTCGATGAAGCAAAGATACAAGCAATTCGGACTTGGCCTTTTCCGACATCACTTGAGGAGTTGAGACGTTTTCTTGGTTTTGCCGGATTTTACCGCCGTTTCATCAAGGATTTTTCCACAATTGCTTGCCCCCTCCATGAACTTACAAAGAAGAATGTACCTTTCATTTGGGGCAATGCACATGATTTTGCTTTCAATGAGCTCAAACGGTTATTAACCGAAGCACCACTCCTTGCCCTTCCGGATTTCTCTAAGACATTTGAGATTGAATGCGATGCAAGTGGATTGGGCATTGGTGGAGTGCTTATGCAAAATGGTAGACCCATCGCATACCATAGTGAGAAACTAGATGGAGCTCGCTTGAATTACCCCATTTATGACAAAGAGTTATTTGCTTTGGTTCGTGTTTTGGATGTGTGGCAACATTACCTTCGTCCTAAGGAATTTGTCATTCATTCCGACCATGAATCCTTGAAATATTTGAAAAGTCAAACAAATTTGAACAAAAGACATGCTAAGTGGGTTGAGTTCATTGAGTCTTTCACTTTGTAATCAAATACAAGAAAGGTAAAGACAATGTGGTCGCGGATGCTCTATCCCGCAAGGCCAACCTACTTACACGTCTTGACATTAGTGTCTTGGGTTTGGATGAGATTAAAGAGTTGTATGCTACCGATGCTTTCTTTGGAGACATTTTCGCTCAATGTTCGGAGCACAAAGGAATTGGTGATTTCTATTTGCACAAAGGTTTCTTGTTTAAGGCTAACAAACTATGTATACCCGAGTCTTCGCTTCGTTTGGTCCTTTTGAAGGAATCGCATGGAGGCGTCTTAATGGGACACTTTGGACGTGACAAGACCTTTGCATGCTCTCCACAAACTACTATTGGCCAAGGATGTACCGGGATGTGAACCGCTTGGTGCGACGATGTTCAACATGTCTCAAAGCTAAGTCTACTCTAAACTCTCATGGCTTATACACACCATGGTCCGACATTGCTATGGATTTTGTCTTAGGACTCCCACGCACTAAAACAAACAAGGATTCCATCTTTGTCGTCATTGATCGCTTCTCTAAAATGGCACACTTTATACCTTGCAACAAGACGACGATGCTTCACACATTGCTACTTTGTTTTTCAGGGAAATCGTCCGTCTTCATGGGTGCCCAAGACCATTGTGTCGGATCGTGACGTCAAGTTCGTGAGCTATTTTTGGAAGACTTTGATGGCCAAGATGGGAATCAAGCAACTATTCTCCACCGCATACCACCCTCAAACCGATGGCCAAACCGAAGTGGTGAACCGAAGCCTATCCACACTCCTTCGTGTGTTGATCAAGCCTAACTTGAAGAATTGGGAAGAGTGCATCCCACACGCCGAGTTCGCCTACAATCGAGCACTACATCGCGCAACAAAGAGAACACCCTTCGAGGTCGTCTATGGTTCCAACCCCTACACCGCGCTCGACATGCTACCACTTCCACTCCGTGAACAAGTCAACATGGACTTCGACAAGCGTGCCGCGTACATGAAGAAACTACATGAAGACACAAGGGCCACGCTTGAGAAGCACAACGAAGACCATGCTACGAAGATGAACAAGAACAAGCGCCCCATGATCTTTGAAGAAGGAGACCTTGTTTGGCTACATCTACGCAAAGACCGCTTCCCCGATGAGAGAAAGTCTAAGCTCGCGCCAAGAGGTGATGGCCCTTTCAAGGTTCTCAAGCGCATCAACGACAATGCATACAAGATGACATACCAAAGTCCAAGTACGGCGTCCATGACACCTTCAACGTCGCCGACATCTCGCCTTACCATGGAAACCCAAGTGATGATGAGGACGAAGAGTCGAGGACGACTCTTTTCCAAGGGGGGGGGAGATGATGTAGTGCAACCTAGGCACACACCACCAAGTGGACCAATGACAAGAGCAAGAGTCAAATCTCTCCATGATAAGGTGAATTCACTCCTATCTATGTGTGATCTCGACACTCCTTTGAATGGTTTGCTACTTCATTCCGATACCTTGTGTGTGCTCAGCTATGGTGGACCTGAAGACCCCTATGAAGATGGCCAAGAGCGATGCAAGATGATGGAGAAGATGACCCAGGGAAGACACAAGAAGATGGTCAACAAGAAGAAGGGGGCAAAACTGCCTGGCCGGCTTCCAGCCCGGACCAACCGGCCCAGGAACCGGCCTGCAGCCAGAGGCAGCCGGCCTCCAGCCCGGCTCAGCCGGCTCCCAGACCGGCCACCCAGCTGAGGCGGCCGGCCCCCAGCCCGGACTCCAGCCCGGCCCCAGCCCGGTTCCCAGCCCGGCTCAGCCGGCTCCCAGGCCGGCTTCCCTGCATCCACTCCGTTTTGTACTACGACTATAAATAGTTCGTCCCCACCTCCTTTCAGGTTAGACTAAGATTTGAAAACTAAAGTAGAGCCTTGCTCCTTCTTCTCAAAGTGTCTCTTTCCTCCTATGGAGATGAATCAAGGCCTCCACATGTGGAGATGAACCAAGGCCTCCTCTTGAGGAGAAGATCCCTGCGTGGATACCAAGGCTCCGCTTGTAGTTGCGATTACTTGCTAATCTTCCATCTTTAGGTGGCTAGGTTGGATTGGTGGGATTGACCAATTGGACAAACAATCCTAAGAGTTAGGTGTGCTTGGGAGAGGAGGATTGGGGGCTGCCCACGGGGATTTGTTACCAATCGAATCTTGCTGGGTTGCTACTTGCTATTTACCCTTGTGTGTTTGATTTCCCCTCTTTTGTGTTCTTCGTTCTTCGCGTGTTCTTCGTGTTCGTCGTTCCCTCCGCACAAATCCGTGAAAATCGGGACCAACCCACATCACGATGTCTCTGAACAATATAACTATAAACAAATATAAATGCAGTTTTATTCGTCACCAATGTACGTTGGAATTGCTTTCATGTGTATGCGTTCTCCCATTGCTCGTGCCTCCTGCATCGTCTCGCCTTGCTCTTGTGGCGTCCGTGCTGGAAGACGATGGCCTCGGCGGTCCAAGCGAAGCTTTTTTTTCCTATTTTATGTTTGCTTGTTGCGTGAGGCTTGTAAGTTGTGCGTTTGTACTCTATAATCTGTCGTACTTTCTTTGTTATTTTGTTCATTCAAAGTTGACCTCTTTGAGCCTTCTATCTAGAAAAAATGAGATAATGCTCGGTCCGTTTGGGAAGCACACCATATGTCACACGAATCATTTCACTTGTTAACCGGAATGGATGAAATGTCGTGGTGGTATCACGGCAGATGCCATAGGATGGCTAAAGAGTGGGGCCGATGGACGCTGGCGGATCCGGGAGAGGGCTAGCGCGCTAAGAAGCACACACGAAGAACACACAAGCACACCAAGATCTACCCAGGTTCAGGGCACTCGTGAGGAGGTAAAGCCCCTACTCCTGCCTGCCTCTCTCTCTACACCGAGGTATCACAAATACAAGGTTGCTCCTCGAGCTGTATGATCCCAGCAATGGGGATAAACACGATGAAGATGATGAAGCTATGGGGGGAAAAGGTGTCTGAGGGCATCGTCCCTCACGCAGGAGGGATGAGGCCATATATATAGGCTAAACCGAGTTACCGGAATACCCCTCCACTTGCAACGGTCACATCTCCGTACCGGCACTGCAGACGCGCACGCCTGCGCGTCATGATTGTCTCTGCACAGTGGACATGACGTGGCTTGCCCATGTCCTGTCCCATATCTCTGCTCCAAGGTACACCCGAGGTCAGCGGTGTCCTTCTCCTGCTCCTTGGTCAGCAGAGGTAAGCTCAGTCACCTCAGACATGCGCCGTACCGCACGCCGCGCTCCCGTGCCACATAAAACTTCAACATCTCTCACAATACCAATTGGGGAGATAGTTTAACCACATCAATCTCCTCAAGTTCGCAAGGACCAATTTCATGCATAATTTCTTTATAAAGATCAAAAGGAATAGCGCTAGAACTTGCACCAATATCACATAAACCATAATAGCAATGTTCTCCTATTTTGACTGAAAGCACAGGAACACTTGTTTTCCTAGCTCTACCAGGATGTGAAACAATATTAGAGGCATCTTCACAAAAGATAATATGTCCTCCTTCTACATTTTCAGTTACCAAATCCTTTACTATTGCTATTGTGGGTTCTACCGCTATTTGTTCAGCAGGTTCTAAAGCTTTCTTTGCACTTTTATTAACCACACTAGCTATGATAGAATGTTCCCTAATTTTAACAGGAAAAGGTGGTTTCTCAATATAAGGTTCTGGCAAGATACGATCAACTGTATGAACTTCAATGTTTTTAGTATTGGCAGAATTAGTATTATCTTTGTAAGGTAAATGATACTTATTGCAACTTTCTTTAGGAACATCAAGATAAGAGGCAAAAGCCTTGTAACAGTTTGCAATAACTTGAGAATCAAGACCATACATATCATAGAGATTACGAAAATTATCAGTATTCATAAAAGTTTTAATGCATTCGTAATCATGCTTTATACCTGATTCTCTACCTTTGTCGTTCTCCCATCCTTCAGTATTTTCCTCAATCCGATCAAGAAGGTCCCATTTAACTTACTCTTTATTACGCGTAAATGATCCAGCACAAGAGGTATCCAATAGAGTTTTATCTTGAAGAGAAAGCCTTGCATAGAAATTATCAATAACAACATTACCAGGAAGCTCATGAATGGGACATTTGAGCATTAATGATTTCAATATCCCCCATGCTTGAGCAATACTTTCTCCATCATGAGGCCAAAAATTTATATATGATTCCGATCTTGATGAATTTCACTAGGAGGATAAAATTTAGAATAAAAGAGAGGCACAATCTCCTCCCAGCCAATAGAACGCCCATTTTTCAGCATCCTATACCATTTTGCAGCTTTACCAGTCAACGATATAGAAAACAATTTCTTCTTGACCTCTTCCATTGAAATACCTGCACACTTGAACAACTCGCATAATTCATGAATAAATAGTAAATGATCCCCAGGAGGGACAGTTCCATCTCCTGCATAGCGGTTATTCGTAACTCGTTCAACAATTTTCATAGGTATTTTAAATGGAATTACTTGATCAGGTGGTTCCTCTTCTACTACCTTAGCAGTGGTAGTAGTATTTCCAAACAGGGATTCAAATGGAGATCTCTCCATGATAAAATAAAGTAGCAAGCAGAAATAAAAATAGCACCTACAGTAAAAGTTTTCCTTACCAATTCCACTTACCAATAGCGCTTCACTCCCCGGCAACGACGCCAGAAAATAGTCTTGATGACCCACAAGTATAGGGGGTGTATACTTTCGATAATAAGAGTGTCAAACCTACGAGGAGTAGAAGGTGCTGACAAGGAGTTTCGGTAAAGGTTTCACTGTAAATGCTAGCAGACAAGTTTTTAGGGGTTTTTGATATAGCAGGTAAATAAAATGCGAGTAAGTAAATGACAGTAATAATAATTGCAGCAAGTGGCCCAATCCTTTTTAGAGAAAAGGACAAGCCGGTTGGTTTACTTATGATGACAAAATGTTCTTGAGGACACACGGGATTCTAGTCAAGTGCTTTCGCTTCACATAGTTGATTAATCTTTATTGTTTTGATAAGTGTTGTGTGGGTGAACCTATGCTAATGCACCGCCCTTACTCGGACTAATACATACTTGTGATTATACCTCTTGCAAGCATCCGCAGTTACAAGAAAGTAATTAAGATAAATCTAACCACAGCCTTAAACTCTGAGATCCTACGCTCCCTTGTGCACCGATATACTAACGGGGGTTTAGGTTTCTGTCACTCCGGCAACCCCACAATTAGCAACCAAATACACAATGCACTCCTCTAGGCCCATAAAGGTGAAGTGTCATGTAGTCGACGTTCACACGACACCACTAGAAGAATAACACCACAATTTAAATATCAAACCATTAAATATTACTCAACATAATTCCACTACTAACAGCATGACTTCTCCCATGTCCTCAAGAACTAAACGAACTACTCACGAGACATCATATGGATCATGATCAGAGGTGATATAATGATGGATAACGATCTGAACATATACTTTAATTCACCTATAAAACTCAATAGCATCAACCACAAGGAGTAATTAACACCGGGAGAGTTTCCCCTATGAACTAAACAAAGTATAGCCCTAGATGTTACAGCGGAACGAGATGGTGCAGCGGTGATGGGTGGTGATGGCGGTGGAGATGATGATGATGATCCCGATGAAGTCCAGCGCGATGACGATGAGGATGGCGATGATCTCCCCTCTCCGGGGAGGAATTTCCTCGGCAGATTTCTCCCTGCCGGAGAGCTTTTTCTCTCTCTGTGGTTTCCGCCTCGTGGAGGTGGCGGAATATTTTTCACGGACTCCCCGTGTCTTAGGGTTTTTTGGGGATGAAGTACGCGAAGGGGGAGCGCCTGAGGTGGGCCAGGGGCGCCACACCTGGGCAGGGCGCGGCCAAGGTGGGCCCCGTGCCCAAGGGTGGTGTGGGCCCTCCTGGCCCATCTCAGCCTCCCCTTTTGGCTTAGTCCATCTTCTGATAAAATAGGAACATCTGTCTTCTCGGAAATATTTTTAGTGCTCCAGAAATATAGTGCCTTGGCGTTGCTTTTTCCAGCTGAAATCTGACTCCGACAGTTAATTATCCAATGATCATCAAACATGCAAAATAAGACAAAATAACATAAGTAACTCCTCTTAATATGAAATATATCATTGAATAACAGTAAATTATGCTATAAATAGTGATGCGAAATGGACGTATCACCCGGCGCCTAAACCAATTTTTGTCCTGAACCATCAAAGTGCATTCTCCAGTAATTGGAGTCAGGCAATGGTGGCTCATATTGCATTTCAGCCCAATCCACCAAGAAATCCGGCAGTGCCTGAGATTTAATGGCATCTCTTCTTTCATAGTGAGGGTGTAAGGGGACACCTCGATGGCCCACTTGGCTACTCGGCCAGTTGCATCTTTACACCCAATGATCTCCGAGATAGGAGCCTCACAACCACAGTGATTGAATGCTCTTGGAAGTAATGTTTCAACTTCTTAGCAGCCAGATAGACACCATATGTCATCTTCTGGTAGTGCGGATAGTTCTGCTTGGACAACGAGATCACCTCGCTCAGGTAATACACTGGCCTTTGCACAGTTTTGCCATCTTCTTCTCGCTCCACTACCAATACGACACTCACAACCGGTTTGTGGCTGCAATGTAGAGCAACATCGGCTCTTTGGGTAATGGTGAGGCCAGTATCGGCGCAGTTGCCAACATCTTTTTTAACTCGGTGAACGCCGCATCTGCTTGCGGGGTCCACACGAAGTGGGTGGTTTTCTTCATGAGCTGATACAAAGGCAATGCCTTTTCTCCCAACCTGCTAACAAACCGACTTAAGGATGCCAAACATCCGTGAATTTCTGCACGTCCTTGAGACATGTCGGTAACCTCATGCTTTCAATAGCACGGA
This sequence comes from Poa pratensis, assembly GCA_947311845.1. Taxonomy (NCBI): domain Eukaryota; kingdom Viridiplantae; phylum Streptophyta; class Magnoliopsida; order Poales; family Poaceae; genus Poa; species Poa pratensis. Next base: position 27,492,463 of record CAMZMU010000068.1, read on the forward strand.
TTTTTGTCGGGTTCACCTCGATACCTCGGCTCGACACGAGGAAACCGAGTAATTTGCCTGCCGGCACACCAAGGTACATTTGTCCGGGTTAAGTTTTATCCGGAATTTCCTAGATTCTCAAATGTTTCTCGGAGATCATCAATCAGAGTGGATTTCTCCTTAGACTTGATGACAATGTCATCGACATACACCTGCACATTTTTTCCTATTTGATCATGCAAGCATTTTTGCATACATCTCTGGTAAGTGGCACCAGCATTTCTCAAACCAAATGTCATGACACGATAGCAATAAGCCCCATACGGGGTGATAAAAGCAGTTTTCATTTGATCAGCAGGGTTCAGTGGTATCTGGTGAAAACCAGAATACGCATCTACAAAGGATAACAGCTCACACCCGGCTGTGGAATCGATCACTTGATCAATCCGAGGCAGCGGGAATGGATCCTTAGGACATGCCTTGTTCAAGTTTGTGTAATCAATACACATACGCCACACAATGGCCACGTTCGGGTCATCTTTTTTCTTTTCCACCAGGACCGGGTTAGACAACCAGTCCGGGTGCAGCACTCCATGATGAACCAGATGCAAGTAATCTGGCCAGTTCATCACCTATCACCTTTCTCTCTCATCCGAGAGACGTCGCATAGGTTGCTTCACCGGTTTCATATCCGGTCTGACGAACAAAGAGTGCTCAGCCAACTCCCTCGGAACACCTGGCAGGTCCTGATTTGACCATGCAAAGATATCCCGGTTCTCACGGAGGAAGTGACTGAGCTCGCCTTCCTATTTCTCCGTTAACCCGGTACCAATGATGACGTTGTGGTCCGGACATGCCGGGTCAACATTGATCTTCTTGGTCTCCTTGGGCACCTCGAAATTGCATTCTGCTCCGGGTTAGCCATACCCGGCATGCCGAGTTGCGCGGACTGAGCCAATGCCACCACTTCATGGATCTTCTTCTTCTCTGCAGCGATAATCAGTGACTCGGCTAAGCACGATCCAGCCGAGGCACACTCCAGTGCACGCTTGTAATCACCCGAGATAGTGATGATGCCATTAGGACCCGGCATTTTCATCTTGAGGTAACCCACATGGGTGGATATCATGAACTTGGACAGTGCAGGCCTACCGAGTAAAGCATGGTATGGACTTTCGAGGTCCACTACCTCAAACTGGATGCTCTCAGTTCGGCAGTTCTCCTTGGTGCCAAACAACACATCAACCCAAATTTTGCCCATAGGTGCACATGAAACACCTGGCACTATACCATGAAAGGTTGTAGAACTCGGCTGCAGCATATTTGCCGAGATACCCATCTTCACCATGGTGTCTCGGTACATGATATTGATAGCACTCCCATTATCAATGAGAACTCGGGTGAACCGAACATTGATGGTGGGTCCAAAGAATGTCGGTCCACCACCAATGCATAACCTCCCGGAGTTGGCATAACTCGGGGATGATCCCTTCTGCTCCAAACGATTTCTTGCTCGGACCAGTGCAAATACTTCGGCACTGCCGGCATAACTGCGTTCACCTCCAGTGCACGCCGATGCAAGCTCTTCTTGTCAGTTGGCTCGGTCACAAAGACCACATAGCTCTGATGAGCTTCTCTGTAATCTCCCTGGGGATACTCTCCCTGCCTGCTGGGACCAGTGTTGTTGTTGTTCCCTCCGACATTCACCTGATTCACAGGTTTCGGATCTGCTTGCCTCGGAACTGGCGGAATCACCGGGATAGCATTTGCTCCGGTAAGCGGCAAGTTTTGCCTCGGCGGAATTCTCTGAGGTGCCCCCACTGATTTCCTCCGGCTCTGGCTCCTTCCCCCCTTGTGCGCTGATACCAGCTGCACTGCCGAGTTGTATGGTTTGCGGCCTGCGAATGTCTTGGGTGTGGAAACTGCAAGGCCCATCCAACATAGCCTCATAAGTTAAGGATGCTTCTGGTCACCCCATGGCCTCTTCCCTTCTTGATTCTGGCCCCATGCTGGGCCGTTGTACTTCGGACGCTGGCTATTGCCGGCATCTGGCTGGTCTTGGTTTACCGCTGCAACCTGGTTTGAGCCATACCGGTAATCCGGCTCTCTCCTCTTGTTTCCGAAGTCCTGGCGATCGTTCTGCCTGACTGGCCCGGGTCTGTTATTCACCGGGTATCTTCTACTCGGCTCCCCGAGTTCAGCAAGGGTTGCATCGGATCACCCAGTGCATAGCTATCCGCAATCCGGATTGTCTCGGCCAGGTGGCCGGCATTTCCCTCTGCAACTTCTGCCAGAGCATGGAGCCGTGTCGGCACCCCTGGGCAAACCAAGATATGGCCTGCGCCTCCACAACTCCTTCACAGGAATTGCGAATAGTACTCCACCGGGTTAAGTAATCCCGGTCAGTTTCATTATCCCTCTGCTTGCACATCGCAAGCTGCTGAGGACGATTCGGTCTCTTGTACGTGCTGGAGAAGTTGCTAACAAATGCTTCTTCAAAGTCCAGCCAGCAATCAACGCTGCCCTCTCGCAGGTTGTTCAGCCAAATCCGGGCTGGCCCTTCCAACATCTGCGGGATATACCTCACCGCCCATCGGTTTCCTCCCGCGATATGCACTGCCGACACATAATCTGTCAGCCAGTCCTCCGGCTTAGTACTGCCGTCATATGTTTTTGCGCCTCGGTTCAGCTGAAAGTGCCGCACGGTGGCTCCCTCATGATCCGAGGTCCAAAGCATGCAGGGCCAGGTGGACCTTGCTCTTCCAGCATCTCGGACATATAAATCCTGTCCAACTTGTAACGTGCATCATTTGGTGACAACTGGCGAGGTCCCAACCGAGATCCCAGTGCACCTTCATATCTCGGATACCCGGCTTTCTCCATAGCCGAGTAACCATCATCATAACGGTTAGCCACCTGTCAACACCTTGTGGCTGCTGGACATGCTCGACATTTTGCTGCTGCTGGGCGAGATTTTGTGTCGGATACCGAGGTGGATAACCTCGGCCAGCCGAGTTAACTACCCGGCACCTGGACCGCCCGGACCGGGATTGCTTCTACCCCGGCCGGCACTGCCTCGCCCAACTAACTGTTTTCCGGCACACGCCGGATCATACACCTGTATCTGTTTGCTCTTACCGGAGTTTACACTCCGGTCCGATCTCCACCGACATGCGGTGATGAAGCTTGCCCCTTAGATCCACTGGCTCCCCTAGCCGAGTGAACAACATCGGACCCACCTGCAACTGTGTTGGCCTTGCGATAGGCCTCATTCTGCCGGGTAGCCACAGCTACCAACTCATTAACTCGGTCTTGCTGCCTACGGAGAGCTTCTCCGGATAAGCCTGACAACTCGGCTCTTGCTGCCTCGGCAGCTCTAAGAGTCTTAGCAGGGGAACTATACTTCGGTTTTTCGACCGACAAGTTACTAGGAGTCTTACTGGAGCTAGATCTACCATCTCTAGCAATCTCGGCATTGAGGTTTTTACCCCTCTTGCGCACATCCTCTACTCGACTAGGGCGAGCAGCTACCGGGGTAAAACCATGTGCTTGGTTATACTCACGGACAGTTATCCCGAACTCTCTCCTCACCTCGGCCATCTCCAGAGCCTCCTGAAGCAAGCTCTGACGCCGTGCCTCCAACTCTGCCTCCGATTGGGCAGCATCTGTACCGGCAGCTACCGGCACAGCCAGTTTCTCGATTATCTCCTCGAGATGAGCTGGCCTAACTGGTACATTGGATGTACCGGCCTGATCTCGGAGGTTTTCCCTCCTCTCCAGCGGCACTTTCGCCGATCTGGTAACCTTGGGGGCAGGATTACCGGCATCTCCTTTGCCGGGTTCTCCTTTACCGGCATCAGCCGCAGTGCCGGTCATCATGACCTCTGCGCAGCTCCCGGGGCGAGCGCTACGCCGGCCGCGAGCCGCACAGACAGCAGGAGGATCCTCGGCCACAAGCACCTGCTCGGGGAACTTGCAGACAACCTCGGTGGCGACGTAGGTCACGAAGGTGCCGAAGCTGATGAGGCAGCCGTTCGTCGGGAACGGCCTGCTGCCGAAGCATCCAGCGTTGTCACTGATGAAGTTCAGCGCGCCGAGCTTGCAGACGAGCCCGCAAACGACGCGCTCGCCGGAGTCGATGATGGAGCCCGTCCGGAATATCACACCAGCTAGTGCCGCTGCTGGCCCCACGGTGGGCGCCAACTGTCATGGTGGTATCACGGCAGATGCCATAGGATGGCTAAAGAGTGGGGCCGATGAACGCTGGTGGATCCGGGAGAGGGCTAGCGCGCTAAGAAGCACACACGATGAACACACAAGCACACCAAGATCTACCCAGGTTCAGGGCCCTCGTGAGGAGGTAAAGCCCTACTCCTGCCTGCCTCTCTCTCTACACCGAGGTATCACAAATACAAGGTTGCTCCTCGAGCTGTATAATCCCAGCAATGGGGATAAACACGATGAAGATGATGAAGCTATGGGGGGAAAAGGTGTCTCAGGGCATCGTCCCTCACGCAGGAGGGGATGAGGCCATATATAGGCTAAACCGAGTTACCGGAATACCCCTCCACTTGTAACGGTCACATCTCCGTACCGGCACTGCAGACGCGCACGCCTGCGCGTCATGATTGTCTCTGCACAGTGGACAGGACATGGCTTGCCCATGTCCTGTCCCATATCTCTGCTCCAAGGTACACCCGAGGTCAGCGGTGTCCTTCTCCTGCTTCTTGGTCAGCAGAGGTAAGCTCAGTCACCTCAGACATGCGCCGTACCGCACGCCGCGCTCCCGTGCCAGACGGGATGTGACAGCAGCGCTGACTTCTGTCCGACATAAGTATAACCCGGCATGGATATCCCGGATTCCCTTTCCTGAATAACCTTCCCTGCACATAAGAAAAACACACAAGATACCGACATACATATGTCGGTTATGATGTCTCGGATCCTTATCTCGGTCGACATATGCCGGTTGGCACCAGCATGGTACCTCGGTCCCTTCTGGCCCGGGTTAACTCGGTATGCCTATGTCGGTTTGCACCTACACCACACTCTGAAGTCCAGGCATGTCGGCTTTTACTGTAACTAGGCCTACACCTGGGCATAGCTTTTACCACATTATGACCCTACCCGGGGGTAGCCCCCCGACATGAAATATTCTGCATGATGAATGTTCCAAGAAGAGCAATCCCATGGAAAAACTTATGTGGATATAGGATGGGAGGCCTTACCGAAGCCCGAGCCAATCCACAAGGCACATGAAAGCAATTCCAAAGAAGAAAACTCAGCATGGACCAATGACTGGGTCGAAACATCCGAGTATATGCGGTAGATTTTTTATTGGATATTATAAATTATATTGTACACAAATTTATACTGAGATTCGAGAAATAAATAAATAAATAGAATGGAACTATGATATACCATTGTATCATATATTCATATGTATGATAATAATGGATAATACTCCCTATTATGAGGCTGGGTTGGACTTTGACACTTTTGCGTGGCAAGACAGCTTAAATTAAAAAAACAACTTTGACACTTTCACAGGATCAGTGTCTAGAAGAAGATGTCTTTAAATTAGTCAAGAAATATATAGACAAACTTTTAGCCCTCTTATACCATCTGAAGTAAGTATAAGAGCATATATGATCATACCATAGCATCGACCCTATCTACACCCAGATTGATTGGCATCTCACTAATAGGATAGATGGTGCATAAGTGTCGTCTCATCGTGTTTGTCTTTCGCTAGATTTTGTTTATAGCCATATTATTTGATCCATAAACTATAAAACTTCATATCTTAAAACTTTGAAATCAAACGGCTGTGCGCATCAATTGATATCATAGCATGTCTACCCAGTACCCACACCCTTCTCTGCTCCACGGTCAAAGACAGGTCTCTCATGACCCATCAGCTGGAAGTGTCTGAGTTCGGTCTTGATCTCTTCAATGAAGATTTTTTGATAAAAAACACCTCTAAATATCACAAAATATTGTTTGACATTGGCATATTATCAGGTGCGAACAGGGCTAGTCATCATGTAGGACGTTCCACAAGAAGGAATATCATGTATCTGTAAGTTTCAGACACCAAATCACCAAATCGTGAAGCGTACTATAAATTTAGGTCGAGAACTTTTACAGTATATCACTTTGATCATTCATTTTGTTGATCGGTGGACAATATGACTAGATACTACTTGTTAGACCTATAGTATTTGTGGCTCCAAAATCCAAATCCAGAGTCAAGGATAATTTTGGAAATAACACACCAGGCATCTATCAGAGAAAGAAAGGGGAGAACCTCATCCTCTCTCGCCGCTTTGTCACCTTGAGAGTCGTCTGGAGTCCTCTGTCGCCGCCCCTTTCCTTCCTTCTGAACGGAGGCACTATAGGCCGGCGAGGAGATGGAACGGAGGGACCTAGTTGTATTTGTTATTTCTTCTATGGTCTCTTGTGTAATTTGTAGTTGCACAGTTTTTTTTTGTTGAGAAATACCATATATATTAAACCGGCAAATAGTACATGATTATATCGATTACAAAAACAATACTAAAAGAGACGAGCAAATCTTTGAGATCTTCAAGACCTTTCTTTTTCCATGACACAATCTTGTATTTTTCTGAAGGCAGCCGTAGAACAACGACGAATACACCCAACCACAGACCTGTGAATACCAACGAAGATTCTCCCCTTTTAATTTTGAGCCGCAATGCCAAAGCTTTGTGCACGCACGCAGCCATTAAATTAATCAAGCAATATCGGCAAGAGCACCACCACTGATATTTCAGGGAAAAATAACCGAACAACTTTGTCGATGTCGTTGGGAGCCGAGAGAACGAATCACCATTGCCGAGGACGTAGTAGCCGGGACAGATATTGCGAGGACAATCCTCCTCGTGGCAACCATGAGAAACAATCCAAGATTAATCTGGCGAAGCAAGATCTGAAGAACCATACCTAGACAAACTTAATCTTCCAAAACCACCATTGACGTCGAGAAGGAGATCTCGCCGTCGAACGAAGGCCGGAAGATTGCTTATTGTAGAAGATGTCATCTCCATTGATGAAGACGACGACAACCAAAAACCCTAAATTGAAACACTACTTTTATTAAAAACTCCACTCATAGATCGGATTCCCCACCCCTCCCGACGCCGGCAAGGCCGAACGGAGGAGGGGGAACCAATCTACGGTGGAGGAGAAGAAGTGGCGGCGCCTAGGTTCTAAGCGGCGGTGGCGGAAAAAGGAGACCTCGTGAGGCATCCATGCCCTTCGAGGCCTCTCGAGTTTTTAAAAAATAGGCATCCTCTATCGGGTCATGGGCCCACGGGCTTAGTCAGCCATCACTGCGACGTCTTCACCAATACCTACGGTGCGTGCATAACCCACACGCCGGACAAGCTGCTCCGGCCGGTCACCACCTCACCGACTCTTCTTGCCTCTGTTTCGATCCATTATGCCTCTAGTGAGAGCTGGCGCGATGGCACGCCACGCTATATCGACGATGTCATCCAATATTGGGAACAACTATGGTGATACAATATATCGTTGAGCGGCAGATGAAGTCCCCTTTTTCAGTCCATACGGTGATAAGGCGGGAGAATGTGTACACATCATGTAATTATCCCCTGCAAAGCTGCCAAGATGTCAAATGATCAAGAACATGTTGACATTGGTTGGGAGAGCACTGGCTAGTGAGTTTTTTACAACACGACCCTAGATGCAAGTTGTGTTCCCCCACCCCTCTCTTTCTTCTACATATTCGACCTTTTGGCATAAAGAATATATGATGTAACCTGCATTTCTTACCAATGAAATCACTCGTAAGAGGGGGATGGGGGTGTTGGAGGGATTCTCTTTACATAGAAGATTTTCGTATATTTTGTCTAAGGATTTATGAGGGATTGTCGCTCCCATCCCTATGTATCTCCTTTCCTTTGCAAGTTATCTACAACAAGTGACCACTCTTGAAAGCGTGAGTATAGGCACTCGGACCTAACTCAGCGGGCATGTTGAGTCACTTGATCATTTCAATAAACGTCTGGCTGCCTATATATAGCCAGCCAAAGGGAACCTTAGGGTCACTAGCGGAGCTCCGGCCAAAATGTTGGGCGGTCCAGCCCAAAGAAGATCACATTTTTTCTATCGTGGGCCAAATTTTCTATAATTTTTCAGTGTTTTGGTTTACGCTGGGCGGGCCACGGCCCAGTTTGGTTTCAATGGAGCTCCGCCACTGCTTAACTAGGGTTATGTTCTCATACACAATCACATTGTACATGTACACATATTTGTCATCTAGTGAATTATAGCAACACATAGGGTTCCGCCACCGTCGTGGAACCCGAAGTTGGGTAAACTTGTGTCTACTCCGTCATCGGAGACCTCCTGGCACCATAATCCCATGTTCTCTTCCCGGGCTATGGCACCCTAATTCCTGCGCCGTGACACCTATGACACGACACCACACATCCAACACAACAAACCAAACAGGGACTAACCACTTAAAAACTGGCTACCACCAACCACTTTATAGCTAGCCAACCTAACCAAACACACCCTAAGCTACAAAGACAAGTCAACTAGATGATGGTTCATTAGTACGTGATTATTCACTTTAAAGTACTACCTCCGATCCATATTAGTGGGCACAACTTTGTCTAGATACACATGTATCTAGTCTAAATACTTAACTAGATACATATGAATTTAGACAAAGCTATGCCCACTAATATGGATCGAAGGGAGTAATATAAGATGTCGCCTTGACCCGTCTTTCGATCTGCATTAAGCCATGCGAGTAATCCATTCCATTTGGAGGATGCCAGTGATGTTCCACTTTTTTACATGCTCTCGGTAGTTTTTTTTTTTGAATTTTGGGTTTTAAAACTTAGGAAATATCAGTTTCATTACAATCACGATTGATCACCCCCCACGCAGGGAGGGAATGAATCAAATAACACATCAGCACACACCACAGATCTACCCAACCTAGCAAGGTAGTGCGCTGTCTGATTTCCCGTCCTGCTAATATTCAACACTCTTGTCTGTTTGAAAGACTCCAACGCTCTCTTTATATCAGCAACAATACCTGAAATGGCGGATCGATTATCAGCACCACCGTTGATCTGGGCAATGAGGGAAGCACAGTCATTCTCAACAGTTAGTTGATCAGAGAACACCGGGTACACAGCTCTCAAGCTTTCAAGACCAGCAATAGCTTCCGCCTGTTCTGCATCAGTACAGAAAGGGATGCGACCCCACGCTGAGAGAAGGACCTTTCCCTCCAATCTCTGAGAATACCACCCCAGGCACCTGAATTATCTTCCAAGGAAAAGCTGGCATCGAAGTTTAGTTTAGCCCAACCGAACTCCGGTTTCTGCCAGGTATAGGGTCCTTCTTTGTGCTGCATCTTGTCAATTAGGAAAGGTTGGGTGATCGGAGCCTTACCTTTTAGATCGATCACATCCTTGATGTTCCTTTTATCCTGGTAATTAGCTATATAAGATTGCAGGAAAAGAGCTGAGTGTTCAATATTACACTTTCCATCTCCAAAAATTATATTGTTCCGAAGGTGCCACGTTCTCCACCACAAGAACAGCAATCTGTCACGCATGTCAGTGCTGATTTGGCTCAAAAGAACAAGGACCCAGTTGTCTCCAGTATCACGAAGGCAGTGATCCGGGGGAGATCCCAGCATTTCCTAATGCATTGGCGAAGAGCCACAGATTTTGTGCATTTCACCATCGCATGGTGGCTTGTCTCTTGCTCCATACCGCAGATATGGCAAGTTGGGATTTTATCCATCTTCCTTCTCCACCTCAGAGCTTGAACCCCTAGCGAGTCAGTAGCTAATTTCCAGCCAAAAACCTTGACTTTAGGCGGGACGTTAGCTTTCCAGATTAAGTTCCAAAAATCTCTTTCCCCATTAGGCCTAGAGCTTGAACCTTGTTGATCACAACTTGAGTTCAGAGTAGCAGCAAGTCTATACGCACTCCTGACCGAGAAGCAGCCATTTTTTTCATGGTGCCAGACAATAAAATCCTCACCATTGAAGGAGGGGGTTTTTATTTGCAAGATGTGGTCCGCATCAGCTGGATGAAAAATCCTCCTAACAAGCTCAACTTTCCATTGTTTGGAGGCAGGATCAATCAGGTCGGCCACCCATTTCTCTCTTGTGTTTGTTGCTTTACCCATGCTTTTTAAGCTTCCCCTTGGGATCCAATTGTCCCGCCAGATTTTTACTTTAGATCCTGTATTGATTCTCCAGATAACACCTTTTTTGAGAAGTTCCAGACCATAAGAGATGCCCTGCCAGCAAGGTGAGGTATTCTTAATAAATGCAGTATCTATTAGGTGACCAGCTGGATAATACTTGGCCTTCAGAACTCGAGCACACAGACTGTCAGGCTTAACAATTAGTCTCCAGGCCTGTTTAGCTAGAAGGGCTTGATTGAAAAGCCTCAGGTCTCTGAACCCCATACCACCTTGGTTCTTGGGCTTTGTAAGCTTCTCCCAAGAGAGCCAATGGACTTTCTTATTATCAGCATCATCTCCCCACCAGAAATCTCTGATGATGTGGTTCAGCTCCTCACAAAGACTAGCCGAGAATTTCAAAACACTCATGGCATAAGTTGTAATTGCCTGGGCCACTGCTTTGATGAGGGTTTCTTTTGCAGCCCCAGACATGTACTTCTCAGACCAATCAGAGCATTTCTTGGTGAGGTTTTCCTTTGACGGTTGAAATTTATCATTTTTCATCCTGCCTTCCGGAACCGGCAGGCCCAAATACTTATCATCAAAGGATGTACTTTCCACATTCAGAGTTGAGATCACCATAGCTGCATCATCATCACTAACCATTTGTCCAAGCATGAGAGAGCATTTAGCAGGACTAAGGAGTTGACCAGTACCTTTCTCATACAAACGAAGCACATCATTAACATGAGCAGCCTGCTCCCCATTTGCTTCAAAAAAGAGGAGGCTGTCATCAGCGAAAAGAAGGTGAGATATGCCTGGGCTTCTTCTACAGACATGAAGCTCTCTGATAAAATCATTACTTATTCGGTTATGAAGTAAAGCAGAAAGCCCTTCAGCAATGAAAAGAAATAAATAAGGTGATAGAGGATCGCCTTGTCTCAAACCTCTAGATGGTTTAAAGCTGCGCAGCAATTTACCATTGAAGCGAACAGAGAACTTTACCGTTTTTACACAAGTCATAATCCATCCGATCCATTTCTCACAAAAACCGAACTTCCGCAAGGCAAATTCCAGATAGGTCCAGTCCACTCGATCATAGGCCTTCATGAGATCAAGTTTGTAAGCACAAAATTTTTCAGCATTCTTTGGACCTTTTTGGAGGGCATGAATGCACTCAAAGGCTATGATAGCATTATCAGTGATTAAACGTCCCGGGATGAACGCACTCTGATTTTCCGAGATGATATCTTCCAGGATGGACCTCAATCTATTAACCAGACATTTTGACACCACTTTGTAAATAATATTGCAGAGGCTTATCGGTCGATAGTCTTTCAGAGTCACAGGGTTTTTCAGTTTTGGAATAAGGACAATAGAAGTGTCATTTACTCCATTCGGCATCTCCCCAGTCTCGAAAAATTTCTTTACTGCAGAAGTGATATCTGCTTTTAGTGTGCCCCAGTTCCTCTGAAAGAAGCAAGCCGGGAAGCCATCGGGTCCAGGAGCCTTTGTGGGTCCAATCTGAAACAGAGCAAAACTAATTTCCTCATCTGTGAAGTCAGCACACAGATTTCCATTGATGTCCTCATCAATCTTCGGCTGTAGCATATCAGTTATCAGCTTTGGTTGGACAGCAGCGTCAACAGAGTACAGGCCTTCAACGAATTCAGTTGCAAGATCTTCCATTGCTGCCGGATCCGAGACCACTTGGCCGTTTGGTATTTCCAACTTTTCAATTCGATTCTTTTTCTGTCTCCAGCACGCCTTACGGTGAAAGTAGCGAGTGTTCCTGTCCCCTGCTCTTAACCAATTAACCCTCGATCTCTGCCGCCACTTTATTTCCTCTTTCTCCAGAAGTTCGTCAAGTTCAGCGCTAATTTTTTGAGCAAGCACTCTACTAGCATGATCAAACCTAGCATTGGCTTTCTCAAGATCTCTCCTCTTCTTCTCTATTTCTTTATGTATCGATCCAATAGTCCTACTACTCCAGTCATGGAGTGAAGACATCACACCACTCAGGTTCGAAGCAACGTCACCTAGATCACTTGGCTTTTTATGCAGGTCCCAGGCAGTTTTAATCTCTTCTCCCAGCGACTGCTCACGTTCCCAGTAGGCTTCATATCTGTGGATAGACTGCGATCTGTTCATAGCACTAGATTTGTCCAGAGAGATTAAAAGAGGGCAGTGATCAGACCTAGAAGAAGTTAGGTGCGTTACCTGGCAGTGGGGGAATAAAGCAGACCAGTTCGGGGTGGCAACAGCCCTGTCAAGGCGAACTCTAACATTTTTCCTGCCAATCTGTCTGTTATCAAAGGTCCAAGGCATGCCTTTGTATCCCAGATCATGGAGGTCACAGTGAGAAAGAACCTCCCTGAACTCCTGCATTTGTCTTTCTCCTCGTTTCCTGATAGAGTAATGTTCCTCTTGCCACATACATTCATTGAAATCTCCAAACATCAGCCAAGGAAGCTGAATAAGAGGTTTAATTCTACGTAAGAGATTCCACATATTGTATCTCTCATGAACACGGGCTCACCATACACAAAGGTGCATCTCCATTTATTTCCTTCAGGCAAGTTGTGAATGGTTACATCGATGAAATGCTCTCCAAACTTAAACATCTCGACATGAACACTCTCATCCCAGAACAAGGCAATCCCACCACCTTTCCCATCCCCTTTAAAGGTAACAACATGTTTTAGGCCTAACCTCCATCTAAGCCCTTCCACATACATTTTATTTTGGCGGGTTTCGGATAGAAACAGAAGCTTTGGACGATGCATACGAACAAGCCGTTCAAGTTCTTGAACTGTCCCGGGCCGGCCAGCACCCCGACAGTTCCAGCCTAACAGCATCATGGCTCCTGACAGGTGTGCTCATCCGCACCTGTCAGTTGACCAGCGGCCCCGTGGCTGGTTGCCTCCTCTTCCACCTTTCTTTCCATGTTTGCATCCTCTTTCTGTTCCATCATCTTGTTCAGTTCAGTCATGTCTTGTTCCTTGGCTCTCTCTTCCTCCTGCAGCTTCAGAAGTCCCTCCCTGCCCAAACTGTCGGGGGAGTATCCCCGGGTAGGGTCAAGGCTTGGCATAAGTGGAGTTCGAAGGTGTGCCGAGGTACGGAAAGGGCCGACCTGTTTGGGCCTGGGAATGTCCGAGCTTCATCTTGACCTGGAGAATACAGGCCGACCTATCTTGGCCCAGAGGGGTCCGAGGTATACTATTGGCCAGGGCCGAGGTTCACTGTCCGAGCTATGTTCAGCCGACCTAACTACCTCAGTGCGTGGTTTGTGTTGTGAGAGCAGGAGAAGCTGTGGGGAGGAGTAAGATCCGACCTGTAAAGATCTTAAGCGCAAGACCCGAGGTACGGAGCTCGTCACATCCGTGCCGAGCTAACCGAGGTGATAGGCATTAGGTCGGGCAGGAGTCAATGCTCCTGTCACTTCCAGCCGGGTACAAGAGCGCCTGACACGGGAGCGTCTGTCAAGGAGCCTGGCAGAGGCGTGCCCCGGGTTCGGCGGGCCTGCACGTCTCTGACCGCTGACCACGCGGGATCTGGGAAAAGGCTACGAGGTAGCTCTGCCAGGCCACGTCCTGTCTCGGTCAGAGGGGACATGCTAGTTCTGCCGTTAGGCTACAGGAGATGGGCAAGCCACGTCTTGTCCCTGACCGAGGTACGGTGGTACGGTGGTGACCGTTGCAGAGGCATGGCAACAGTGTTCGGCGAGGGGCACAATGGTAACCCGGCTGGCCTATATAGTGGGCTTCACCCCCTCCTGCTAGAGAGACCCCCCCCGCGCTGGAACTAGTTGATCAAGAGAGAAAGAAAGAGAGAGAGGAATCGGAACACCCCGGAAACACCTCGGATTCAGCTCGGAGTGCCTTCTTCCTCCCGTTAGCTCCATCTTTTACCTCAAGTTCTCACCATTGTAGCATCATACAGCTCGAGGAGCAGCTTGTACTTGTCACTTTGAGCTATACACTGAGTAGGATAGTGCTGCAGTAGGGGTGTTACCTCCACAAGAGGGCCCCGAAGCAGGGTACATCGTGGTGTGCTTTGTGTTCTTGTTTCTTGGTTCTTCGTTCGTTCGTGTTCTTGCGTGTTCTTGCGTGTGCACTTCTTGAGTGCATAAACCCTCCCCGGATTCCCCCAACGACCATTCGGCCCCATCTTAGCCATACCTATGGCATCTGCCGTGATCCCACCACGACAGTTGGCGCCCACCGTGGGGCAGATTGAGGCGTTGGAGGGAGTTTTCATCCGGACGGGCTCAGGCGAGCGTGTTCTTTCCGGGCTTGTCGCCAAGATCGGAGAGTTCACCTTCATCAGCGACAACGCGGGGTGTTTCGCCGGCAAGCCCTTCCCCGAGCACGGCTTCACCATGATGCTCGGCAGCTTCGTCACATACGTTGCTGTCGAGGTTGTTCGCGGGTACCCGGAGCAGGTGCTCGTGGACGACGAAACTCCTCTCCTCGCGGCTTTAGGTCGGCGTATCACTCGCCCCGAGAGCTGCGTGGAGGTGATGATGACAGGTCCGGTTGACGCCGCTGGCAAAGTAGATGCCAGCCAACCAAGGCGGCCGAGGTTGCTAAGGTGAGATCTGCAAAGCCCAGGCTAGAGAAAGACTGCCTGGCACCCCAGAGCTGCAGGGCCGAGGTGCGACCCTGGTAGAGATAGTGGATACACTGGCAGACCCAGTAAATCCAGGAGTGGATATAGTGGTGACTGTGGCCGACCTAGAGGCAAAGCGTGTCCTGTTGCAGAAGGAGGCTGTAGCAATGATAACAGCTAGAGATGAGTTCAATAGAGATCTGCGTGAGTACAATGCGGAATGGCTTCACCCCGGTAGCAGTTGATACACATAGGGGAGCCGAGGTGCGGCAGAGAGGCAAGGGGCTCAATGATGAGATAAACAGGGAGGCTCGACCTACCACCTCGGCTAGGAGTGAGAGTCGCGTGTCAACTGGAAGGCCGGTGTATAGTTCCCCTGCTAAGAACCTCAGAGCTGCCGAGGCAGGCAGGGCCGAGCTATCCGGGTTACTGGAGATGCATGGCGTGCGCAGCAGAAGCGAGTCAATGAGTTAGTATATGTAGCTAACCAGCAGAATGAGGCTCTCCGCAGAGCATATGCCGGGGCTGGTGATTCAGAGATGGTTTATTCAGCTAGGCCAGTTAGTCAGGTGTCCAAGGGGCAAGCCTCGTCTCCACTCGTCGGAGGAGCCGATCGAGCCCGGAGTGTCACCTCGGGTCAGAACAAGCAGCTGCAGATGTATGATCCAGTCTTAGCAGCAAAGCAGAAGGTGGGCCAGGGCAATGCTAGCCGAGCTAAGGGAAACCCCGGCCCAGGCAATGCAAGCCGAGCTAAGGGTAACTCCGGTCAGGGAAATCAGAATGGCGGGCAAGCAGCATCGGCTGGCCGAGGTAAACCACCTCCGCCCCCGAGGTATCAGCAACAACCCGGCCGCAGGGGCAATATCAGCGAGAGCCGGAGTATGTTCAGCAACCTCAGAACGTCGGTCAAGGCGATGACCGATATGATGATGGAGACTCGGCCATGGCGCGAGCTGGATACCACAGAGTGGATGGGGCGTTGGGACCTCGGATAGGAGGTCGGATGTTAGCTCCAGGCGATGTTCGTAACAAGCTGGATAGAATCTACTTGTCTGAGCAACTGGAGGAGGAAGGCCCTCCTGGTCCGGCGTGTTTTGGACCTCGGATCATGAAGGAGCCACCACCACCAGTATCTCAGTTCCAGTTAGGTCGGAACACCAAGCCATACAATGGGAGCACCAAGCCACAAGATTGGCTGACAGATTATGTATCCTCGGTGCACATAGCGGGGGGCAATCGCCGATGGGCGGTCCGGTATCTCCCGCACATGTTGGAAGGTCCAGCTCGGATCTGGCTGAATAATTTGCCGGAGTATAGTATCAACTCCTGGATAGACTTGGAGCTGGCGTTTAACAGCAACTTTGCTAGTACATACAAGAGGCCAAACCGACCTCAGCTCCTGGCGGCATGTAAGCAAGATGATCATGAAACTGACCGAGAATTCTTAACTCGGTGGAGCAATGTTCGGAATTCCTGTGAAGGAGTGGTAGAGGCACAGGCCATTTCCTGGTTTGCAGATGGTTGTCGACATGGCAGCATGCTGTGGCAGAGGCTCCAGAGAGATATGCCGAGATCCCTAGCAGAAACAATCCGGGTTGCAGATTCTTATGCTCTGGGTGATCCGATGCAGCCAGCAGCAGAGGCAGGGCACGTAACAGAAGGAGGGAGCCAATAAACAACCGGCTCGGACCAAGGTGTAATGACCGCCAGGAGTTCGGACAAAGAGGAGGGAGCCGGACTACCCATACACCTCGAACCAAGTTGCAGCGGTGAACCCGGATCAGCCCGGAGCTGGAGGTGTCCAGAGGCCAAAAATCAATGGTCCGGCATTTAGTCCGAACCCGGAGCCACCCATGACCTATGAATCAATGATAGATGGTCCGTGCTGTTACCATACGACCGACCCGCGCAAGCCAGCCAACCATTCAACCCGGCAGTGCAGCTGGAACCGCAGAATCAGAGAAGAAGGGGCAAGGCCGGAGGAAACAGGAGGACCACCTCAGAGATTTCAGCCGAGGTCCCACCCAATCTGTCCGGAGCAAATGTTACCCCATAACCACTGCACCTCTCCGAGGCCTGCAGCAGCAAGACCCGTGAATGTTGTGAATGTCCGAGGTAACAACAACAATGGTGCCGGACCAAGTCAGCAGTATGAATACCCCGGAAATGACTATAGAGAGGCTCATGCGAGCTATGTGGTCTTTGTGACCGAGCCAACTGACAAGAAGAGCGTGCAGAGGCGTGCCATGGAGGTGAATGCAGTAATGCCGGTGGTGCCGACCTATATGAACTGGTCTGAGCAGGAGATCACTTGGAGCAGAAAGACACACCTCGGATCATGCCGAGCCCTGGAAAGTATGCCCTGGTGGTAGATCCAACGTTGTGTGGGCCTACCAACAATGTGAGGTTCACCCGAGTTCTGGTGGACAATGGCAGTGCCATCAACATCATGTACCGAGACACAATGGTGAAATTGGGCATATCGCCAAATCAGTTGATGCCAAGCAGTTGTACTTTTCATGGGATTGTGCCTGGCGTTTCCTGTGCACCCATGGGCAAGATATGGGTGGATGTAGCATTTGGAACCAAGGACAATTGCCGAGTTGAGAGTATCGAGTTCGAGGTGGTGGACTTGGAGAGTGCATACCATGCATTGCTTGGAAGGCCAGCTCTGGCCAAGTTCATGATTTCCACCCATGTTGCATACCTGAAGATGAAAATGCCAGGGCCTAATGGGATCATATCCATCTCGGGTGACTACAAGCGAGCCATTCAGTGTGCCTCGGCGGGGTCTAATCTGGCCGAGTCTTTGGTGATCGCAGCTGAGAAGAAGAAGCTGCATCAAGTGGTGGCAATGGCGCAGTCAACACAGCTCGGCTGTCCGGACTGATGAGCCCGGACTCAACTGCGCGTTCGAGGTGCCCAAGGAGACCAAGAAGATCCCCATTGACCCGGAGCACCCAGAGCATATGGCCATCATTGGGACCGGGCTGGGCGAGAAATAGGAAGCGAGCTCTGTCACTTCCTCCGTGAGAATCGGGATATCTTTGCATGGTCGGCTAAGGACCTGCCTGGTGTTCCGAGGGAGTTGGCAGAGCACTCTTTATTTGTCAGGCCGAGGTGAAACCGGTGAGGCAACCGACCCGTCGTCTCTCAGACGACCGAAGACAAGTGGTGCTGGACGAGCTGGCTAAGTTGCTTGCAGCCGGGTTCATTATGGAGGTGCTGCATCCGGACTGGATATCCAATCCGGTCTTGGTGGAAAAGAAGAAAGACGAGCCAGCCGTGGTCAAGGTGTGGCGCATGTGCATTGACTTCACTAACCTCAACAAGGCGTGCCCGAAAGATCCGTTTCCATTACCTCGGATTGATCAAGTGATCGATTCCACTGCTGGTTGTGAACTGTTGTCTTTTATCGATGCGTACTCTGGTTTTCACCAGATACCACTGAACCCAAAGGATCAAATAAAGACTGCTTTTATTACCCCGTATGGGGCGTATTGCTATCGTGTCATGTGTTTTGGTCTGAGAAATGCCGGGGCAACTTATCAGAGGTGTATGCAGAAATGCCTGCACTCTCAATGGGCAAAAATGTGCAAGTGTATGTCGATGATATTGTCATCAAAACTAAGGAGAAACGTACTCTCCTCGAGGATCTCGAGGAGACATTTGTGAATTTGAGAAAGTATCGGTTGAAGCTTAACCCGGACAAGTGCACCTTTGGTGTCCCGGCTGGAAAGTTGCTCGGATTCCTGGTGTCTAGCCGAGGTATCGAGGTTAACCCGGCCAAGATCCGAGCTATTGAGAACATGAAGTTACCGAAGTGTTTGAAAGATGTGCAGAAGTTCACAGGGTGCCTAGCCTCGTTGAGCCGATTTGTAGCTCGGCTAGGAGAAAAAGCCTTACCTTTGTACCAGCTCATGAAGAAAAGTACCGGGTTTACATGGACCCCGCAGGCCGACGTGGCGTTCGTGAGCTGAAAAAGATGTTGTCCACTGCCCGGTGTTGGCGTCACCATTGCACAATGAGCCGATGTTACTTTACATTGCGGCCACAAACCGAGTTGTAAGTGTGGCAGTGGTGGTGGAGCGCGAAGAAGGTGGCAGGTCGGTGCAGAGACCGGTGTATTACTTGAGCGAGGTGATCTCTACCTCGAAGCAGAACTACCCTCACTACCAGAAGATGACGTATGGTGTCTACCTGGCGGTCAAGAAGTTGAAGCATTATTTCCAGGAGCATCCCATGACGGTGGTGTGCGAAGCTCCAATCTCGGAGATCATCGGGTGCAAAGATGCAACTGGCCGAGTTGCCAAATGGGCGATTGAGGTGTCTCCATATGCACCACATTATGAGAGAAGAGATGCAATTAAATCCCAGGCGTTGCCGGACTTCTTTTGTGATTGGGCCGAGATGCAGTATGAGCCACCCAGGCCGGACTATAATTATTGGAAAATGCATTTTGATGGGTCCAAGACAAAGATCGGGCTGGGGGCTGGAATAGTCCTCACCTCGCCAAAGCGAGATCAGCTGAAGTACGTGCTGCAGATTCATTTCTCAGCATCAAACAATGTGGCGGAGTATGAGGCCTTAATCCATGGCCTCAAGGTGGCAAAGGAGATCGGTATCCGGCGTGTAGAGTGCTTCGGCGATTCCGACCTGGTGGTGCAACAATCTTCTGGAACTTGGGATGCTCTGGATGCCAACATGGCGTTATATCGGTTCCATGTGCAAAAGATATCCGGGTTCTTTGAAGGGTGTGAGTACAGGCATATACCTCGGGCAGAAAATGATGCTGCCGACGTGTTGTCAAAGCTCGGTTCATCGAAAGAGGCAGTACCACCAGGGTAGCCCTGAATCACTTGAGAACTCCTTCAATCAAACCTTCTCCTGAATCCGAATCTATTTTCATCCCGGCGGAGCAAGAGCCCGGACCTGTTCCAATGGAGGTAGACGTCGGTGCGTTTGGTCGGACCCGGGGACTGCGTGGCAGAGCTCGGGGACTGCGCACCGAACCTCGGGGACTGCTCATCAAGACTCGGGGACTGGTCGCAGGATGGTGGAGGAAATAATGGAGGAGATTATGGTGGCCGAACCAATGGAGGTGGACGAGGAACTTTTTCCTTTGCACCCAGTGCCGGAGTGGGCGGAGCAAATCATGAAGTTCATAACGGAGGGAAGCTTGCCAAGTGACACAACCGAGGCTAGGAGAATTCAAAGGAGGGCCAAGGCGTACACCATCATCAACAAGGAGCTCTATAAAAGAAGCGTAACCGAGGTGTTGCAACGGTGTGTCGAGCCAGCTGAAGGCAAGGAGATGCTTTTGGAGATCCACCAAGGAGAGTGTGGTCATCATTGCAGCACAAGAGCTCTGGTGGCCAAGGTGTTCAGGCATGGGTTCTATTGGCCCACTGCTCTTGCTGATGCAGAGGCCATAGTCCGGAGATGTGAAGGATGCCAAAGGTTTGCCAAGCAAACGCATATGCCAGCCTCGGCGCTCAAAACAATTCCTATCACTTGGCCGTTTGCGGTATGGTGTTTGGATATGGTGGGAGAGTTCAAACCAGCCCGAGGTAACATGACGCACATACTGGTGATGGTGGACAAATTCACCAAGTGGATCGAGGTGAAACCAATCCGGAAGTTGGATGGTCATTCAGCAGTGACTTTCTTGAAGGAGATCATTCTGCGATATGGTACCCCCATAGCATTATCTCGGACAACGGCACAACTTTGCTGTTGGAGAATTTGCTCGGTTTTGCATGAACAAGGGAATCCGGCTGGACATAGCCTCGGTGGCACACCCGGAGTCTAATGGACAAGTGGAAAGATCAAATGCTCTAGTGTTGGCCGGCATCAAGGCTCGGCTCATTGAACCACTGCTGAAAACGCCGGGGTGTTGGATAGATGAGATACCAGCAGTACTGTGGGGTCTAAGGACCACGCCAAATCGATCAACTGGCTATACGCCATTTTTTATGGTCTATGGGGCAGAAGCTATGCTACCCACTGACATCGAGTATGATGCGCCCAGAGTGGCAATGTACACTGAAGCCGAGGCAAAAGAGGCTCGGGAGGATGCAGTAGATCTGCTTGAGGAAGCAGAGAGTTGGCCTCATCTCGGTCAGCAATATACCAGCAAGGTCTCCGACGTTATCATAGCCGGAGTATCAACCCTCGTGTGTTTCACGAGGGAGATTTGGTGCTGAGGTTGGTGCAGCGCAAGAAAGGTCGGCACAAGTTGTCACCTCCATGGGAGGGACCGTTCATTGTGAGCCGAGCTCTGCTCAATGATTCCTACTATCTAATAGATGCGCAGGAACCAAGGGAAGATGGGCTGGACAACCCCGGATCAGAGGTCAGGCGACCATGGAATATAGCTCTACTCCGACCTTTCTACTCATGAAAGGCGCAATGTATGTACCTCGGTTAATCCTTAATAAAATGTCGGCACTCCGAGGTTGAAGCTCGGGGACTGCCTCGCTCTTGTGCTTGTGTTTTATTTCTGTTTGTCAGTTTCGTTCATATGCCGAACTATTTTGAACCTCGTCTCAAACTTCAAGTAATGTGTGCTATGTAACTAATCTTGTGACTCGACTGGCATCTGCCTAAAAGGTAGTCAAGAGCAAAGATGAAAAAACGTGGGAGACATGAAAATGAACTCGGGGACTCGGTCCAAAAATATAGTTCGGCATGTGTCGTTTACTAACCCCTGTCTTTACCTTTCGTTTATGTCGGATGGTTTTGAAACACACTTCGAGATTTGCTAAGTACTGTATGCTATAAACAACAATCTTGTGACTCGACTGTCGAACGCCTAAATGGTAGACAAGAGCAAAGAATGCCAGATATAGTAAACACGAAAGTGAACTCGGGGACTCGTTCCAAAAGGGTTCGGCATAAGTTCTTAGAAAAGCTTGGTTCGGATAGCAAGTTAAAGTAATGGTAGCAAAGCAAACTACTTAAGGTCTGTTACATCTGCACCCGGCATACCGGGGATTTAATGTTTTGCTTAAGATAAATTCAGGCCTCGGAACCAGAGACCTCGGTCGCCGAAGTGGTGGCAGTGGGAGCCTCGGGCGCAGCAACCTCGGGCGCAGGAACAACCTCGGTCGCGGAAGCAACCTCGGTTGTGGGAGTTGTTGCCGGGGTGTCCGTCACGTCGGAGGAAATCACCTCGGTGGCTACAGCTTTGCCGGACTTGCCCTTGGAGTTCGGAGGTTCGTCGAAGCTGAAGTCATCATCAGAGCCTTCAGCCACCTCGGTTGTTTTGCCAGCCTTGCCCTTGGAACTCTCTGGCTCTTCAAAGTCAATGTCCTCGCCTTCAGAACTTTCTTCACCGGACTCTGCTTCCTCGTCCGAGCTCTCTTCGTCCTCAGAGTAAGGCGCCCTTCATTGAAGATCCGGGTGTTTGCATAACTAGCAAAGAGGTCGGCTGCTGCTTGGCGTTTCGCAATGCCATCAGGGGTGGAGTTCCAAGGAGAGCCCTTGCGCAGGAGGTAACAGTATGGATCTCAATCTCTTCATACCAGGACAGCACGAACACCAGGGCCTTGTCCGCTCCAGCCCGAGCTGATGAGCATCTCCACTCCCGAAGTCTAGCCTCGGCTCCTTTCAGCTTCGTGGCGAGCTCGTCGATGCAAGTGGGAGCTTAACCTTGGGCCAGAGGGCACGGTGGACCTCGATGGCAGCATCAACCAGCTTGGTTCCAATGGCTCGAGCGGCCTGATCCGAGCATTAAGGGCGACAAGGTGGTCCTGGATATCCCAGCTGTCGCTGAGGTTTCTGTCTCAGCCCTCTTTGCCCGAGCTGCTTGAACTTCGCGGATAGCCTTGTCCTTGGAGTGCTCGAAGTTCTCTGAAGAGGACAAAAAGGCTGTCGCTGAAATAAGGCATACGGTGGCACGGGGTCTAGGTCGGCAGAAAATAAGGAAAAGGGGAAAAGAAACTTACTGTCCATTTGGTTAATCCGAGTAAGCTCGGACAAACAGCTTTTCGAGATAGCTCGGAGGGCGGTAAGTTCGGCTTCGGCCGAGGTGGCACGGCTCTCCAGGGTCTTGGCAAGATTTTGCTGCTGTTCGGCGGCCTGGTCCTTAACCTTCATAGCGTCCTCCGCAGCAGTCTTGGCTTCATTAGCCCGGTTCAGCTCTTGTTGCAGCCGAGCTATTTCATCCTCGGCTGTCTTCAACTTGGAGGCGTAATCTTTGTCGCTCTGCTCCTTGCGGATAGAAGAGTCCGGTGAGACTTCTTCAGTCTGTTGTGATCCAGCAGGAGGTTCTTGAAGACCTTTGTCCGAGCATTGTTGCATTCCTGAAAAATAGAGAGATCAGTTCGAGAAATCCGAGGTCTTTTAGCACCCGAGGCCCGGGGACTTGGCATTGGCCTCGGGGACTCAGCATGGAGAAATGACAAGTTTTTGAGATTCAAGCCGAGCAATTTTAACTCGGTGGAGTGTCAATTGCTCAACCCGAATCTCGGGGACTGGGAATAGTGTATGTTTGTCATTTGATTTCAAAGGAAGAAAGAGAGTTGTAAAGAAACTTACCGAGGCCTTCTTGCTGCAATCAAGGACTGCAGTCTGCATGTTAAATGGACTGGAGCACGGCGCTGGGTCCAACTTGATGCTCAGAGCTCGGGTTGGAGGAGACCTCGACAGTGTCAGCCGAGTTCCAGTCCATGTCATAGTGCTTCTCCGAGCCTAGGCTGTTCCCGCTCTTGGTCCGGAGTTGCCCGACCTCCCAGCTGCTGATGTCCGGCTGAGTGGTAGCAGCAAAAAGAGCTCGGGAGGTGGCGACCTGAGAGCTTGAGGGCGCAATCTTGGTGGAGGTGGACTTCGGCGCAGGAACGTGCGGCACCAGTTGGGTGCTCGCAGCCTTGGGTCCCGTTGGCGGTGGCGGCATTGGAGTTTGTTGTGGCTGTTTGGGGGCTCAACAACTGAATCTTTCTGCTGCTGTTGGAGCTGTTGCTTCTGCTGCTGTTGTTGTTGTTGTTTCTTCTTTTGCTGCTGCTGCTGGTTGCGCGCAGCCTGAGACTTGGGGGAGAGCCGAGGCTCCTGCACGGTCTTTGCCGGAGTCTTGGCGCGGTCTGTCTCCGCATCTTCTGAGGAGGTGGAGGAGTCTGACCTCGGCGGGGAGCAGAGCTCGGCGGTGGAAGTTCGGAGGAGACGCGCACTGGGGAGGAGACGGTCTTCTCCGGGCTGGTGAGGTCGATGGACGGTCCTGGAGGAGAGGCTCTGGCGGGGCTTCCGAGGTTGACCTCAACCTCGGGGGTCTGAGCTTCAACCACTGGAGGCAGTGGTGAGTGTATGGAGCTGTGGCTCTGCTTGATATGCCGAGCCGGGCTGGCAAAAGAGAGAAAGATTAAGTTAGAGTGTAAAAAACTTAACCTCGGAGCAGCGTGAGAGTAAGGAGGAGCAAATGTGACTTACGCATCTTCCTCCACGGGCCTCGTTTCTTGCGCTTCGCCGAGGTTTTCTTGGCACGCTTGGCTTTGGGCGCCGCAGTATCCGAGGTCTTGGAAGCCTCGGCATCCGAGGTACCAGGTCCTGAGCGCTTCCGGGAAGCTGCAGACGCTGGATGAAAGTTCTTATATGTTGGAGGAGCATATGAAATGGGAATAATGTTGACAGGTTCCAGAATTTGGCAATCGTCATCGTCATCATCGTCGTCAGACCAGTCTCTGATGGAGGTGGGAACTTGTTTCTTACCCGGGTTGGAGGAGCCAGTCTTTGGGGCGGACCTCGGAACGGCCTTAGGGATCGGAAGGTGATCCTCATTGTCCGGGTCTTCAGTCTCGAACCTTCCAGGGCGAGGCGGGCAGGAGCCCAGTTCGACGGCTCCGGGCCGTCCTCGATCAGCTGCCGGGCGAACCGCTGCAGGAGTGGCAAAAAAGAGTTGAGTTAAGAAGCAACCGAGGTGTGCAAGACCGGAGCGTAAGCTCGGAAATTTAGTAAAGTACTCACTTGCTCCGGAAGATTTTCTCTGTTGTGAGGCTCCACGCCCCATGTCCACTCCTCGTCCATCTCAGTCTGGGCAACGGCTTTGACCCGGCGCCAAACTGAGGCCTTGGAGAGCGCCTTGCTGCTGATCCGAGTAGGATCGAGTAGACCTTCCATATGGCAGATCTTATGGGCTCGTTGTTGGAGGGGGCTGACTCTTCGATCCACGAAAGTCCGGAGGATGTCATCGGAACCCCACCCTCTTTTCTTGAGATCCAGCATGTATTCATGGATCTCTTGAACCTCGGCGTAGGCGTCCTCCGGGTTGAAATCCCAGTTGAGTTGTGCAGTGGGAGGGCCGAGCTGGAAGTCCGGGAGGTTGATGAGGTCGACAGTACCGGGGTTCCTCACATAGAAAAAGGATCGATTCCACTTCTTGCAGCTCTCCAGGCCTTTGATCCGTGGGAACTCGGAGCCCAGCCGGGGTGAGATAGCGGCCGCCCACGCAGGCGTCATATCCTTGTGCACAACATCCTTGTTGGGGATGCTCTGTTTCTTCAGCTGGAAGTACTTGGCCCAGCCCTCAACGCTCGGCCAGAGGCCGAGGTATCCTTCAGAGAAAGCTGCGTAGCACGACAGCTGTAGTATGGAGTTAGCTGGGAGGTGGTGCGGCTGCAAGCCGAAGAACTTCAGAAATTCTCGAAAGAACTTGCTGGCCGGAAGTCCGAATCCGCGCTCGAAGTGAGAGACAAACACCACTTCTCGCCGGGGTTGGCGATCGGTTCGCCGTCCCCAGTGTGAAGCCGATACAGCAGTTCGGCTGGGATTCGATGAGTTTCTTTGAGCCATTTAATATCGTCGTCGGTGACGTCCGAGCCATCCCATCCACCTCTCTCGCTGGCAATTGCCGACATGTTGGCACTTTCCTGCAGAAAAGGGAGGTTCAACCGGGGTAAGTACCTCGGACAGTTCAAGGTTCCACCGGGGTAAGTACCTCGGACAGTTCAGGATAGCCGGGGTATAATACCTCGGATCAGTCAAAACAGCCGGGCTAAAGAGTTTTAGGCGGGAAACATGTTTCTACCGTGGCAAGATGCTAGCAAAGATCTACCGGTGAGCAAAAAGGGAAATAAAATCAAGTTCATCCAGGGGCAAAACTGAAAGGGCAGTGCTACGGATACATCTGGTACAAGTCTAGAGGAGATCTAAAAATGGCTAAGAGGTGCAAAGATAGAGCATCGGGTTCCTCAAGTTCATCATATGCATCCAGATCCTCGAGTTCATCGAAGGATGAACCTGTTCATGGCTATGGCAACGGAGGGGAGATAAGGAACTCACCGGTGAGGTACTCGAAGATCGGGGAAAGATCGACGACGGAGTGGCAGCGCAAGGCGCGGTGCGCGTTTCCGGCGAGATTCTTCGAGACGGCGAGGTCGCAGCGACAAGTGCTTGACGGCGGCGATGGAGGCAGAGCGCACGGAGCAATGGGCGCGGAGCAGTGGGCGATGGAGGAAGAAGACGGTGAAGTTACCCGTGGGGCCCTATTTATAGCCGCGTGCGGTAACTGCACGCATTAACTACGCCACTACCGCGCGGTTATCGGGAAGGCGCGGGATCGTGTGCGGGTGGGCGCACGGTTACGCGGTTGGTGGCCGCACGATCGGCCACATCGTGGGCCGCAGGTGGCAACCGCCCACCTCGGATTTCCTGTGCCGGTCAGCGCGAGAATCGAGGAGTCGCGGCGGTCAAATTGGTCTCGCACTTGAGTGCGCAGGTGCGCTGTTTGGTGGGTCCGGCTGACGAGGGCGGCGTGTGGTCAGGACCTGTCTTTCAGAGGTCCGGGCTTCGAGGTTCGGGCAGAGATTCTTCGCCACGTGCCTCGGAAGATCTTGGGGCAAGATTGTGCTCTGTCGAACAGCTCGGAAAGTTCAGTTTGCATATCTACCTCGGATTAGATGGTGGTATGTGGGAAGTACCTCGGCGGACCTATGTTTGAGGTCGGTTTTAGAGGTGGTGTCTTGCTTGTTTTGAACCTGCTACGGCCCTCCATCCGAGGTCGTAGGACCGCACCAGCTTCGGGGACTAATGTCGGGGGAGTATCCCCGGGTAGGGTCAAGGCTTGGCATAAGTGGAGTTCGAAGGTGTGCCGAGGTACGGAAAGGGCCGACCTGTTTGGGCCTGGGAATGTCCGAGCTTCATCTTGACCTGGAGAATACAGGCCGACCTATCTTGGCCCAGAGGGGTCCGAGGTATACTATTGGCCAGGGCCGAGGTTCACTGTCCGAGCTATGTTCAGCCGACCTAACTACCTCAGTGCGTGGTTTTGTTTGAGAGCAGGAGAAGCTGTGGGGAGGAGGTGAGATCCGACCTAGTAAAGATCTTAAGCGCAAGACCCGAGGTACGGAGCTCGTCACATCCGTGCCGAGCTAACCGAGGTGATAGGCATTAGGTCGGGCAGGAGTCAATGCTCCTGTCACTTCCAGCCGGGTACAAGAGCGCCTGACACGGGAGCGTCTGTCAAGGAGCCTGGCAGAGGCGTGCCCCGGGTTCGGCGGGCCTGCACGTCTCTGACCTCTGACCACGCGAGATCTGGGAAAAGGCTACGAGGTAGCTCTGCCAGGCCACGTCCTGTCTCGCAGAGGGGACATGCTAGTTCTGCCGTTAGGCTACAGGAGATGGGCAAGCCACGTCTTGTCCCTGACCGAGGTACGGTGGTGACCGTTGCAGAGGCATGGCAACAGTGTTCGGCGAGGGGCACAATGGTAACCCGGCTGGCCTATATAGTGGGCTTCACCCCCCTCCTGCTAGAGAGACCCCCCCCCCCCGCGCTGGAACTAGTTGATCAAGAGAGAAAGAAAGAGAGAGAGGAAGCTCGGAACACCCCGGAAACACC
This sequence comes from Poa pratensis, assembly GCA_947311845.1. Taxonomy (NCBI): domain Eukaryota; kingdom Viridiplantae; phylum Streptophyta; class Magnoliopsida; order Poales; family Poaceae; genus Poa; species Poa pratensis. The sequence continues at coordinate 27,520,082 of CAMZMU010000068.1, forward strand.
TCGGATTCAGCCGGAGTGCCTTCTTCCTCCCGTTTGGCTCTATCTTCTACCTCAAGTTCTCACCATTGTAGCATCATACAGCTCGAGGAGCAGCTTGTACTTGTCACTTTGAGCTATACACTGAGTAGGATAGTGCTGCAGTAGGGGTGTTACCTCCACAAGAGGGCCCGAAGCAGGGTACATCGTGGTGTGCTGTTTGTTCTTGATTTCTTGGTTCTTCGTTCGTTGTGTTCTTGCGTGTTCTTGCGTGTGCACTTCTTGAGTGCATAAACCCTCCCCGGATTCCCCCAACGACCATTCGGCCCCATCTTAACCATACCTATGGCATCTGCCGTGATCCCACCACGACACAAACACTCAACGAGGGTAGGCACAGGAAGAAGTTCCTTTTGGCTCTATGCATGGAGCCCACGTCTTCATCCTCCTCCTCGCGGCGCGGGCGCACCCTACTCCCTTCTTTGTCTCGCTGGTTTCCCAGCGGAGCAGAGAGTAAGGTACTCCGCTCCCCAGCCTTCAGTCTTGCCAGCCTCTTCCATCTGTTAGCGCAGCTTGACTTTGACGAGGCAGAGATCAAGGTACCTTTAGCATCATTCTGCCCCTCTAGCAGAATGTTGAAGTTGTCATCATCTGTGTCAGCCAGGTTAGCAGAGCCCCCCTTGTCCTCGACTCCACTGTTCCCTATGTAGACATCCTTTTCTTCACCCAGGCCATTGTTCTCTCCCGGTTTCCCCATGTTGTTGTTGACGAGCTTGAGAGTAGCACCCCCGGTGTTGTCGTAGAGGGGTGCCACAAGGGCCCTGGCGATGTCCCCATGTTCAGCAGCAGCCCCTTTGTTGGTGTCGGGGGCAGCTGTTTCATTCTTCTTGTCGAGGTCCAAGTTGTTGAGATCGCCTTGTTCAGCCACAGCAGTCCCAGGTTTGTGGAAGGGGACCACTGCAGAGCTGGTGTTGCTGACGGTGTTGGAGTCGATGTTGTCATCCACCCGGAGCCGCGCCACATGTTCCAGGACCCCTTCCACCGCCGGAGTCCTGGTATCTTGTCCCTGCTTCCAGGTTGATGGGTCTGGGGCACGCCAGATCCCCAGCGTGCTAGAGTTGCCCTGAGCAGGAGGCAGGTCTTCCGGCAGGTACCAGATTGGCAGGTCATCGAAGTAGACGGGTGGAACCTTGAGTTCCTTGCTGAAGCAGAGCTTCCTACCAGTAACTTGGGTGTCGCATCTGGCCTCCATGTGTCCGATGAATCCACAAAACAAACAAAAATTGGGCAGTCTCTCATACCTTAACTGTGCTTCGATCATCTCATCCGACTTCTTATCTGCTATGGTGATCTCTTTCTGAAGAGGCTTGAACAGAGGAAGAAAAACACGAGTCCTGATGAATTTGTCATCAAAGTTACCTCTAGCATTGTTGTCGATCTTGATGGTGCTGCCCACACGATTCCCAAGATCACGGGCGAGCTTCTTGGTGAGAAGATCGCCAGGAATCTTACGGAACTGAATCCACATAGGCACATGAGTGAACTGAGCCGATGCAGGATCAGCTCCCTTCTTCAGCTCGACGACGAGGAAAGCGTCACCTTGTATTGCCACGGCCCGCCCCGCACGACATGATCTCTGTCACCCTCTTCCGTGAACTCCAGCACGAACATGCGCCCCTGAGCTGCATTCAGAGGGCTAGCCTCCATCTTGCCTCTAATCTTCCAAACCATCCTCATGTGCTTGATCACCTGCTGCGAGTCAGTCAACAACACAGATAGGAAGAGCCCGACTGCGAGAAAGCGAGATCGCATGGCTTGGCGTGCCCTGTCCATGTTGATGAAGAGGATGTTCCTCTTCTCCGACGAGCTTCCACCAGCAACTTCCTTTCCCTCCCTTTTGCGAAAGGAGGGAGCAGGGACACCATCGTCAAGAAGGTCAGCAGCTTTGGTTGCCATCAGGCAAAACTTCAAGCACTTGGAAGGCACTGAGGTTGCTAGTGGGTCACGCTCTGTATGTTGTCGTGAGAACATCTCAAGTTTCTCCTCTAATATAGTGCTGGAAAACCTCAATAACAGGACCGCCTTACTGCTCTGATTAAAACCTGTAACTGACTTCAGTTTTCCTCCCACTATCATGGACATTTGTGGGGATTTACCCTCATCATCAATCTCATTTTTAAGGCACAGCAAACTGAACCAAAACTTTACAGACAGCCCACGATCAGGAGGAACATTATGGTCCTCATCAAGGTGACTAAACACCTTCTCCCTCTCCCTAGCTGAAAGGATGCAGAGTAAACGTGCAGAGAAGCAAGTTTCTGAACCAGAATCAATACCTGAACTTTTTCCTTCGGATGGAGCCATGAGCTGACTGACTGATTCAGCACAACCTGTCAACGAAGTCCTGGTCTTCAGAACAGCAGCTTCGGCAGACACCAAACTTGGTAGACACGAGGGTACCAGACACAGAGAAGAAGCGACAGGTTCAGGCAGGATGGGTTGGGCCACGGTGGTGATGCTTGGCTTGGCTACAGGTTCAGGGGTGGGCGAGGTGGTTTCGGGGAGAGGTTCTGGAAGGGGGGCGGCGGCGAGCGGCGAGAGGGGGATAGGCATACAAGAGGGGGCAGGAGACACCACCTCCTGTCCAGAGAGGAGGGTGAGGGCGCGCTGGCGGAAGCGGGCGACCACTCCGGCGGGTTTCTTGCCTTGCGGACACAGGCCGCGGCGCGCAGCCTGAAATCCGAGTGGAGGAGAGCTCCCAGGGAGTGGGGGAGGCCTTCCCCACCGGCAGGATCGGGTGGCTTTGGGTAGGATCTCACAATCGCTCTCGAGTTTTCGGGATCGCCATTGTCGTCGCCAGAGAGGCGAAGCGACATTTCGTCAGCTGTCTTTTGGATTTGGGAAAATTGGCTACAGGACACCGTTATTTTGTGTCATTTGCTCAAACACACTAAACTTTTGTGAATTTGCTGAGTACCATTATACTTTTATGGTTATTTGCTATAACACACCGATTATACTAAAATGGAAAGGGGAGAAGTGGTCGGCAGAACAGCGGGGCGGGGAGCCGCCGACGGCTTGATCAATACTCCCTCCATTCCACAATACTCTACATCCTAGAAAATTTAAGACAAATTAGCATTCTCTTTAATAATAATACTCAAGTATGTAAGCAACCAATCAAAGTCAGATTAGCATTAATGACACCCAATAAAAAAAAGCTGCTTAGTTTTTTGTTGTTGCTGATTACCGAGAAGATATTTAATGTTCAGAACCTAGAATGTAGATTAATATGGAACAAAATACTAGTCTAGAATGTAGACTAATGGAGGGAGTACAATGTATAGCAAGCAGATCGATCGATTCCACTGAGGTCTCTGCCTGCTTGCTTAGCTGATTCGTGCGTGCGGTGCTAGAATTCTACGAGGACCTTTGGTTGCGTATATTCGCTGGAAGTCAGGATCGTGAAGATAAGGCCTACGCCAACATCGGCAACACAGGCGTTAGCTCCCGGCTGCTGCTGCAAGGTTAGCATGCGCGAGACATGGTCGGCAGCGACCAGACCCGGGGTGTCGGCGAAGCGACGTGGTGTCTGGGCAACGGATGGCGTGATCGTCGACGCGATCGAGGTTGTCCGAGTGGCGCTGTTTTGGCCAGGTGTTGTGCTTGCTAGCGCAATCAAAGGTCGCCAGGGTACAACGCGGCTGAGACCGGCGGGACACACCGGAGCACGACGCCATAGAGGAGGATGGGGACTGCAGCGGCAGAGCGCCACGGCCACCCGCGCGAGCACCTGGTATAGCTCCTTACAGGCAAGAATAAAGGAGAGAGAGGAAGCAGATCGAAGAAGGAAGAGAGAAGAAAGAGGTCAATCTTTCCTTTTTAGTACAAACGATGTGTTACAGCAAATGACCACAAAATTATAATGGTACTGAGCAAAGACATGAAAGTTTAGTGTGTTTTGGCAAATGACACAAAATAACGGTGTCCTGTAGCAAATTTTCCCTTTGGATTTCGGAGACAATTACATGCTCTCGGTAGTTGATTCCAATTGTTTGTACGAATGAGCCATTTCTTTCTGTAGTGACGTACTGTTTTTATTTGGGATATTCGGGCTGTTGTATCGATTGGTGTAGGCAGCCTCGTTTGATTTTAGATAAAAGGCATTTCTGCCCGGCTTTAAATTAGTAAAGCCCTTGAAATACAGCTTGGTGTAAAAATAGGTTTAACCATTTCAACCCGATAACGCGTATCGATCCACGGGTGATATTGAGAGCATCTTCAACAGCAGCGCTAAAAATGCCGCGCGCCCAAGAAACCGCCGATATGGCGCGCGCGCACCTGTTTCGGCGTCTCCAGCAGCCGCGCGCGGTAAAAAGGGGCCAGCGCGCTGGCCCGAGCGGTACTCCTTGCGCTGAATTTGGGGCGGCCGCTCCAGCGCGCGCGGTCGAAAAGATATTCCCGCGAATTGAACCAACCGCCGCGGATCTGAATCCTCCACCCGCGCGCGCCTCCGTCCCCATCTTCGCCGACGACCATGGCGCGCGAATAGACCAACCGCCGGCGCTTCCGCCGCTCGTCCCCTGCGCGTCGCCGGCTGTACCGCTGGGCAGCTCGCCGCCGCGTCGATCTTGCCCCGCAGCGCCACCGACGCCAATCCGGTTCCGCCGCCTTCCGCCTCTACTCCGCACCGCGCAGTTCCTCCGGCGAGCTCCTTGGTCCAGCGCCTTCCTTGGCGGTCGTCGAACCTCCGCGCTCCTTGGTCCAGCGCCTTCCTTGGCGGTCGTCGAACCTCCGCGCGCGCAAGGTGTTTGACAAAATACTTGCAAGGTATGTGTGATCATGCATAACATGATCATCGAGAATGAGCGCGGGCAAGATTTGGACTACACTCATTATGAGTTAATGGGTGTTCCCGTGCAACCGCGGAGGAGGGTTGAGAGGGTGGCACGCTTTGTTGCATCCTACCATGCCATTCGATGTAATGACACACATGATGATCTTCAAAATGATCTTATCGAGGAGTGGTGGACATGGAATGGGCAACATTGAGTTGAATTTGTGTTTTTGTTTCATTTATTGTGTTGTGTAATGAACTATTTGTTCTATGCTTCCGGAACAACTATTTATTTGTGTTGTAATAAATAATTAAACTATTTATTGTTGATTTATTTCGTGTCGATTTGATTCGGTTTGTTTGCATGTTTGGTGTGAATGTTGTTTGCGCTGGGCGCGCGCGGTGGAATTTTTAGCGCCTCTGCTGGAGCTAGAAATTGTGCAGCCGCGCCGCGCTAACTATAGCGCGTCTGCTAAAGCAAAACAGGCGCCGCGCGCGCTAAATCGCAAATCTGGCGCTGCAAAAAATATATAGCGCGCCGGCGCGTAGCGCTGCTGTTGGAGATGCTATATATGCGGCATCAGGCCGTTACAGAAACCTGATCGAGTCAGGAGATTACAAACATACCGGTACCCAAACTATGACTGACACTAATTCTATTTCTAACACAAGGTTTACCGATTACAAACATAGTAATAATATAATACCTATATATAAAGGGACGTAAGATTCACCTTCTGTTTTGCTATCCACGTCGCCAATGAACGACAGCCGTCCAATCGCTGCGATCGACGGTCCAGATCTGGCCACACCAGCTCCAACGTCCAGGGCACTGTACATCGGCGATTTTGAGCCAATCGCGTGCAGCCACGTCGCCCGGTCATCGGCCGGTCACCCCCGGTTCCAGCCGGTCGCCCACCACGCACGAATTTTGGCGCGACAATTTTGCAAACAAAACCCTCGCAAATCGAAAAAATAACCCGTAACCCGCAGTTCGTCGCTACGAAGGACCTATCTGCAATTTGCGGAAAACCCAGACCAACCCCTCGCACTCTCCTCTCTCCTCTCGCTCTCGCTCCCGCGCCTCTGGTCGCCGCCGCCGTCGCCCCTTTAATCCGTCCAGGTCCGCCCACCTCCGCCGCCGTTCTGTGGCGCAAACGACGCGCCTCGCAGTTCTCTCCATTCCTACCCGGCGATTCACTCCTCCTCGCCTGATGCGGCCATGCGCAACCCAAACCCGAGGGTTAGGGTTCGGTCACGGCGCCGCTCCGCCGTGCTCTCCCTCGCCTTCCAGCCTCCTCGTGCTCGACGGAGCCATCCGCCGCCCGCACCTCCGCCCGCCACCACGACCAGAAAGATGCAGCGCTGATCTGCCCGCGGTCGTCGTCGTGGCCGCTCTGGCCGCCCTTCTCTTCCTCGCGATTCTACAGCTCCGCCTGAGCATTCTACCCACGCTCGTGCCCGCCCCAGGAGCGCTCATCTTCCTCCCGATTCTACGCCTCCGCCTCAGCGTTCTAGCCTTGCTGCTGGTCGGCGTCTTCGCGGCCGTCCTTCTGCCCGTGGTCGTCGACGTTCTGACCGCGGCCGTTCTGCGTCCCCTTCTTTTCCTCTTTATCTTACGATCGCGCCGTCGCGGTTCTGCCTGAACCTTCCGGGCCTGCTCGCGTCTGCCATCCTCGCGGGCGTGGCTCTGCTCGCCGTCGTCCTCGCTCTACTTCCCCTTCTTTTCCTTCCGACCCAGTTATTCTGGGCACGGTGTTTTCTTCAGCTTCTGCTACATCGCCTGCTGCTGACGAGGGTTCCTCTGTTATGGCTGCTTCTTCCTCTGGTATGTTTTTCTCTATTATTTGCCTTTGCCTGTTGTTGTCTCTTTATTTGTTTCTTCACAGGTTGCTTCCTCCTAATTGTTTGCTTCCTCCTGATCGTTCAAACATGTAGGTACTATGTTGGCTCATTTGACGCCAGCTGAACGTTTGCGCCGCCGCCGTGAGATTAGTCAGAGAAACCGACATGTTCAGTCTTCTTCAGTTCCTTCAGCTTCCTTTTCTCTTGCTAGCTGCTGTGTACCATTGCGTCGCGTCTTCAGGTTTTTCTATAGGACATATCTTTAGAAAACTTCTTTCAATGAACAACGATGTTGCATATGATCCTTTCTTGCCTTTGCTTTCTTCTTGCCATGAAGTATCTGACATGTTAGGGCTAAAACGGACCCCTTTCCCCGTTCCCCACCTACAGTGAACCGGGCGATTTTTGGGCGACTCCCGTGCAAGCCAGCTCGCCGCCGGCGATCCGGCCGATCCCTCGCCCTCCGCGGCCGCTCCGGCGGCGGGAGGACGGGGAATCGCCGGATCCCGGCGTGTACATAGTTTAGGTGTGCGTGGGGTGCCTGTCGGCGGCGCTGTGGAGATGGCGGCGTGGCCGGAGAGGCTTTTGTCGGCGGCGGTGCCCTCCTCTGTCCTGGGTGGTCCGGTGGACGCTCGGGGTAGATCCGCTGCTGCTGGTGCGTCCGCTGCTCCTTGGAGTCGTGGCGTGCCTTCCCCCGAGCTGGTGGCCGTGGTGGCAGCGCAAGCTCTTGTCCTCGGGGTTCTTCGCCTTGCACAGCGGTGCAGGGTGGTGCTTTTGATCAAGATCTCTGGGAGCTTGCTGGCGGGATGCTCTCCTTCGTCGGTGGACGCGGTGGGCTTCACGGAAGATGGATGGCGCCTTCGTTCTCGTCTCCGGCGTGAGACGACGACGGCGCTCTGGCGGCGGCTCAAGGCTGATGTTCTTTCATCGCTCAGATTCTGCTGCTTGCGGCAGATGGATCCTGCGGCTATTCAACAAGGTTGGTCGAGGCGTTTGCTTGGGTGCGTGGTGTGCGTGGTGGATCCGTGTTTCCCGTCTGTGGGGTGGATCTTGCTGCTGTTCGTGCGTGCGTGTTCGTTCTGTTCTTGATCTTGTACACGAGCTCCTTTCCAAAAAAAAAGAAGTATCTGACATGTCACGAACATGTGTTGTTGGTAGTGCTGCTTCTGGAGTTCAACTGCTTAGTCTTCGTCCAAAGTCAGTGTCAAGCGTGCCTAAAATTTCTTCTTTTACCTAATATTTTTTTGCCCTACACTTAAGACACAATTGTAGTTGTAAAATACAACAAATTATACAGATTTGATGCTACTGATTTTGGAACATTTGGCATATCCCAGTTAATATGAAATAGGGGTTTGAGATTTAAAATTTTCATTTGAGGTCTGAACCTGCTCTGAATCGATTTTTCATCTTTCACAGATATTTTATTACGTGGTAAATCACTGTATGAAACCAAGATAAATTCATAAGAGTCTTCCTATAGGGTTAAACTTCACTGTATGAAACCAGGAGAAATTCATACGAGTCTTACTGTAGGATTAAACTTCACGGTTTGCAATTTTTCTAAGAAATTTGATCTGTAATCTTAAATACCGTACTGTGAACCGGATCAGCGATTCAGGTTTAACGTTGTTCTTACCATATATAAAATGGTAAGTAAATCATATATTATATGTTTCATACTCCTTTCTCGGCAACATGTGTTTATTTTGTTTGATTTGAAGCCCATCTTTTTCCTTACTATTTTAGTATTCAATAGAAGGAAATATGATATTCCACCTTACATTTGAGGATAGATTTAATTTGAGACCCCACTAGGAAGAGTTGAGCTTCAAGTACATTATTATAGATAGATGATCATTTCAGGTCTCAGCAAAATAGATTTTGTTTGTGATTCATACTTTGTTTATATTTTACTTTTTCCAATTATTTGCTGCATGCAATAGTAGCAACTGCAATAAGATAATTGTGCAGAGTACAAACATGGTTGCGTTGACAGCTACATCTCATTGTAGCTTTCGATTTACATAATACGTGATATGTACTAATTTTGAAGGCCATCTTTTATCATCAATTCTAGCTCTACATTCCAAAGATGTTTTTCTTTCTTCCAAATCTAACCATTTTGATAATGACCATGGACTTTCAGATAATCTATAGGCTCTAAATAAGCAAATTAGCTGTGATCGTTCTTTACGTACAAGAGATTATATCTCAGGCTAGGGTCAGCATGAGCTTTGTTCAGTCGATAGAGGATTATACTCCTATCGGTTTTACACATTAGATTAAAAAAAGGTTCTGATGTTGGTTTCTGTTTTTACTTCACTGAGCTCTCCTTGAAAATAGTCTGCTTTGGACCATTGTCTTGCTCATTTGAGGCAATTGGCTAATTTTCCTGATTCAGCAATTCAGCGTTTTAACCTACTTTTGGAGATCTCTCAATCTGTTATTCTGCAGTCTTTTAATTATCGACGATTGTTAGTCTGTTCAGTTCCAGAATAATACGGTAAGTGTGTGTGTTTACAGAGAGTTTGGTTCTTCTCCTTGGTCAAGTTGTTAAGAATCTATTTCATGCACAAATGGGCATTGGCTGTTCGTGAAACCGATGCTTGGTGTGCTTTCCACTACTGATTTGTCATCTTTATGATCATTTGTGAACCTACATATTATTTGTTTCAGAGTCGGAGTGATATCTGATTTTTATCGCAGATCACGCCAAGTTCGTGTACCCATCCGCCACAACATTGCCGTATTGGTCGGTGTTCTCTACTCAGCACCATAATTAGTACCGTTGATCTTAGGTAAGAATTGCCTTCTATGGTGTCGTAGCAAGCTGAGTCGGAAGCCAATTTCCCTTATTCAGTTGAGGCACTCATACAATTTTATTACAAGAAGTGGTCACTTTATCCTACAATATTAATTGAGTTTATGTTGTTTATGCCAAGAGAAGATACAACCTCATTTGCTTCAAAGAGTCACTCATTGTGGGATGCTGGGCGCTTTGGAACCACAGAAATCGCTGCATATTTGATAATGCTCCTGTTGATCTTGAGATTTGTTTTCAGGACTTTACTTTTTCTTTTAAACTTATCATGCATAAGGCCAAACCTTCTCTTAAAGAAGGAATGACCCAGTGGTTGGACACTTTATGAACATTTTCGTTGTATTGGTGTATATATGATGAGAAAATTAAACAGTAGGGATTTTTCCCTACTGTTTTGCGCTTCAAAAAAAAGTTTATGTTGTTTTGAGGAGAAAGTGCGATGACCTAGACAATTGTTTCCCAACTATGTTCACATATCCAGGGCATCAAGTGGCCATCAGGATGGTGACGCCTAGCAAGTTGGATCAACATGATGTAATTGTGTTTGAAGTTTGCTAACAGTTATTTGTTAGCTTTTAGGGAACAATTGTTATTACATTGATTTGTCATTCATAAATTGCAATGCCGTAACACTGATGCCTTGAGGTTGCTTCCCATTATTTTTATGGAAGATTTTGAAATCTGAAATCATGCTACCTCAATCTTCAAACTCAATTGTCCTACATTTGATTACTAAAGAAAATTATCGCCGCGCCAGATTCAACTAGTACGGTACCAGGGTTCCCAGTTTACAAGGCATGACCATAAAGTTCACACAGATGCAACAACAAAAGCCACACACGGCTAGAAACATTAAGCTACAAAGGACAAGTCAACTAGATGGAGGTTTCATTAGTGCGGGAGTACTCACTTTAAAGTAATAAGAAGACACCAAGAAATCGCTCAACAATAACTTCCCAACTGATGGTACGTAGTAGATCAAACTTACAATAAAAGTACACAGTTCAAAATTGCGATACTTATAACTACACAGTTTAAAACTGCGACGCTTATTGAATCGTGGAGAGCAATTACATATCAAAACCTAACAGGTGTGCGTACCATATGTCTTGGTGAGCAAGCGATGCTGGAAGAATCACAAGGGGCATGTAAGCCGGGGCGTGGGAACGGCGTAGAGCCGCTTGCTGCGCGGCGTTGTTAGGCCGAAGACGTCGCTCATGTCGAGGTCTGCCGGCTTCATGCCGCCCGGCAGTTCCCAGTTGAACCCATGGGCGAGCTGCGCCACGGCGAACTCCACCGCGTGCTGACCGAGACCTTGCGCCGGGCACGAGCGCCGGCCAGACCCGAACGGTATGAACTCGTAGCAGCCGCCCTTGAGGTCCAGCTCGTCGGCCTCACCCTCGCCGGGCATGAACCGCGACGGCCGGAACATGTCGGCGTCCTTCCAGGCCTCACAGTCGCGGTTGATCGCCCAGGCATTGACCATGACGCGGGAGCCTCTGGGCACCCTGTAGCCGCCGACGACGCAGTCTTTGGCAGCCTCGTGGAGGAGCACTGGGATGGGCGGGTGCATGCGCAGCGCCTCCTTGACGACGCACTTGAGGAAGGGGAGCTTGTCGAGGTCTGATTCGTCCACTGTGCGGTTGAGCCCCACCACGTCGGCGAGCTCCCGCTGCAACCGCCGTAGGTCGGATGGGCTACGCATCATCTCCGCCATCGCCCACTCGGTCGTGGACCCCACCGTCTCTGGTCCGCCGAATAACATGTCCTGCGTTCATCATCCATGCAATGCAAACAGACAGCAGCACATATCAAACATGTGCACAACTAACTACTCCACTGCAATGCAAACAGACAGCTTTATACTAGATGTCAAAGACTTGCACTGCACCACTGAAGAAAAACGTGGCATGTCTCTTGAACGAAGGGAGCATATATAGTACTAAAAAAAATACAGTCTAGCTAGACTGTAAGAAGGTACTCAATTACCATAATCATGGCCTTGACGTTGTGGCGGGTGAAGCAAATGGCGTCCTCTCTGTGCCTCCCGTTGCCCGGCTCCGCCTCGGCGAGGAAGGCGAGCAGGCCGTCTACCAAGTCCGCGTCAGCGTCCGCGGCGTTCTTGCCCCTCCTCACGTGCTCGTCGATGATCTTGTCAATAAACCTGTCGAGAGCACCGCGCGCCGTGCGGAGGCGGCGGTCGAAGCCACGCCGACCCACCCAGCGGAGACACGGAAAGAAATCGCCGACGTGGAACAACCCCATGAGCCTGGAGAACTCCTGGAGGATGTGGACGAACTCGTCCAGCCCTTCATCGTCGCGGGCGCTAAATGCTGCGCGGAAGATGACGCTGACGGTGAGGTTGAAGATCAGCTCGCCGAGGTTCACGGCCTCGCCACTGCGCTTGCCGACGGCCCGTGCCAGCGCCCCGTACCCTTCGCGCACGGCAAGCCACGTCTCGGCGCGGCGGCGGCTGAAGGTCTTGGTGACACAGAGCTTGCGCATCTGGCGCCAGAAGGCCCCGTTGTGCGCGAACGCCATGTCGGAGCGGCCGTAGGTGAGGTAGTGGATGGCGATGGTGGCCGGGCGGTTCGAGAAGGTGCTGTCCTGTGCTTGCAGCACCTCCCTCGCGTACTCCGGCGTCGACACAACGAAGACGTGGAGCCAGCCTAGGCGGAGGTGCAGCAACCCACCGTACTGCTTCGCGAGCGCCACCAGGCCTCGGTGGGTCAGCTGGTCCGCCAGCGCCATGTTGCCGATAATCGGCAACGGCTTCGGGCCCGGAGGAAACGGCGCGCGGCCCAGCCGTCGCATGTGGAGGACGATGAAGGACAGTGATGCGAGGATCAGCCAGATCAGTGGATCATGGAGGCACTCCATAGCGATCTTTGCAAAGGTCGCCATTGACGACAAATCACGAGCTCACTGCAGTGCCTTCAAAAAGAATAAGCTCGCTGCTTCCGTATGGATGCATGAGAGGGCGGCCTAATATGTAGTCCAGGTCTTGGGCACATGAGCCGCGACCGACAAATAATTACCAAATATTTTTGTAGATTTCAAAAAACAAATCCAAGTGACACATATGCAATCTGATAACTTTTTTTTGCTATCTATATATGCATATCACCTCGGGCAGGTCCGTCAGCCGCTGTCGCTCTCACTCCTCTGGTCGTTCCCGAGCTCTCTAGCCTACCGCCGCCGCCCTGCCTTGCCCGGCCGCCGCCGCCCTGCCATTCCCAGCCGCCGCTGCCCTGCCTGGCCGGCCGTTGCTGCCCTGCCCGGCCGCCGCCCTGCCGGAGGTGCTGGGAGGTGGTCGTAGGGGCTGGGCTCGCCGGAACCGACCGGGATCTGCCGGATAAGGAGGGGATCGAGAGGATTGGGGAGGGCAGAGGGAGGAGCGGGATTGGGGGAGAGGGAGGCGCAGGCATTGGGCCCCTCGCCGACCGTCGCTGCAGCTCGGGGGAAATGAGGATTATTCGGCTTCTAGTGTTAGGGCAGTGTTTCGGGGACCTTTTTGCGATATATGAAAAATGTAGGGGATTTTCTGCAAAATCACGCACTGACCCGGGTACTGATCATCACTGTAGATGCTACAGTGACACGATCGCTCACAGCTCGCTAAAGGGACTGTCTTTCATATAGTTAGTAATGCATGCACCAAAACTTTAAATCTAAATTTGATTCCTACATATAGCTTGATGAACTGAAATGGCAAATCCGGCTTCTAGGGTTAGGCCAGTGTTTTATGTCCGGGGACCGTTTTGCGATATATGAAAAATGTAGGGGCTTTTCTACAAAATCACGCACTGACCCGGGTACTGGTCATCACTGTAGATGCTACAGTGACACGATCGCTCACAGCTCGCTAAAGGGACTGTCTTTCATATAGTTAGTAATGCAAGCACCAAAACTTTAAATCTAAATTTGATTCCTATATATATAGCTTGATGAACTGAAATGGCAAATCAGACTGAATAATATCAAATTCAAATATACTAAGTGGCTTGACCCTCTCGCTCGCTTCTGTAGCAGGCTATAAGAAGGCGAGCTCGCGTTCCCCACCGCGCCGCCGGCCAGGCCGGTGGTTCCTTCCCTCTCCGCCGGCCGCCTCGGCGGCGGGAGAGTGGGGGAACCCCGGTCATGCGTCTCCGGCTAGTTAGGTGTAGATTAGGTGTGAGTGCCCTACTGGCGGCGTCGAGGACGGTGGCGGTGCTGTCGGCGTTTCTGGGCGTGGTCCCCCCCTCCCTTCCCCGTTCCGGCCTTGTGGTCGGGGAGGCTGTGGAGGTTTCCGTCGGGCGCAGTTCCCCGCTTGTGCTTCTCTGGCCGGCTGTGGCAGCGAGGGGAGGAGGCGGCGGTGTTCTGTGACCCGTTTTTGGTGGTTATGCAGGTGGTGGTCTTCTTCTTCGGCGTCTTTGCTCTGGCCGGCCTCGGTGGCGAGGGGAGCAGCTTCTGCCGGAGTTTGGGCGGTGCGGCTGGTGGGCCTGGACGGCGTCGCGTCGGCTGGAAGAAGGGTGGAGTTGGGGGGAGGATGCTGTGGCCGTGTCCGTTCAGCGACATCTTATTCCGTCGCTCGGCGGCGGATGACCCTTGCGGCCGTCTACGACTTGTGGTGGCTTCTCTTTGCCGGCGGTTGGTGGTACGGCGGCGTCGGCGGCGTCTAGGTTTTTCGGGAGAGTGTTGGTGGATCTGATTGTGATCTTTCCGGGAAGTCCAGGGTGCTTTGTGCTAATTACAGGGTTCTTTTGTGTTTTTTCTTTCTTTCGTGGACCTTGTTGTAATTTGCACTCAGTTTCCTGTTTATGAATCAGATCCTTTTCCTCAATTTTTTTTTATCAAATTCAAATATAAGCTGAATAGTCAAAGAGCTTAATGACGCGCGTCGCGCGTCCGACCGTGGCAGGCCAGATTCTATTCCCTTTTAGTACTGCTCGCGACAATCATTGTCGATCGGAGGTAGTACCTTTTCTCTAATAAGCACATGCACCGTGGTCCGGCAAAATTTCTTTTCCCTTTCCTCACTGTCTGTGTGCAGCGTGGAGCCTGGACCATACATGCGTGGTCCCGTCTCTTTTTTCCTCTTACGTTATCTAACTATACTGTTTCCTCGTGCATGAGGTACGTAAATTTTTTTGCTCTTTGCTCATAGATGCATCATGCATGAGACTATGAGAGAGTATCTAGTGCTACCATTTATTTGTGTGCTCCTTGTGCTACAATTAAAAATAATAATTTTAAATGTTTTAACTCTACAAATAAGTGAGAGTGTTTAGAAGATATGTGTCTACAACCTCTAAAATTTTCAAATCCTAATTCGAAATCAGTATTGAGAAAAAAAATGTAGCATGAATAGTGTCATTTTTCTGCTTTTGTCTTTTGTGACACTATTCATATCAGATTTGTCTTTTTTTATTTCTCATTGCCCCTTTCAAGTTTGTGCTTGAAAATTTTAGAGGTTGTAAACACATATCTTGTAAATACTCACACTTTTTCGTACAATTTTTTGAAATATCTAATATTATTTTTTCAGTTGTAGCACCGGGAGCACCCATATACTCCCTCCGTTCCAAAATAGATGACTTTCATTTGTCTATATACGGATGTATGTAGACATCTTTTAGTGTGTACATATATATATATGTAGATATATGTAAGTCAAGTAATTTAGAACGGAGGGAGTAGGTGGTAATATTAGATATTTTCCCGTAGATGCATGCATGCGAACAATAATTCACCATTGTTTACCGGACCATGCATTTGGATATTTTTTATGGGACGTCAGCTTTTTTAGCTGCCATGCACATGCGCAAAAGACGCTTCTCTCTTTCCTGTTTTATTTTTGTTACTTAATATAGATTTTTAGCTGGCCTACCAAAGAAAAAGATTTGGTTTTCTTACAAAAAATATCCAGTATAATTTTACAATTCTCTTTTTGGGACAATGGTTTTTTAGGGTAAATAAAAATGGGTGGGAATAGGGAAAATCCACTTCCTACTAGTACACAAAATTATAATTATTCGAATTTGTCTGCAAAAAAAACCACTTCCATATTCCCTTTACAAGTTAAAAACAAAATTATTCGAATTTGTCTGCAAAAAAACCAAGTATAATTTTTCAAACACAAATCCCTTTACGATTTGAAATTTAGAATCTGGAGGGAATCTGAGTGACATCAGCATTTTTATCCCGTAGTGCATGCATATTAGGATAGTGATCCCTTTCCTAATCGGGAAAACAGTGTGATCGGCACGTCCACCCCACATGCACCATATTAGGATAGTGATCCGTTTCCTAATCGTGAAAACCGTGTGATCGATCGCATCGTGCCAAAGTTAGCATCCCCCACTGAATAGTGTATTGTTAGCTTATTTACAAATTGATTTGTGTTTTAGTTTTTAAGTTGTGTGCCAAGTTGGATCTACAAATCGGTGGCATGGCATAACATTTTGAATAATGTTGCTGTTTTACAGAATTTTTCATAAATTGGTATGCCCTTGAAATCTAGTCCGGATCGCTAGAAGTTTGTTTTGCAAGGGCACGTGTATCAGGCTAGGGGCATACCTGCATGCAACAGGGTTATATAGGTGAACGATTGATGTAGCCGAGTTTGCACCATATTGTGATGCCATCAAAAGGCACGGTTCTTTAGGGGAGAAGAATGCAACAACACTATATTGCCGCCGTGTGCGATGTTCACTGGCTTCTTCCTTCGTCGTCAACTAACTTTCGGTGCTATTTGACATGCTGTAGCATTGTGATTCCTTCGGTTGTTCCTAGCATCGATACGATTGCTTATGGCGATAATATCGCACTTTACAAGACCGAATGCAGCTCTAGTAGCAGCATGGGATTGTGATAGCAAAGAAAAGAAACTGTTCTCATCTCATCCAAATGGGAGAAGATCGATGAGATGGGAACATTCCGCAAACCTCTTGATCTTGTATTTTTCTGTGAAGGTGAATCTTTGCACCACATGTTTTCTGTTCGTATTGTATATCCTCATTGAGTCTATGTCTACAGATCCTTGAGAACTGATCAACTGGACGAAACCTTGGCGAGGCACAAGGGAAGTTGTGAAGAGATAAAGGATCTCGTGATAAACAGATAAACATACGAGCTATGGAAGTGACCCTGCCCGCTTCTGGATGCAAACTCAGCTGTTCACCTACTGGCGTATTCCAGGGGACAATTGGGGACACGTCGAAAACAGATACTAGCAGTCAAAAACAGATAGCAGCCCTGAAGATGCCCGTACATAGTATTGCAGATAGGGCAAGATTCTGAGGAGTTAGGATGGATTACTAACAGCAAGGACGAGAGGATGTTGCTATCAGAACGTACTGAACCTGCTCTATGTCATGGGTTTGGTTTCTGGGAAGGGTACCTGATTTATTTTTGAAATCAACCAAATGGTGACTTGGTTGAGCTAAATCTCTCCTATCTAAAAGAAAGATTTCGTTCCTCTCGTACGTCGTCGGTTTCGTCCTTCGTCCAACTTCGTCCAACGTCGTCGGTGTGCGACCAAATGGTCCGAGCCCAACAGAAACCAGCTTCGCTGGCCTCCTCCATCGCACATGTAAACCCGTTTGTGTCATCCATCTTCCTCTTCCGTTTCCCGACGCGAGATCCAAATCGCCGCCCACCTCACTCCGGCCGCCGGATGGAGCGCCATGCCGCAATGACAGCCGAGGCGTCCGTCTCCCGTGCGCGAACAATCACTGCCGCCCTGCCCGACTGCCGGCGCCTACCGCCGCCCTGAACGCACGTCGCCGCGCTGCACGGCTGCCGGCGCCCGCTGCCTATCCCGCTTCCCCACCACATGGATCGCCGCATCTTCCCCGGCTGACGCCCCGGAGCACCACGTCCATTCTCCCTCCCATGATCGGTGCCTCCGCGGCTCCGCGACTTCAGCCGTCTACGGCCAGACGCAGTGGACTCTCCACGAAGGTACTCTGTTCTCTGATGCAGTATTCAATACCAAATTTGCACCGTGGAGATTAGCAGAACTATTGGGTGATTGGTAAAAGCATTGGGTTTGATCAATTATTCAATCTGGGATTTATGGTGCTATAGGTGGAGATTAGCAGAATATATGTTGATCAGTAAACTTATTAAAATGTTTCAATCTGACATCATGGGAGTCGAGCCTGGTAAAAGGGGTCCAAGTGAAGGCTGGAGTAGAAGCTCAGCAAGACATCGGATTGAGAATATGAGTAGTGGTAATTATTTTGTGTGCTTTTACTTTATATATCTTAGCATACTTGTGTTGTTGGTATTTTTTGGCTAAAGATGGCTCTACTTTGATCTGGAGTTGACAGAGAAGAAAATAGTGCAGATGATGGAGGCCTTTCAGGAATCTTAACCGACAAAAGGTTAACTCCTGATAGTCAACAAAGCCAGGGGAAGACCATCTTCTTATGTCGCAAGTAAGAACAATTTTATTTCTGTCTAATGAAATTTGTGATTTTTAACGGAATTTGTAATGTTCTTTTCATCGACTATTACCTGAAGCTGGAATGCTTTCCTATCCTGCAGAGGCTCTTGCAACCAGCTTTAGTTACATCGAAGTGATGGAAACCTATAGGCATATTCGGCGAGGACACCCACTTAGTGACCTGCTACCTGGTGGAAATGGGAGGTGCCTATGTCTCTACAGGTGGGAGAAATAATCGGAAAGGAAATGCTCCCGAGTGAGGCATGCACCTTTCTAAAGGGGACAAAGAATGAAATTTATCTGGATTGATTCCTATCTCTGAATTTCATTAAACTGCATGTAGTTGGCATGTGAACGCCGTGTTTGTTTAAACGCCCAATGGCTTCAATGCTCTTTTTTCCACTGCGATAAATTATTTCACACATATTATTAGCTTTAGGATGTATTCAGGACAGTGACCTTTTCTATTATTAGCTTCATGTTTTATCTTTTCCACTATGACAAATATTCGCCTCGTGCTATTTGTATTAGACTCTAGCTGCTAGATGATCTGTTATGAATAAGTACATGTGAGATATAGCCTTATATTTAGTTCAGTTGCTAACTTTGGGTTCCATAACAGGCCCCAAGATGGCAAGAACCTGTGCTTCAACGGTGAAGCACGACCACCACATAGATATGTCCTGTCCATGGCGCTGCATACCGCCTCCTGCAAGCTGGTATGGTTTTTCATTTGTGAGGGGAAGGCTAGAGAGTAGACATGAACACTTCATGACGAGCCTTCTTGGTTTTTCTTGTGTGGGGATCTCGGTCGGTGTTCAATGCAGGGAGGGTGTTCGATCAAATGCCTATGAGAAATGTGGGGAGATCTTATTCTTGTTAATTGATTATTTTTCATAGTTATTGCTATTTAGTTCCAAATTCAAAGGTGGATCGTTCTGCTGGTGTAATTTACTGTTATTATCTCTGCATCATAATGCTAACGCAATATTTTTCTGAACCTACACATTAGGAGATTGGTCTAGACGAGATTAGATGCATAAGAAGTGGAACCTCATATTCTACGTAAGTATACAAGTCAGAAGCGCATCGTGGGCATACACTACTCCCTCCGATCCCTTAAGAGAGTTGGGGAAATCAACCTAATCGGTACAACTCTTACGTATATGTTGCGACTTTTTCCGGATCATAGGGAGTATGAGAAATCTTGTTGGGATCTAATATATCTATTATTGTAATGTGGATTTTTGGGTTGTCAAATCATAAGTATGCTTTTTTGGGTTGGAGAGCAGGCATAAATCGGCATCCTTATGGCCGTGGAATAGGAGCAGAAATGTGTAAATTAGATTTTTTTTCTGATATTCAAAGAGTTTATTCTGTTATCTCTCGGTTGTTGGTAACAGAATTGATCATGCATCATTTGCTGTATGATGCTTGATAATATGTTGTTTCAGCCTGTACTTTGCAGAGCTACCCCAGATCTGAAGTTCCCTTGCTCTGCGTGGCCAGGAAGGAGCTGGTCACCTGGGTGCTCGCCATGGACACGTCGCTTGTGGTTATCGCTTTGCAGAGTTTAATATGTTGTTTGAGCCTGTACTTTGCAGAGCTACCCCAGAAGCTCAGAGCATCTCTTTGTTCAGTTTGTTTGTGGTTACCGCTTCAGGATTCAGACTCAATTGAACAAAGCTTACACCAAATCGATGACATTTCGTCCATGTAGTTCTGCAAATTTGCATTGTAATGAAGCACTTGGACTTCCGTTACTATCTCTAAAGCATCTTTGTTGCACTGGACTTTGGTTACCATATGTGAAACGGAACCACGGAAAATTTGCCAAGGGTCTATGAATTAGTTGTGGTTCAGTTTCCCCTCTTCGTTGGCGAATTTTAGAGTACTAGCTATGAATTTGCCAAGGGTCGCCCACCTCCCCGATCAGCTGCTGCTGGTGAGCTATCTCTTCAACCAGTGAACCATCTTCATGAAGAAACTACAATATTTGCGATGAGCTTGACCTAAGAATTGCTAGCGTCCTACAAAGTACAGGACATTCATTCTGAAGCTAAATTTTGCGATGATGGGCAAAAGTATGATGTACTCCTGACAAGAAGGTGAATTCCTTTCTCAATCCAGAATGTCAAACGCTATGTGTATTAGTTGTCTGATAATTATTCTTTTCAACAACTATAGGTTCAGAAAGGAAAGAGAAGTACAATTCCGGCTGGGGACACAACACAATTTAAATGATTAAAGGAATCTGGCGTTGCAATTCTGGAAGATCCTAAGCATCTGAACTGGTACAACTGATTTGTGGAGTGCGCGTTTTGATCCATTTGAAAATTTGCTACAAAAAAATGCAGCTGAATATTTGGTACTTGGGATTTCAAGAGGGAGAAAACTGAATCAGTTTGTCGTCCAGGCCTTCCAGAGGAAGGAGCATCTACGTCGCAGCAACTCGCCTTCTCCAGGCGCATGTAGAACACCTTACTAGACCCTGTAATCAGACCATCTGGATGTATTTGGCTCTTTAAATTTACAATGAACCAATTTCTAAAATATCTTCTAATCATGCTATCTGTGTCTGTGCACTGGGACTATTACTGCATGTTTGGTGCTTTTGACCTTGCTATCTGATGCATGTATGTGTACAGTAGTTCTTCAAGAAGGGCCTGACTCCTCGGTCCTTGCTTTACTTATATTTCATCAATTTATCTTATTGATGCTTTTTAATCATCCTATTAATAGTACATGGTTTTAGACTAATGATCCTTGTTGTCTTATGAAAAAAAAATTATGTGGTTGCTTAAATGTATTGGAGTTATCCGTCCACATGATCGTCTGATATGATTCATTCTAGACCCTTGACCCTACAAAATTAAACTTTGAATTTCACACTAGATCTTATTTTTCAGCTCCACCTCGTGCACGGGATGTGTCCTCCTCCCCCGATTTTCCCAGCTGATGCGCCACCGGCCCAGTCCCTTCGTTCCTGCTCCAAGTTAGTGTCTTAGATTGCTTTGTTTGCATCAGAATATCCCTAATTGTCTTAATTGGTCACGTTATGTACTTCACTTCGTTTTTTCTCAGAGATATAATTAATTGTTCATAATATTGCACGTCCTCAATCGAATTGGATCTATTATCGTGTAGAATAATAGATTCCTGATGTAGTGTTGTTAATATGTTGGCCAGATCAGAATCGACGAAGTGACATGGTGAAATGTCATCTAGCCTAGCTTGTGGAGATGCTTATATGACTGGAGCAAGCTGTTTCGTGGTGCATGTATGAATACAGATTGGCCTATAACACACAAAATAAGAAATAAAAAGAATTTTGTGTGGATGCAGCGGCGGGCTGGCGGGCGGATGGTGCAGTCGACATATGCCAAAGAAACAAGCAATGCTGTGCAGTCTGTATGGCAGGCTGGCAAAAGGTGTAACACGGTCTTAGCGGAAAGCCAGCAGACATGTCGTCTGATGCAAGTCTTCCATCCATGTCGAAAAACAACATATGCAAGAGCAGCGAGAGGTGTGTTCTTCAGTTCTTCACGGAAACAATTCTTAAAAAAACATCGGTTTGTCTTTCTAAGTATTTATTACTTGATGATCTGTTAATGCAGACTCCGGTATTTGGAATTCAGACTGCGCCTGCATCTCTGCCACCAACATCCATGGGTGTTCCAGGGGCTAATGCACCATCATTTGGTCCTCAAGGGAGTCAAGGTCAGGCACATCATTTGGTCCTTCTTATTAAGATTCAGAAAGTGTTAAAAAAGAGATTTTTTTTATGACTTGACGAGAATGCAGTGGGTAAAATACGAAACCAAAGTTGTGTTAACTGAAGAACTTGAAGTGTTCTTGCACATGATTTATGACAACTAATAAACCCAAAATTATCAGAATGCATGCAGAAATATGGTCTGGATTCTGAGAAGCTCCATGTTCTTGTGGGGCGTGTATAGGCATGTTTAAGTGTGTAGATGGAAGAAGGAAAATTAATCCTCAATGCTCGTCTTCCAATTATAGGGCCTGCTAGAGCAGTGGCCAGATGGCGGCAAGTGCAGTAGCCAGACGTCTCCCATCCTTGCGAGATCTTGACATGTTGTTGATAGATCCCTATCGCTGCTGCACAAACCATAGAGATCTTTGTTCATCTTTGTAGTTTATATTCCCTTTATGGTTTTGTAGTTTAGCCGGTTCATAAGATGAATCGTGACATTGAAATTTAAGTGGTTCTGGAGAAGTAATTCTGCAGCTGCACCACCACCACTAAGAAATTAATTCTGATATGCCTTTGGTCAGGAAAGTAATTATTTTGCCTCGGTTTCCTTACATGTCCACTCCGAGGAGACAAAATATAGTCAAAAGAATAAGTGATGCAACACTGTTTTTGAGATTTTGTAAATTTCAATTTGTTTGGCACACTGTTTTGAGATTCTGTATATATTGAATGTAGGCCTTGATAGCTTTTTTTTTCTTACAACAAATGAAACACTGTAAATTTATAGGCAAAAAAGGTTCTTCGGGGCATCAAAGGTGGACCAAAGCTGGGCAGGAAAGATGGAAAGGCGAAGTGTGGATGGAAAACAGAGAGGGAGATGGATACATATCTTATGTAGTGGGGTACAAGAAGGGGATAAAGAAGATCAGATAAGCAAGTGGTATGGTCACCACAACGAAGGTACCATGAGGATAGACATTTGTAGAGATGACATTGGAAACTAGAGAACAACTTCTTCATCAGTGCTGCAATATTTGGCTCGCTCTGTAGCAAATTAAGGGTTCTTTACAAAAAAAACAATCTAATTTTCTGAGCTATACACTGTATTTGTTTTTATTCAAGTCTATTGCGATCGCAAATGTGATACTTTTTTAACACAGTGTGATACCTTTGTTCTCGTGAAAGAATAATGAGGACAAACATTGTTTTAAAAGTGCTGCATCTTTCATTATGTGTAAACAAGACTTCTAGGAGTAATACAATGGTGACATAGGAGTGGGGTGACTACGAACTACGAAGTAGTGAAGTACAATGGTGATTTGTTGGAGTAGGGTAACTACAAAACATAATCGTGGGTAGGAAGGAAAGAAAACTTGATGGTCCGTGGCAACGCACGGGCATTCAACTAGTACCATATATACACTTGTTTCTAGCGTGTGATTCTGTGGAAACATCATATCATGTACTCCCTCCATTCCAAATTAACTGAAGCTCTAAAACATATCAACATCTACAAGCACCAGTTTAGCTTTATTAGATTCATCATGCGATATAGTTTTATACTATATAAATTTGACGTTGTAGTTTTTGACATACTTTTGTATAAACCCGGTCAAACTTAGAGAAGTTTGATTTATGACAAACCCCTAACTTCAAATAATTTGGAACATGGTATAAAACAATGTCTATGGTATATATACTGTACATGTTTACTGTTGCAAAAGAATACATACTGTGTATTCTGTATACAAATTGTATTGGTGGATCAAATCACACCAACTCCAATCTGGAGTGAAAAGAATATCCAAAAATAGCCACCTAGTAGGTGTACTACCTGATCAATCCTGGTATACTTCACTGTACCTCCTGCGAACTCCATGGAAACCAGATTTTAGGTCCAGTTGCTGTAGCCTCGTATTATCAGTCTGTATACAGCAGCGAAATTCTGATCAGAAACCATTTGGGGGGGCAAAACAAAGAAATAATATTATGCAGATATGTAATATACTATCAAACTCAAAACTCCATTGCTGGCCCATTGCAAAGTACATAGAGCTGGAGTCAGATTCCCAAAGCCACTGAAAACAACAAAGATTTCTCTGAAAATTGGCTTGTTGAGTCTTGACAGGGTGATTAACAATAATGCAATACCCTACTGAAGTTTTGCGGTGAAACAAGATTGCTCTAAGAGCAAGTGCATTCAAACATCCCCAAGATTGCTCTAAGAGCAAGTGCATTCAAGCATCCCTTGGTAGGCTGATGCACTCCACCAACAGGGAGGCAGGGACTACATTTCTGCCGCTGTGAAGCAGATGCAAACAAGTGGAACCTCACACATCCTGAGCGGGGCATCAAACAGTTCAATAGACACAAGAACGAAGTTTGGCGGCTGGATGCCGGAAACAGGACAACGTGCCTGCTGCAAGGAGGACTGACAGCAGCAATCTCGGCTACCATATTGCGATGGGGATCGTGAGGCACAATATTTCCTCATGTGATGTTGCTGCCAACTAATTAGGGCATTGTCTTTTGTTTGCAAAATCTTTCCAAGATTATGGTAAAGACAACCTAGTAGGAATTTGCCAAGTCTAACATAGGCCTCACATGCAAGCAAACGGGAGCATAGTCATTTGACTCGTTTCAGGATGTATTCGTTTGACAGATAACCCAACAACATTTTGCCCAGTACCTCACCGGCTATCTGGACAAAATTGTCATGTCGTGATCCGATTCAGATGGAAACAAACAAACCTGAAGAGTCAAAGCGTGCTGGAATTGATCGCTACTGCACTATTGGCCGATTTTAGACGCGTCCCAGTCTCGCAGACTAGCAAAGTGCGACACATTGCGTCGGCATCGAAACAGGATTGGTCTATTCTGATCGTCGATCTCCGCAGGGAACGCTCTCACGAACAGGCGCATCGCGACCAGATGGCAACCGGATCGGGATCGAGGAGAGGGGACGAGCTGGCAGGATTCTGCTTACCGAGGTGAACCGGGGAGATGGAGAGCCAGAGCACGAGGGCGCAGAAGAGCAGCAGCAGCGGGATGCAGTGGATGGCGCGCCCCAGCGACCGCGTCCGCGCGGCCTCCCGCCGCCCCGCCGCCGACAGCGGGTCGAACGTCGGCAGCGCCGCGTCGTCGCCGTGGTGGCTCGCCGAGGACGAGGCCGAGGCCGCGTCGCCGCCCTCCGACACGCGGGTCCCGCTCGACGAGCGCCGCATCTATCCGCCTCCGCCCGCGCGGCCCCTCCCGACGGGATCCGAGGAGCGAGATGGACGACGCGGTGGCCGCCGGCGCGGTGTTGTGGTGCTGCCGTTGTCGGCGTTGGGCGGGCGGGTTTGTGCTTCGCCTCCGCGGTGTGGTTGGAATCAGATTTTGACTGGTTTGGTACGCCTCCCTCCACCTCGAGTCCACGACTCCACCTCAAGTTGTCGAACATTTTTCTATGATGGCTTCGAACGACAGCATATAGGTGTGGAAACACGTTAGAACATGTGGACACACCAATTTGTAATAGTTTTGCTTGAAAATAGTTAAAAATGCGAGGAAATACGTGAGTGGCATCTGGCAGCGGTTTGGTCCATGGATGCCACGAGGGACTTCACATCCATGGCTTCGTGGTGTCTTTGGTCCAAACGTATACCGAAAAGAATACAACCTTTGGCACTTCGTCTTCCCATTCTCACTTAATTCCGATCGCCATCAATAACCAAACCTTTCTCATGTTCATGGGAATCTCCGTAAGTGCTCTGAAATTCGAATGTCACGATTCAACATACTTCCTCCATACACTAATATAAAACACTGGACTTACCATTTCAATTTTCTTGATTCAAATGTATCTAGACTTATTTTGTAGATATATTCAATCATTTTAATATGTATGTAGTCAAAATTGAAAGTATGTCGAATGTCTTATATTGGTGAACGGAGGGAGTACCATAAATTTGTCGCATGTCATCTTGACACAAATCATACTATAATTATTCCAAGCTTCTCATAATCCCAAAAAATAAACATAGGAAATCAAAACACGAGGTATTATTGCCGTATTGGTGTTATCTTTTCTTGAATTGATTGCTACAAATCTGTTACGCTGAATTGAAATTGACATGTAAAAGGGAGAAAAGGATTTTTAAAAGGCTACTGAAGAGATGATGAATTGAAGGTCCCCTACGTTGTCGTCGACCAAGGTTTCTCCATCGTCATCGGCGTGAGTGGGGTTTGCGAGATGGGGGAAGGAGACGGGGAGAAGTTGAGGGGTGGTTAATTCGATTTCACGCGAGGTGTGTTCTACAAAGTGCTGGTGCGGGCTGATCCATAAGGTGGACCACGAGTTGATTTTCCAATTTCTGAGGGGCTAAAATTCAAAAGTGGACCACGTACCATGACCGATTGCAACTTAAAAGTAAACAATAATAAGGAGATTCCACATATCACCCCAATGTTTGGACCCATCGAATTTCAGCTTGATATTTTTTGGAGGACAACTAGGGTGGGTGCAATCTCACATGTAGGGAGCAGGGCGCTCGTGGTGTCATGGAGGGCACACCACGTGGCTGCGACACATGCCAGGAGAAACAATTTCTGGGTGGAGGACGCACGCGGGATTTTCGCTTTTTCTGTATTTAGCCGGTGCAAAAAAATGCACTCAACAAGTATATAAAATGAACTCAACCAGTATAGAAAATGCATCAGATTCAAAAGATTCAAAAGACAGTGGAACAAAAGGCATGAATTTCAAATATAGTATAGTGGTCCTTTTCGCATATATTGCATAGGGATCATTTGTCCTAGGCATGTTGCAGGCTGCAACCCGTCACCACGGTTTCGTCAAGCATTCATATATATAGATCTTGAATTGAGCATATTGGTTGTTTTCACCTATTTTCATACGGTGCATTTTTCATAGCGCGTGGTGCGGGCTGTGACCCGTCAGAAGGGAGGACATCATTAAATTGAAGTGAAACACATGAACATGACATTCATGCAGTCATGACACATAACATGCACTCACGACCAGTGGCGGAGCTTGGGCCAAGTGGCTGGGGCAAATGGACTACAGGGGCATGTTGGGCCACTATTAGGGGAACAAATATGCCAAATACTATCGATTTTGGAGGTAAATGGGCTCAGTAGTGATTTTAAGCTGATTTTTTCTTGAGGGGGGGGGGGGGGGGGGGGGGGGGGTGGCCCCCTGACTTCTACATAGCTCTGCCACTGCTCATGAAAACACATTCGGATGTAGTGCATTGAAAAAGCAGTGCAATATAAAATCAAAGGTACTACAAACAATGCACTCAAGGTTGTGAAAAATATCTCAACGAAACATATCAACATGACATCAAATTTAAGAGGTCGGTGGGACTAGCATAGACGTGAACACAGATCATAATTTGAACGCTCGGTTCAAAAGTTTTTTTCATATCCATGAAAAAAGAAACAAAAAATACCAAATTCATATTGTGCCCTCTCCACCAAGGGGACCCACAACGTGACAAGTGGCGATTTGTGATTCGCTATCATCGCCACTTGTCATGTGGAGAGGGAAGCCTTCTTCTAGCGTTTCAATATATTGTGTTTAACATTAAAATTGTGTTATGTTTTTTACTTTAGGAGTAAAATGTGGAGTAATATTTCTTGCACTCAACCTTTTTTACTTCACTCCAAATTTCCGATAAATGGATGGCAAAAGCATATTTACTTTCCTTTTCATTTAGAAATTTCACATTTCGTAAAAAATTGTAGAAGTACAACAAAAAATATATAATACTCACTCCATCCTGAATTAGTGGTCACAAATTTTTCTAAATACTTTTGTATCTACACACTAAAATAATTCAAAATACATCTATATTTAGATAAATATGCATCAACTAATTCGGGGCGGATTGAGTATGTGAAATATGTACCAATACTAGGTTTCTCGAGACACAAAATGGTATACAACGGAATAATTTTAGAAGTGGACTAGTGGAGTGAATATTTTATTTGACAACAAAAATATTTATTTTATACGTATAAAATATCTGAAGATTTTTTTAAACGTATGGTACATTTTCATGGGTTGAAACAAAATTCAAAGGCAAACGCTAGGCGCCAGTCGGCTGTAGCGAAGTCCTGCTATAGCCGCCTCAGGAGCCGTCCGATTTAATTAAGTGATCTCGCGCGTCCGTTCTATGTAGCAAAAACGTTTCGCGTGTAGCTTTTTTATTTGTGTATGTAACATCCCATGTAGCAACAAATATTTCAGAAAATGTTGCGTCTGCTGAATGTAGCAAAAAAAATCCTACGCAGCAATTTTTATTTGCTCATGTAGCACAGGTGTGTAGCAAAAAATTCCGGTATGTAAAAATTGCAACATGTAGCAAAAAAAAGTGTAGCACTTTAAACACAACCATGTAGCAAAAACCAACAACATATCCAAAAAATCCCAATTTGATTGTAGCAACGTGCTACATCATCCCCTTCACAGAAATGAGCGTAACATGTGCACTAAAATTAATGTAGCAATTTGACCATGCTTACGCAACAAAAACGAGGCTCACATGTAGCAAAATCGCAAGTCGCAAGCAACATCAAAAAAATCTCAACAAAAGCTGGCATCCACCGTCGAGCTTGGAGGCACCACCATGATGGATTTGAGCTCGCCGAGATGAAATCCACCACGCCGAAGGTCAATTGAAGTCAGATCGAGTGAATATCTGACCCATCCACTCGCAGGCGTCCTCTTCTTCGGATCTGGCGTCGTGTGACAAGCTAGCCATCCATGAAGCCATGCGAGTTTGCCTCCGGCGAGCCCGTGCCGTGGAAGCACCCATGGAGGCTGGAGGCACATGGGGAGGGCGGAGGCTGCCGTCGGGGAAGGGCATACTTCCGGAGGTTTCCTCCATGGCGGACCTTCACCATCCATGGAGGCATCGCCATGGCCTGAGCTCGCCATGAATTGGACCCGACTTTGTCGTCGCCAAATCTGACGCTGGTGCAGGAGATGGCCCACGGCAGCATCAGCCAACAGGAGGTAGCAGAGCACCGGAGGAGAAGTGGACGACTGGAGGGCGGAGGTGTGGAGCTCGGGGTGGGCAGTCGAGGCAGGAGAGGAAGGGGTCGCGGTGAGCTGAGATGAGGAGGCGGGCTCCGCCGGCGGTAGTGCTAGCGGGATGGAGAGGGAGACGAGCGCTGGAGTCAGGAACGAGGAGCAGAGAAAGGGACGCGAGGAAGGAGGAGGCGGTCGGGGAGCTAGGCGAGATGGCGGCGAGCGGCGGCAGTGCCGTGCGTGTACGGTAATTCGAGAGGATAAGATGGGCTCTGTAACGAGGGACGCGAAGGAGAGGAGGCGAGATGGGCTGTGGTGCTTCGTACGCGTCTTCAAACCGACTGATGGATCAGTCGGTTGGTGTATAGAGTTTTCCAAATTCAAAACTAGAGTAAACATCCACATACAAGAATATTGTATTGAACATACGTGATTATTTTCATGGATGACGGAATTTTTATTTATTTATTTCTATGAATGTTGTAATATATATTTTTTACTATTAAATGCAATTCACATACTATATCCCTTATTTATAGAATCTATCTATCTATACTTCTTATAAAGCAAAACCCCACTAAGTGCAATTAATATTTTTCTATCTCCACATGCAAGCTATCCACATCACTTGCTATTTTAGCCAATCAATTGTCCATATCATCCCACTAATATTCATTAATTATTTTCCATCTCTACATGCATGCATCCACATCATCTTTTTTAGCCCATCAAATTTTCCACATCATTCTTTTTTGTCCGTACGAATGATAAGATACACCATGTAGTTATGTAGTTATTCAAGTAAATCATGTGCAAGTAGAGCACCAGAATTAGTTTCACCAGTAAACTTTTTGTTAATTATTTTCAATGATGAAATCATATGGCTATTATTCGAAATTATAGGTTATTCTATATGTATCCACTCAAAAAAATAAAAATATTATGCAACACCATCAACAACATCCGTCTTTTCAACCCGTTGATATATTCTTATCTATATTAATCAGATGCACCCCTAAATCAAACGATATTTAAACTATAAAATACATATACATTACATGTCTACAAAATCTAGCCTCTTTACTGCCATTACTAACTAAATATTGCATATTTCCTTAGTTAAAATCAGGTTTCATATGCTTTATTAGATTTCTTAAAAGGTACCCGATGCAACGCGTGGGGTGTCATTCTAGTATATATAAAACGAAAATCACAAGCTAGATGTGCCAAATGGGCCTGGACTGTCATTTGGCTCAGCCTACTCAGTAGGGCCCATTTGGCTTCATCAGCGATAAACCCACGAAGAGAGGGTTAGAAGGGAGAAGACGGCGAAATATCCGAAACGAGCTCGTGGAAATGGCGACGACGGTGGTGCCGCTCGCCGCGGCCATGGCCGCCGCTCCCAGGGCGGCTCGCACCCTGGTCCCTCCAGAAAACGCTCCGTTTCTCGGGATCCGCCTGCGCCTCTGCCTCTCTTCGCGGGGCGTCGCCTGCGCCCTTCGCCGGCCTTCCAAGTACAAGGTACTTTACCCTACAAGCAGCTCCCTCTCCCTGCTGTTTTGGTGCGTCCTGTATGCGTATGCCTGGTATATGGTTGGAAGGATTAGCTTTGGATTAGGTAGGTAGGTACGTGAATACAGTTTAGGTGGTGGTGCCTGTCCGCAATTGGTGACACCCTGTTCCTGTAAATCCTGGAGCTGTCTGGTGACCTTGTTTTCGTTCATTGAAGGGAAGATTTCTGGTAATTGGTGAAGTGTATGTACCGCCAACCTCCAGGAATTTGAATGAACAATATGCTGGGTTTATTTTAAAGATTTTATGTGACGTTGCTCTGCGTAATTGTTGTGGCATCTTGATGTAGGCTGTGTGTGAACCAGTTGTGTGGCCATAAAATGTGACTGAAATGCTTGTTGACAAAAGCTTCTGTATTCCAGACTAAAATTCAGAACGAGGTAGTGCTAGAAGAGGATGCCACTGATGGTGGTGGTGATGATGACGACGAGGAGGGTGGGTTGGAAGCACTTTTCAAGCAGCTGGAAGAAGATTTGAAGAACGATGATTTATCTGTCGAGGATGATGATGATGAAATATCAGAGGAAGATATGGCCAGGTTTGAACAGGTATTGGCAGAAGCCATTGGAGATGTCGAAGGTGCTGATGAACCTGCAGTGGATTTGGTGTCAAGCTCCAAAGTTGATGGTACTGATGAGGTAACAGAAGCAGTCGAACAGCCACAGCTGAAAAACTGGCAACTCAAGAGATTGGCGCGGGCACTGAAAATTGGTCGCCGTAAAACTAGCGTAAGCAGATAAAAACCCACTTGTGATCTATTTAAACTTTCTCCTCTTAAATCGGCTGAATTTCTTTTTGACGTAAATTCTTAATTCAAAACTGATTTTTTTCCTTCGCCTTTCATGAATTGATTTTCTTGCAGATGAAAAATCTTGCGGGGAGCTTGGCCTGGATAGGGGTTTGGTAATTGAATTGCTCCGTAATCCACCTCCAAAACTTCTGCTCATGTCTGATTCTTTGCCTGATGAAGCGCCTTCTAAATCTGAGGTCAAAGAAATAAAACCTTCTCCAGTAGCTGATGAGGTCGTAGTTGATGAGATTGATGTCACTGAAACTGAGCCACAGATGGACCTTCCGATTCATGTCATGAGCAACGAATGGTCTGCACAGAAAAGATTGAAAAAGGTGCAACTGGCGACACTAGAAAAAGTTTACGTCAAATCCAAACGCCCCACTGTAAGTAATTTTTACACGGAGACCATCAGTTCCATTCAATGTATTTTTGCTATTGCTTAAAAATTTAGCTTATTTTTTGTAATTTATCATCACTTACTTTGGTGCTGCATTTATAACAGAATACCATGATTAGCAGCATAGTTCAAGTTACAAGCCTTCCACGAAAAACCATTATTAAGTGGTTTGAGGATAGAAGGGAGCAAGATGGTGTACCAGACCGACATGCTGCATACAGGAGATCCCTATCTGAGACGGTAGCTAGTTGATAACTTCAGATAAGCTTGTGTTACAGTGTTCTCTTTGAAGTTTGAACTGCGTACAATGTAAATTCTGAACTGTGAAGTGCAGCCAATGTCACCAGCCCAACATGGCATATGATTTATAGTATTATAATTATGCTCTGACAGACACAGGCCAATGTGACAGGTATAACTCCTAACTGCCACCTTGCCATTTTTATTGGCTTCACTATGGACCACCGTTTTGACTATTGGTTTCACTAGCTGTTGGTTTATGGTCAGTTGGCCAGATCTTAATTTTCCCTATGGTAATGATCATGGGTCCTATCAGTTTCTTGTTAGATGAATTTTCTGGTGTGGAAGCATGGTGTTCCACATGATCCTTGTCCTAGTCCGGTATCGTGGGGCATGTGACCAGTATTTATTTTCTTTATTTTATGCACTTGATGCAAGATTTTCAACAGTATTAGGTATTCCAGTCTACTCCCTCCGTTCCACAATATATGACGTTTTAGCATGTGTGCATGTTCACATATATGTAGATGTATGTAGACATGTTTTAGTGTGCATGTTCACTCATTGTAGCATTTAGACAATATATGTGAGAGACAAAACGTCTTATATTATGAAACGGAGGGAGTAGCTCTTTAAGATAAAGTTGTCTGAAATTTAATTTCATATGTTTGGAGAATTCGTGGCAGTGTAGCTAAGACCTGTGGATCAGCAGTGTGAAGTATTTGATTTTCCCATCTTGACCTGAATGTCTACAGTCCT
This sequence comes from Poa pratensis, assembly GCA_947311845.1. NCBI lineage: Eukaryota > Viridiplantae > Streptophyta > Magnoliopsida > Poales > Poaceae > Poa > Poa pratensis. Next base: position 27,552,513 of record CAMZMU010000068.1, read on the forward strand.
GGTAGGTCACTTGTAATAATGTATCAGCTAGATTGTGTCCATGCATCTTTGCAGCTACGGTAATCAGGTGTTGATGTCTCTAGTGTAAGATTTTTGGACTGATGAGTTAGCTCAGCTGTTGTCAGTCTTCACTGGTCATGAGAGCCTCACAGTCTCAGCTGGTAGGCAGTAGTTTTAGGTGGTACATACACTACGTGTATCTACAGAGCAGACGTCTTGACACTTCTGTAAGACTATTTTTTCCGATGTTTTAATCTTTGCAACTCTGGTGAATTATGTTCTTGAGTTTTCACGATTCATAACAGGTGTGCTTGTTAGCAACGAGTACACACCACATACTGTGTGGGGTTAGGGGCATCGGAGAAATCGAGTAGCTTCTCACTCACCAAAAGAAAATCATGTGGAAAGAGAAAGAAGGAGGAGGTAACAACTGGGAATAATGAGTTTTTTCTCTGCTACAATAAAGATAATGAGGATGGAAAGTAAGAAGAATCTGGAGCTAGTATGATAAAGAGAAATACTGACAGGGAGAAAGACATGAGGGGATAGAGAGGCAGAGGGGAGAAATAAATTTGGAGAAAACTGTTGGCAGTTTTTATCACCTTTCTTTTGAATGATATAGGTAGTGATTGTACATATGTCTAGCTAGTGATTGTACACATCTCTTTATTGACAATATGCAGGCCCCTTTGGCCCTTTCCACTCTACCCTGCCTAATGATGATTGGTTGTTTGCTGATGCTGACTAGAACCGAATACAATTGCCATTTGCCTTTGGTTCCTTTTTCTTGGACCCTCGGACATCTTATTCAGATGTACTACTTCTTCATTAACCGAATTCTGGTAGTGATTCTTCATATGAAAGGTAAAGTTCTTACTACCCAATTTGGTCATTTATGTTTATCGTTTTAACGCCGACGCCGTATCATGCACGCATCTTAAATCTTTTTCCTGGATCCTGTTATATTGACACATATTACTGGCACTTCACATCATGGATTTGTGCTGGTCGCTCTCTGTGAATTGTCTTGGCTCTCTAGTGGGTTGGGTGATGTTTAGTTGGACAGCTGGATTCTCTTTCTTCCACATGCTTGTGTGGTGGAAAAGTAAAACCATGGGCATGTCGATCAAAATTCAAAATAGAAAACTCCAATAGTTTTATCATTTCTGACAGTTCTCGTAGCACAGTTTTACCTGCACGTAGACTAATCCCTGCACAAGTTGGTTGATTAGTTATTGCAAGACAGGCCCTGGTAGCACGGCTGTTGACCGCTCTCCTGTCTGTACGTTAATGGCTGTCTCTTTCCGTTCACATATATACACACAGGAAGCCCGCGAGGGCAGAGCAACCACCTCAGAAGACACATACATACTTCAGCTTACCCTTGCCTCTTGTGTTCTCTCCATATCTTGCAGTTACAGATAAGCTCGTTCCTTGGCGGAGAGGAGAGGTGGTTTAGATACAGATGGAAGGGTTACAGAGATCGTCGTCGACTTTCAGAAGGTCCGGTTCGTCAGGCCTGGTCTGGGATGAGCGGTTCCTGACCGAGGAGGTAGAGGCGCAGGCCGGCGATGGCAGCAAAGATGAGCCCCAGCCGGACCTGCGGCGTTCCCGGAGCGCCGGTGGCCTTGGCATGCTGTCACGCCGTGCCGGTGGTGGAGGAGACGACAAGAAGCAGCAGAAGAAGAGAAGCAGGGCAGAAGGAGGAGGAGCGCGATCCGCAGGTGTTCCGGACCAAGGACGTGGCCCGGACGTCGACCCGCCTTCGCCCAAGGTGTCCGGCTGCATCCTCTGCTCCATCTTCTCCGGTTCAGGCTCCGGCTCAGCTGGACGCCGAGGAGGACGCGCCAAGGCGAAGAAGACGAAGCAACGGTGATGCGATTGTGCCGCAGTTCTTCGGTGTGAAGTTGCAGCCATGGTGGACGTGAGCGTGTTTATACTGGACTCTGGAGTGATATACATACTGCTATGGGTTTGTACTCTGGCTCTGCGTAGCCTATAGTACATGTTAGGTTAGTTTAGTTCATGTTTTGGCGAGTTCATCGATCCAGATCCATTGGCAGCAGCAGCTGAGATCCGGTATGTTCTCCATCTGGCGCAATCCTTTTTGCTCTTTCCCTCTCTCTGAAGCCGCTGCTGGGTCTGGATCGGTCGGTGATCTATCTATATCTTGATTGCTTTGCATGTGAGTGTGAGGTGTTGGTACTGTACTGTTGCATGTAGTAGTATGGAGTATGTCTGCCTACCTGCCTGGGAGTTGCAACCATAAACAATTGGGAGGTGTGATTAGGGAAAACATATGGTTATGCGCGAGGGCATGTGAGTTTGCGGTGTGATTTGTGAATTCTTTGGTGGTTTCGTTTGGCCAGAGAGGATTGATTGGTCCCCTGGTGCACATGAATACACATGATTGCCGCGGAAGCTACGGCGAATTTCATACTCCTAACTTGGGATTGGGAGTCTCGTATACACATCATCCAGAAATGTAAGTGTTTTTTCCCGTTTAAAAAAATGAAAAAAAAAAGTTTCAAGAAAAGTAAGGGGCTGTTTGGGAGCGTCGTTTTTTTTGAAGTATTCTGAGAATGATTCGGTTTTCGAAAATACTGAAGTATTGAATACTTTGGGTGCCAAACCAAGCCTAAGTGTTTTTGAGCATTGACATAGTCCAAAATGGTACTTTGACTTGATGCTTGGACGGGTGAATTTCGTACTTTTTGCAGTACATGTTATGATGAACCTAGCACTACCAAGTTGTTATTTTGAATGCTGGTAGTTTCTTATTTATAGGTGGTCAAAAAGTTTGACCAATACAAATTCTAAGCGAACCAGCAACGGAAGAGTAGGTCTTAGGGTTGGTCCGGTGACGGTGAGTGGCCATGACCGGAACATGCGCTGGGCATTGATCCTAGTCGACATCTCAGTCAGCTGAACCTCAAGAAACGGTGGGGATTGTAAGAGCAACGAAGGACCAGAGAAGGGTGTATACAATCCATCCATGATTGCGCGTGACAGAGGCAAGGCGGCCACATGACGGTGTAGTAATTAACAACCAACAGGGCCATTGAAACAGCACATGGCTTACATGATGATCTTGTTGGTATCATAACTCTCGCAGAGAAGAAACTGTTTTTTTAGTTGGTAGCACATGGCTTACATGATGATCTTGTTGGTATCATAACTGTTCGTGCTGGATCGGTAACACTGATTTCATCTCGCAGAGAAGAAGACGGATTGGTCTTTTTAATTGGGTTGGTGAGTGATTCGAGCTTCTTTGCGTATTACGACCCTACGCTGGTCGTTTGATGGTTTTGATTGTTCAATGCAGACGGCCTGTTCTGGTCAGCGCGTGTGTACCAATTCGTACATGCTCAAGCACATGTGGATTATCCGTTTGACCGTGCGTTTCGTTATTAGTACTTTATATGTTTATCCACATGTGGATTATCCGTTTGACCGTGCTCAGTGGGAGGCGACGTTCCCATCGACAGCGAGATGTCCGTGATGACTTCATCAATCTCAAGACTCGACCCGCCGACTCGGTCTCTCGAAGGTACTCATAGGGGTAGGGCGTGCGTTCATAGGGGTGAGTGTGTGCGCGTATATATGAGCGACTGCGTTGTACTGTGTTTCGCAAAAAAATAAGTGTTGAGTCGATGACGACCGTGATAAGTGATTTATAGATTGATTATGATTTGGACCATTCAACTAATTTGGTTCTATCATGAGACACCATACCGACCAATTGTTTAATCTCAAAATAAAACAAAAAATGTTGGCACGGATGACGACATTGACGCCATCCGTGCCGACATTGACATGAATTTATCTCTGAATTCCTGGATTCATACAACCGACACCACTGTCGGAGCGTCCGGTTTGGCGAAGTCCCATTTTGAGAGTCTCATTTGTTTGTTCCTACGAAACTTACATTCTTGGATAGAAGAAGACTTGGACTTCTCCTCTCTTCCCGTCTACAGTGCAGAGAGGCGATTTCTTGAACCCACCGCATCTCCCCACCTCGCTCGCCTCCGATACGTGGATTTCTCCGCCTCCGCCGGCCGCTCCGGCGGCGGGAGGCTGGGAATCCACGGATCGAGGCTTGTACATAGTGTAGGGGTAAGTTTGGTACATGCCGGCGGCGTCTTGGAGGCGGGGAAGCTGCTGGTTTCGTGTTTGGTGTCGGCGTGCTCCCCTTCCGGCGACGGCGCTCCTCGGAGCTTCTTCGTCAAGCGGCTGACTTCCTCGAGCTCGGCGGTCCACGGATCGGGCGAGTTCGTCGTGCCCTGTCCGGGATCGACTAGGCGGCTGTCCCGGTGTTTGAAGTTCAAGGTGAAGATGGCGTTGAACCTTTCCGCGATGACGACGGCGCTACGGCGAGTAGGGTCCTCGCACCCGGCGATTGGCGTCTTCCCGGATGCCAAGGGGTTGGCTCCTATCCAAGGCGTGAAGCGGAGCAGCAGCAGCGGCGCGTCACCGACAGCTCCGTTGTGTCGGGACCTAGGAGAAGAAGGACTTCTTTGTAATTTCTTTTTCTTTCTGGGCCTTTCTGTAAGAACGGTGGTTTAATGCAATCTGAGCTAAGCATGTTCGTGCTAGATCGGTAACACTGATTTCATCTCGCAGAGAAGAAGACGGGTTGGTCTTTTTAATTGGGTTGGTGAGTGATTCGAGCTTCTTTGCGTTTTACGACCCTAAGCTGGTCCTTTGATGGTTTGATCGTTCAATGCTGACGGCCTGTTCTGGTCAACGCGTGGGTGCCAGTTCGTCCATGCTCAACCACATGTGGATTATCCGTTTGACTGTGAATTTCTTTCATTTTCTATGTTTATTATCCACACATGCTCGTGATGACGACCTGTTTAATAATATAGTTGTAAAAGAAAAATGATGAGTTGATGACAGACCGTGACTTATAGATTGATTATGATATGGACCATTCGCCTAATTTGGTTCTACAATGAGGCACCAAACAGACAGGTTTTTATCTCGAAAAAAAAAAGACCAATTTTTGTTTACTGCTGACTTGATATGAACAAAAAAATGATTAAGTACTATTTCTGTTTTTTATGGAGACTCACGCACTCGCCATCAGACCACGAGGCATCCAACATACTCCCTCTGATTCTAAATAAAAACGTTAGTATAACTACAGATTTATACATCGCATGTTTATTTTCCAACCCCCGCGTCGCCTCTCCTCTGGCGACACGGGGGAACCGCCACCGCCGCCGCCTCTAGCACCTCGCCCCTCGCTTCCCCGTGCCGCCGCCGCCGGAGGAGGGCAGCAGCAAAAGGCCGGCTGCTCCCCGAGGATGGTGGCGGCAGGGCGCGTTCTCGTCTCCCGCGTGGAGACACTCCTGGCGGCTCGATTCGTAGAGGGTCGGTGGAGCGGCGGTGTCAGCACGCGCGGCGGCACTCGGAGCAGGGCTACAGCGACGGTGCGGTGGTCGGAGGCGAGCGCGATTCGCCGTGGTGCTGCGGCGGCGGGAGTTGACCGGGCCCGATCTGGGCCTGGGGCGGGCCGCACGGGCTGCAGCCACGGGAGGATGAAGGTGGCGACGCAGGAGGCTTCTGGGCGCGATGGAGGTGCCATTGGTGGCAGAGCTGAGGGGCGGAGGTGCCGTGCTCCGGCACCGCTGCAAGGAGGTGGTGGCAGAGACTCTGGCGCGGAGGCAGGAGATGGCCTCTCCTGCCGCCGTGCTCCGGCGTCCGGCGGCGTGGAAGCCGGGGCGGCGGCCCCGGACAGTGGCGGCTACTCCGGCGGAGCGGCTGAAGCGGGCATGGCCTTGGCAGCGGCCGTGGAAGGTGGTGTCGCGACTGCCGCGGCATGCGGTGGAGCTCGGTGGTTGACGACATGGCCGAGATGCCATCCTGCTGCTCCCGGAGCTTTGCGGTCGGGTTGAACTCCGGGCGAAAGCTCGCATGGACTTCGGTCAGTGCCGACGACGGCGGCGCCCTCGGGCGTCGTTCCCTTTCTTGATTGCGTCGTCGTGGAGCTTTTCGACCTCGTCTAACGCGTGGTGGTTCCAAGTTCTCCGGGTGAAAATCTTTGCTCCTTCGTGAGCGGGCGGCGGTGATGGTCTCGTCACTACCTTGTTGGAGGCGCCGCTTTGGAGCCCTTGGCCAGCGCGGTGCAACGGTTTCGCGACGGATGTGCAGAATGACGTGTGGTCGTGGGCGGTGGATGTCGGGGCGGCGGCTCCGGAAGGTGGTGGTGCGTCGAGGTGGCGGCCTCGATCTCCCAAGCTACGGCGGTTCTATGAGGCAGAACCGTTGTTTAGTGTGGGTTTGGGTGGCGACCTGGATGAAGACTGTTTGGGCAGAGGGTTCGTCGACCCGACTAGATCATTTTCGGGTAATGCGAAAGTCGATCTGGTTGCTACACCGGGGCGGCGGCCCTGGAATAGGTGGTTTTGGTGGTAACCTGGATGAAAACTGCGTGGGCAGAGGGTTCGTCGACCATGACTGGATCACTTTCGAGAAATGCGAAGGTCGATCCGGGGCGGTTGCCCCAGAGCAGGTGGCGTGTGTTGTGGCGTTTGTCGACTTGGGTCGTGTGGGCGGCGGGTCGCATCGTTTGTGTCATTCTTTTGTACAGATTGTATGGTTTTTGGACCCGATTTCCCTTATAAACTAGATCAACTCTTTCTATCTATTCGGTCGGTGGATACGACCATTTTATAGCTCAAAAAATGTTTATTTTCCAGGACACATTTGACGGATCAGACAGAATAACATATTTCTTTTTTTAATTGATCCAACACAACTTTACCACTTACTCCTCTACTATGGGCCGCGTCGGGACGCATCTCGTACACGCTCTACAGCCCCGGTTTTTCCAGGCCCCGTCAACCCGCAAAAAAAAAAGGCGTCGCTGCTTTGGAAATTCTTTCACTGAACTGAGCGGGTTTTGATTGTAATCGTAGTACCAGTGTGAGGATCCACGGGCTTTAAGATTTCTTGCCACCCATTAATCATTTATCTATCTAGGGGCCTTTTATCTAGCTATGGCCCTCACCCCGGCCGGGAATGCTTTGCTCATTCTGATTATTTTTTCCCTTCTAAAAATCTCGAAAAATACATATAGACCAATCTTACCATAACAATGTAGAGAAGAAAGTATACACAACCTCGTATAGGAAAAAATGTTACCTTGTAGTTTTTGTAATGTGCGACACGGTGTATAGAAGATATTCATATGTCTTATGAAATGTTGGTAGTAGTCATAAACAATGTTTAGACATATCAAAAAAATTCCTTGTGTTTACAAAACCGTTCATATCACTCACACAAACACCACGAGAGGCGTTCGTACATATTATTCTCTTTGTTGTCTCAAACACTGTTGGGAGAAAAACAAATACCGGTGAACAAAAAATATCCCATGAACATTTTGTCAAAATTGACGCAAGACAAAATTCCGTTGATGAAAGAATATGTAACTGCAATAAGGATAGAAGGATGAATATAGAGAGATAAATAAATGAGGAAATGTACTTTTAAAATCCTAGTAAGATAAAAAAAACACAAAGACAAAATACAAATGTTCAACATTGCATAGAGTCCAGGTGCATTGCCCGGAAAGTCGAATGGCAGTCGATGTGAAGGGAAAGACTCTTTCGGCTCAACTCGAACATTGGCAATACAACGGGGCACTTATGATTCGATTTGTTGTTGAGAAGCCGACAATGTGAAACTTGGAATCGGATAACGTCGATGAAACATTTAGATGTTGCTTAAGGGAGTGCAACCACGAAAGGCAATATATTCCGCCGTTGATCATGTGATTTCAGACCATTTGTGCGTGTGGTGGCTCCGTTTAGATGTATTTTGCGTTGTGTGTGGTTTTGCTGGGTCAAAACTTTTAACTTGTTCATTTAGAGTGGTTGTTTTCCTATACAGTATATTATTTTTTCTCTTCGAGAAGGGAGCTCAAGCCCGGGCCCTTAATTTGAACTATCGTGTGAACATCAAAAATCAACACGGAGTCGAGTCGGTTGAGAATAATTACATTAATCTTTAGGGTTTGAGAGAGATAAGATTTGTGGATCGAGCCTATTTCATAACGTGAAATCATCAACGAAGTCGGAGTAACTATTCTGTGATTTTCTTTGACCGATGATCGATTGGTACCTCGGTAGCTTAGGATTAGAAACCTCTACGTGACAATTCAATACATGCAAATGACCTCCATTTGGCCATAGCTGCCACCGACACGCGCGAGAAGCGAGATCCACCACCATGCAAAAAGCGCGCTCCATCGCCGATCGACTCGCGTGGCGGACGTCGAGCCACACCGCCGCTCTCCCGGAAAGAGCACGCGACAAAACCGGTTCAGGCACGCGCACAGTCACCTCCACCGCAGCCCTCGCCTACCCGCGACCGCCCTCGTCCGTCCGCTCCACTTACCCAGATTCCACCCACGTCCCTGACCCGACGGGCCCAGCGGCCCGCGCGTCGGCGGGGCGGCTGGCGGGTGCGAGGCCGGGAGCGCGGCCACGCGGCGGGGCTCGCCACCTCTGGATACCTGCGGCCAACGCCTGGCGCCGCGCGCCGCGACGTGGAGGGCGCGCCGCCGTGCGATCGGGCCGGGGGTCGCCGGGGCGGACGGCTCCCCTGCTCGCGGGCTGAACTGGGGTCCCTCTCGGCATCAAATCGGCAAGGCGGATGCGTCCACAGGGGAAAAGCGCTCTGCTTTTGCACATCGGTCTACCATGTCCTGCGATATGTTGAACGGATCCCTCCCTATGGCTTATCAGCACGTTTACATGAAGAACCAACCATCGAACCCCGATGCTTATATGCGAAAAGGAACAGTATATGGGTTTGTTTGCAATAACACGTAGTGGTGTCGTTCGGAGCAAATGAAGAGGACCTTGGCCATGTCTTGCAAGACTGCAAGTACGCCGTCCGAGCAAGCCAAGAGAGGAAGAGCCAATCAGAAAGCAATCAGAGGGGAGACATAGAAACGTGCACACAATCGAATACGATATTATAAGATACTCTCCACCTTCACAAAGCGCAGGAGAGGCCGGGGAGAAGAAATGCAAGATCAGACGACCACCACGACGAGCTCGCCGCATTCCAGCAGCGACAGGTCCTCCAGCTCCGCGCCTCACTCAAAGGAAGGCACGCACTCGACCTCATCCATATATATCGCACGCATGCACATAAACCGTGCTGGTTATAGCAAGATTTTCTCCATGATAGATCTTGATTAACTTTTTCTCATCTTTTTTTTTTTTGCTTCTTCGTCTCCTGTTGTGTCCGGCCGGCGTGATCGACAAGTCGATACACATCAGAGCAGACGAAGCTTGTTCACTCTTGATTGCTCTTCAGTCTTCTCTTCGTTTCTGGATTTCCTCCTATTGCACACGAAAAATATTATGCGAACTAGCTGTAGATGCCTGGATTGATGTCTGAACGGCGCGCATGCAGGGATGGACAGCGACGACGACGTAGGGAGGGTGCCGGAGTTCAGGCTGGACCAGGGAGGCCCGTCGACGTCGGGGAGGGAGCCGGCGGCTGCCGGGACGTCGTCGGAGCCCGCACAGTCGGCAGCGGCGGCGCAGGCCGCCTCGCGCCGCCGCGGCCGCAGCCCGGCCGACAAGGAGCATCGCCGACTCAAAAGGTACTGTATGCTAACTCTTCGATCCTACTGTGTTTTCGTAGCTCGGTCGATCAAGTAGGGTTTAATTTGGGGTTTTCCGTAGGGCAACGAGCCCTCCGATGATATACGTGTACAACAAGGTACATGCACCGTGTATATCGATTCTAATACTTCCCCTCAATCTAAACTAGTACATACAAGATTTAGATTGGACTTGAATCGGTCTAACATCTGTCGTGTGGCTGGTTTGGTAAATATATCAGCCAACTGATCATTGGAAGAGATAAACCTCACCTCCAAAGCACCATCGGCAACTTGCTCGCGCACAAAATGGAAATCGATCTCAATGTGCTTGGTACGAGCGTGAAACACCGGATTTGTTGTTTGGTAAGTCGCCCCAAGATTATCGCACCACAAAATGGGTACACGCTGCCGAGTAACTCCAAGCTCTTGGAGCAATGTATCAATCCACATAGCTTCTGCAGCGCCATTGGCCAAAGCCTTATATTCTGCCTCTGTACTAGACCGTGAGACAGTAGGCTGCTTCTTTGAGCTCCACGACACAAGGTTAGATCCAACAAAGATCGCGAAACCTCCAGTGGAACGACGGTCATCTACACATCCTGCCCAGTCAGCGTCAGTGAAGATGCTAATAACCACAGAAGGGGACTTGTGGATAGTCAAACCAGTGTTCAGAGTTCCTCTAACATAGCGCAAAATGCGCTTAACCGCTTCCCAGTGCACCTCGGTAGGCTGAGCGAGAAACTGACACACTTTGTTAACAGCAAAGGAAATATCCGGACGTGTGAGAGTCAAATACTGTAAACCACCAACAATGCTGCGGTACCGGAAAGAGTCTTCAGTACCTAACGGTAGACCGGTATTCCTAGCAAGGCGCTCCGAAGGATACAACGGAGTTGAAGTAGGCTTGCAGTTCTCCATGCTGACACGATGAAGAAGATCAAGTGCATACTTACGTTGAGTCAATGTCATGCCCCCGGAAGTGTAAGCCGCTTCAAGTCCAAGAAAATATTCCAACACCCCAAGATCTTTAATGGGAAAAGTATCGGCTAGAGAGTGTACCAAACGCTCCACAGCAACAGGACTCGAGCCAGCAATGACAATATCATCAACATAGACCAACATGTAGATCTGAACATCACCATGGGAGAAGATGAACAACGAGGTGTCAGCCTTGGAAGAAGTAAACCCCAGCTGCTGAAGACGAGCATTCAAACGAGCATACCAAGCCCGGGGAGACTGCTTAAGACCATAGATAGCACGCTGTAATTTGCAGACGTGAGAAGGATACCGTTCATCTTCAAAACCGGGCGGCTGTTGCATATAGACATCCTCGGACAGAAAACCGTGAAGAAATGCATTATCACATCAATCTGACGCAGTGTCCAGCCACGAGAAACTGCCAGAGAAAGAACCACACAGACTGTCGCTGGCTTGACCACCGGGCTAAAGGTGTCGCCATAGTCAATACCTTGTTGCTGCGTAAAACCGCGAGCAACGAGACGTGCCTTGTGCTTCTCAATAGACCCATCGGGCCGATGCTTGGTCTTGAACACCCATTTGCTTCCAACAACATTAACTCCAGGTGGGCGGGGAACAAGAGTCCAGGTGTTTGTCTGACACAAGGCAGAGTACTCATCAACCATTGCAGTACGCCAGGCTGGTTCACGAAGGGCATCACGGTGTGAGGTCGGTGCAGCGAAAAAGGCGCGACGACGCGGATCGTAGCGCACTGTGCCATCCTTGAATTCTTTCTCGCGTCGCGTACCATCCCGGTGCCGTGTGACCATGACACGGGCAGGTGCGTCGGGTGGCGGAGGACGCGGAGCAACAGACGACGAAGCAGCAGGTGACGACGGCGCGTTGGACGACGCAGGCGAGTCAGCGATCGAGGGCGCGCGGCAGGACACGAGCCAGCAGAGGGCGACGCATATCGCTGCTCATGGGCCAAATGAGATGACCCAGCTGGAGATGCATGCGTGGTCCCAGCAGGGGACGCACGTTGCATGGCTGCATGGGAGGGTGAGCCTGGGATGTGCTCCTCATGCACATCGATCTCAGGCTCGTTGGGAGCAGCTGGTGCAGCAGGCACCTGAAACACAAAAACATCTCCAGTGGGAGGATTAGTAGCAATGTACGACATGTCATATTTTCGCACATGTTCACTCGTAGCCAGTTCGGACGAAGGAAAAGTGATCGCTTCGTAGAGAGTGGGGATGTCAAGTGAAACACCAGGAGTTGCAAATGGAAAAACTGACTCGTCGAAGACAACGTCACGAGAAATGTATATGCGCCCGGTGGATCTATCCAAACACTTATAACCTTTATGCATTGGGCTGTAGCCTAGAAACACACACATTTTTTAACGAAAATCGAGTTTATGTGCATTGTACTTGCGGAGACTAGGCCAGCACGCGCACGCGAAGGTACGGAGGAAATCATAGTTGGGCTGGGTTTTAAAGAGGCGATGCATAGGTGTATCTTTTCCTAAAACAGGCGTGGGCATGCGATTAATTAGGTAGCACGCCGTTAGGAAGGCTTCATCCCAAAACCGTAACGGAATCGAGGAGTGAGCAAGAAGGGCCAAGCCTGTCTCGACAAGATGACGGTGTTTGCATTCAGCAACACCGTTTTGTTGGGATGTATGAGGACAAGACACCCGATGAGAGATCCCAGTGCGTGAAAATATTGATGCAGCCTATGGCATTCACCCCCCCCCCCCCCCCAATTTGACTGAACAGCCTTAATCTTGACATCAAGAAGGCGCTCAACATGTTCCTGGAAGGCATAAAAAACTTGCTCAACATCAGACTTGTGTTTGAGAAGATAAATCCAACAAAAACGTGAGTAGTCATCAACAAAACTAACATAATATTTGTAACCACCGGAAGAGGCAATAGCCGGACCGCAAACATCGGAGTGAATTAACTCAAGAGGCACAGTGGAAACACGATGAGATGCAGTATAAGAAAGTTGATGAGTCTTTGCACGTTGACAAGCATCACAGACAGAATTTGGTGATGGTAAACACGGTAAATTATGAACCTTAACAATGTTTTGCACTACATTATTCGAGGGATGACCAAAACGCTGATGCCACTGGGACGACGAGACCTTGACGCTGGAATTAGCTTGACGAGGAGGGGTTGACGCGGATGCTCGACTATATGGAATCGGATAGAGCCCATCTTGGCTCCTACCGTGAAGCAGAATTCTCCTCGTGGCCTTGTCCTTAACACAGAAAAAATGACGGTGAAATTCAACAAAAACGTCATTGTCAGATACTAGGCGATAAACAGAGAGGAGATTTTGACTAATGTGTGGAACGTGAAGGACGTTGTTCAAGCGAATGGAACCGGCTAATTTCGAATGACCAATATGCGAAATAGACAAACCTGTACCATTCGCCACTTGAACATGATCCTTCCCGCCATAGCGCTCGTGATAGTGGAGACGCTCGAGATCATTGGTGAAGTGATCCGTTGCCCCGGTGTCCATCAACCAGGGAGGCGTAGCAGTAGAGCTCGTGGACGCAGCGTTGCCGGAACGCTGATTGTTGTAGGAGTTGTCGCGGAAGTCGTGGTTGTAGCGGTTGCGGCAATCGGAGGCCACATGCCCCCAATAGCCACAAAGCTGGCAGCGAGGACGCTGCTTCTTGCCGGAGCGCCCGTTGCCACCGTTTTGCTGCGCGGTGTTGGGGCGGTTGCCACCGCCACCTCCACCGCCGTACCTGCCGTAGTTCTGGCGGTCATTGCCGCTGTCATATGGGCGACCTTGCCCGTGCTGGTAGGGCTCAGCAGGGCGACCCCCGCCATACTGGGCGGGAGGATACTCCGAGGGGCGTGGGCGACCGTTGTTGGGGAACGAACCGGGCCGCGACGCAGCATTCGCAGAGGACGTCCACTCCGCAGCCTGAAGCTGTTGTGCCTGGAGAGCCTCGAACGAGAGAATATGGGAGTAAAAATCGGAGTAAGTCACCGAACGTTTACCGACAGTGAGAGACGCCGCGATCGCGTTGAACGCAGGACCGAGGCCAGTGATGATGTAGTCCACCAGCTTGTCATCAGAGACAGAGATGCCGGCGGCCGCCATGCAATCGGCGAGGGACTTCATCTTGTGCATGTACTGCGCTGTGGTCAGCTCCTCCTTCCGCAGCGATTGGAGTTGGCGACGGATGTGCCGAACGTTGGCACGGCTGTGAGCGCCGAACATGGTGTGGACGGCGGTCCAGGCCGCTGCCGCAGTCGGACAGCCGATGAGTTGGCAGGCGATGTCGGGCTCAATGGAGCCGAGGAGATGGCCAAGGACCCTCTGATCCGTGACCCACCAGGCGGCATAGGCCGGGTTTGGTACGTCCACAGCACCTGCTCCCGATCCTTCCTTGATCATCTTGTCAGGGGCGACCGCGGTGCCGTCAAGATAACTGTAGAAGCCAGCACCGGCGAGGTTCGGGAGCGTCAAACCCTTCCACAGCATGAAGTTCGTGGCGTCGAGGCGGACAGCCGGGGTGGCGACGCTGGTGGTGACAGGCGTGGTGGAGACGAGGGCGCCCGAGGTCGTGGAGAGCTGGAGAGAGGACGTCATCATCGCGGCTTCTTGCACGCGACGGCGCGGAGATGCAGGCGACAGCGCAGACAGGGACTCGCGGCGAGATGCAGGCGACGGCGCGGACAGGGACTCACGGCGTCGAGCGGGAGCAAGACAACGTGTCTTGAAGCTAATCGATCCAAGCTAGCTGATGCCTAGCTGATCGATCGATCAATCGACGCGGAAAGAACTCGCGTCGTCGTAATCGCGGCGGCAGAAAGCGGATCGCGCGGCTGGCTCTGATACCATGTTTAATTTGGGGTTTTCGGTAGGGCAACGAGCCCTCCGATGATCTCTTATATATTACATGACAGGTACAATACATATACGTGTACAACACGGTACATGCACCGTGTATACCGATTCTAATAAGTAGCTCAGTAGTGTCGTTGCTGGGTGAGCTAGACGGCTACGGTGTGATGGCATGCCATACGGAGTTCGACATTAATTTCAGGTTGCCGTTGATGCAAAGCGACAAACTGAAGACCAAAACTTAGCCATTCCACACACTAGCAGTCACCCACGTACACGCGCGCGCGCGCAGTCCCTTTAGCTAACAGTTCCAAAAAAAAAAGTCCCTTTAGCTAACTGATTTTTTAAGATAAAGATTTAGCTAACTGATAGCCAACTCACCCTAAAAAAATGATAGCAACTCTTTTTTTGAACGAATATAGCCAACTCATGAACAGCTCTGTTTCAAACTTACAATCTCTCTTAACCTTGTGCAACACCAGTATGGAGTGCACAAATGCCGGTTTTCATTTTGTCGCTTTGCATGGACTATTGTAACAACTTTCCGCTGTTTATTTTTAAGCGATGCAAAAGACTTGAATTTTCATTGATTAGGAGTCTTAAAATTTTAATAAATTTGATTTTTTTAATGTAAATTTGATATCATGATTAAAAGATAATTTATTCAATCTGGCATTTTTTCGCAATGTGGTTTGTGACCAATCTAGTTATCTTCCAAGAACCTAGTTTTTTTTTGCCATCTCCCAGAACTCTTTGACAACAACTGAAGAGATATTCTTAACCTTTATTAGACCTGATCAAAAGTGAGAGGGGTTAGGGGCATGCTTGCATTGATTCAAATTTGTATTTTCAAGTACGTTCCTCTATGAACGTCATGTCAGTCAACTTCAGCATTTCCAAGCCTCAAGATCCATTTACAAAGCAAACTGATATTTTTTTACTTTCAAATTTTGTTACACCCAAACCCATTGGTGTTTAGTTTGATAAACATACCATTTGACAAAGTTTTAGTTTTTAATGCCTTGCTTTTCGTATCAAATGAGTCAAGCTCTACAGAAATCCACATTTTAAATTGTTCCCTTAGCTAGGCTTTCTATAAAAAATGGCATCATATAACTAGCTAGGTATACTAATCAAGCAAGTTTCAACCAAAATTATTCTACCACCAGAAAGACAACAAACCTCCTTTCCAAGTATTATTTTTCTTATCAACTTTATCTTCAGAATAATTTTAGTCTTGTTTTAGCAATCTTTTGAAATGCACTAGTACACCAAGGTACCTAAAAGGGAAATTTCCTACTTTAGAAGTAAAAAATATGGGCGTGTTCTTCTTGTCTCTCTACTTTCCTATAAAACTAGTGAGTTGTTCAAACATGCACAAAATGAATTTTGGCGTACTCCTTTTCAAAACCCACTTTAATAATTATCGTAGCCTTTTACTATATAAGTACATTGTGCATAGTTTCATGTAACAGGGCTACACTATCACGAATGTTCCTACCTCCTACGAAAGTATACTGAATATAGAAAATTATATAATCACCAAAAACCCCTTGGCTGGTCTTTACATTTCCAAATTATAATACCGCAATTAAATTTGTGAACATCTAACCCTTGGTCTTTACATTTCCGAATTGTTTCAAAATAAGATTCAAAATACAGATAGGTCTTTACATTTCAAGCTGGTCAACCCCTTGGCATTTTTACGAGAGAATTATAATACCGCAATTAAATTTGTGAACATCTAACGTCCCTTCATAGAAAGCGCTAAACATAGGTAAACAAATATAAATGAACTAAATCCCAAAAGTTTTGCAAAAAACACAATTGGAAAGCATTTGACCAGGGGCCTTATTGTGTTACATCGAAACACTACATTTTTTTAATTTCTTATAATGTGAAAAATTAAGTGAGATTTTTTCATCACTTAGAACATTTGGTAAAGTTACAACTAGGGAAACAGGAAGTAAAACAAGAGGACCAAACAACTATTTATAAAAAAGGTACTCCCTCCGTTCGAAATTAGATGACTTCCATTTGTGCAAATTTGGATGTACCTAGACATGTTACATGTATAGATACATCCACATGTGAACAAATGAAAGTCAACTAATATGAAACGGAGGGAGTAGCATACTTTTTATTTCAAATGGTGCTGAAGAAACGTTTTAGCTCATAGTTAATTTTGTCGTAGTTATAAAAAGGTAGCATATAGGCCTGGTAACTCATTTTACATCTATTTCATCTAACTTTTTCGCTTAAAATTTTATTGTTTCCGAATATTCACCTTGAATATTTGAATTCCAACCTACTAAAGTTCTTCATAATTGATCCAAAAAAGTATGTCATTTGTCTGCTATCGTTCTACTCCTTGTCACATTATTCTACACCTTTGCTACTAGACCAACAGTTTTTTCTTCTGAAACCAACATAATTCAAATGTTAAAAAGGCTTATTAACACTAGTACGACACATCGGAAACAGGTCAAAACTCTCCTCGGAAACGGAAAAAGCATCAGTGTCCCTGCCCCCGCTGGTGATGTGAACGAGCTCAATAACAACGGATGTGTTTAACCGTTTCCAATAAGCTCGGGACAAAATGGTCATTTACTTTTCTCCGTTTCCGAAGTGAGAAGAGCATTAGGAGTTTTGTTTTTCATCGTTTGCATAGATTTTTTTCGTATTTATAAAATAGCTAATTTTTCACAAATTAATTTTTATATTTGACATCACATTTCAATATTTTCACAACACAAACATAAGCAATATATCCACAACACCAATTTCATTTATAGTATAAAAACTGTGACATACACAATGTTACATGTACACATTTGAATCATGATGTCACTATCATATGCTGGAAAAAGTCTAAACTTCATTCATAAGGAGCAAGAGAAGGCAGTAGTATTTTTTGGTTACATCATTGCAGAAAGTTCCTGTTATAGAACACACTGCAAAAAATAAATTCAGAAAATAATAAAAACTATGAGAGATTGAAGTTAGAGATAGATCTAAATGCAATTAAAAATTAGTAGTCTCTCGTACACTACTCATTCTGAGAGATGACAACAATAAGTAAATTGATTTATGTAATGGTTACTTCATGCATAGAAGATCAAGTGAAAGGATTGGTTCACATTGTCACAAGATGATCCCAGCCTCTGGGACATGATCGAAGAAACAAAGACCATGATCCGGAGCTTGGATGAAGCAGAAGTAATCCACGTTTCTCGCAAGGCCAATGGGGTGGCGGATGCCATCGCTAAGATGGCCAGGTCTGCCCGCGAGGGGTTTATGCTTCAAAACCTGCCGACGCACATTGGAGAGCTACTTCTGTCCGACATGCCTGATGATCCTGCGTGATCCCTTTTAGCTCTCCTCCTATTCTCAAAAAAAGAAGATGATCCCATGGTTAAGTTGTGAGTGAAAAGATCCATTGTTTGGATTGTCTGCACGACAATGTCTTTACATAATGCGCAGAAGATCCACTGAATGGATCGGTTCACCTTGTCCCCATTATTTGGATTGTCTGCTAGCCTCATTTAAAAATAAATATTGTTACATAATGCGTAGAAGATCTAGTTAATGGTCCCAAGTTGTCACAAGATTATTAATTGCAAACGATACATTATTTGGATTGTCTGTGCCTAGTTTGTACATACGGCTAGTATGTACTAGTCTGTACGTGTGTAACGGTTTAGTTTACTGATTGTCAACACTAATCTCAGTTGTCACATATGCAATAATATTTATATATTATCAAAAGAAAATACTATTTTAACTATTTACAAGGTTTGTATTATATTTATTATATTATAAATTAAAAACATAGAAAAAATTGTTATTTTTAAAACATAAAATTCTCAACTCCAACAAAAAGGGAATCCTTGTACTCAATCTAACTCCTAGCAACGGTCGAGTCCATATCTAACCCATGCACATCAATCAGTAAAGAAATTTCACCAATTACAAAGAGATACTACATGAGATGGTATGTATTACCTAAAGCCAGCTGTAGATCTAGACTCAACCAAGCAACAAACACCGTTGACTAATCCCTTTCGTCCGAGGAGGACGATATCGGGGCAACGGGGGACCTCCGAACGCGTCGGATGTACTCGCAACAATTGACTGGGTACAAGATCGAGTCGGCTGGGTACTCCGACGGCGCCGCATGAACGCACGGCTGAAGGGGTCCCAGCGGGATGGGCTGCGCTGGTGTCGGGAGGTAACGGCGGCCACGGTATGGGTTGCGGCCTGCGGTGACGGTTGGCGGAGGAGGATGCGATGTCCTGGCTACCGCCGTTGACGAAGGGGTTCGGCATTGTAGACCACATGAGCAAGTGAAGTGCGTGGAGAGAGTGTGCGGCTAGGGCTGGGACTTGGGAGAGATTTCGAGTGCCTGTGAGACGGGAGTGGGGGAGCTTATAGGTGTGCCATCTTGTGAGCTTACTGGGCTTTCACCTTGGCAACAAACATCCGTCAAGCTCCGTTTACAATTTGCACAATTTCGGCAACGTATGTAGTTTTGATACCGTTGGCAATATATTGGCAACGGGGAAATATGCACACTGTTGCCGATGTGTATAAACTCAGCTTGTCTCTCGAATATAGTGCTAGCTCCAATGCTCCATAGACATTAATAAAACTCCACTTAAAACCAATTTTCCTTTCGATAATAAGCATTATAGTAAAACATCTACCAGCAACACACTCATGTGTCATAAAAATCTTCTCTAACACCCATAAACAAACCTCTCGAAGCTCCTTTTGAAGGGGCCCGCAACCACTCTTAGAAAAAATTCCACTAATTATTTTTAGCCAAGATCGGTAAAATCTTTTGAGATTAGAAGTTGCATCTTTAATAAATTGTTTATTTTCTAGATCACATGATCCTTACCATTCTATAAGACGCCAATCATGATAAACACATACTTGAAATTATTCTTAACTTTGGACTTCACATTAACGTATGGTGTGTAGGTCTCTTAGATTTTGGGCCGATATGAAAAGTTGCTAATTGAGTAATGCAATAATTTAGCTAACTATCATCATCACCATCTCTATCAGTAGAACAAATATAATATAACAATTCATTAACAACTTTAGGAGCAAAACTATGGAGTTTAGTTCCCATATTATTGGCAAATTTATTATCCTTCCTGGATCGATCCATCTTCTCACCTTCCATCAAGTGCACCATCTCTAAAATGTCAATCTTTACCCTCGTTCAACTTAGCCTAGATTGAGTACATCGTCTGATCACATGCAAAATTGTATGATTTCACCAAAACGTTTGTTAAGATCTTTTGATCAACAAAATTAAAAAGATCATATAATATTCTAGAAATTTATATGCACATGTCTTTGAATTTGTAAAAAGCTTGCCAATCGTTTTTTTCACATCCGCTGTAATTTACATGAATCTCATATGACATTTTCTTTGCACTAAGATTTCACAAAATGGACACCATACATTAAACACAAAGGCGTTATTACAAGTAGGATCTTACATTGCACATCGGCCATAGCATTTGTGATCCTTCCGAGGAACCCCCTATCAAGTCCATCATAGTCCTATTCGAGTTGGGGTAGTAGTATTTTCATACGCCAATTTGAGCACTGACTTCCGTTAAGAAAAAAAATGGCTACGGAAATTGGGTGAAAACCGTTAACCAGACTTTGCCCGCCTCCGCCTAGCTAAAGAACACCATAACAACATGACAAACTCAACACGAATACATACCACCAAAATACACCAGCAAACGAAGGATAACCCGACTACTTTCTCATAACTTTGCAAAAGAAAAAAAAACTCGCTACACTGTCTAACAATTCATCGCTGTCAATTATTAATTGTTTTATTTTTATGAATATAATTAATATCTTGGTTTACTCAACTGTTGTGAAATCAAAATACAACAAAAGAATGTAGAATGTAATAAGCGAACATCGAATAGTTAGCTAACTACTGCACTATTTTAATCTAATTTCTTTTTTCCTTAACATTTTTGTGCTGACTGCATACTAATCTAGGTTGTTGAGGAACCGGGTGTCGGCGCAGCAAGCGCGGGAGAGAAAGAAGGCGTACATGGGTGAACTGGAGATCAAGGTGAAGGACTTGGAGAATAGGAATTCAGAGCTTGAGGAGAGGCTCTCCACACTGCAGAACGAGAACCAAATGCTTAGACAGGTATGTCAATGGAAATCATATATGATCGAGGTATACGCACATGAGGTTAGACCGTTTGTATCATGGCACTTGCGACACCTCTAGTTGTAGTTGATGTGATCTCTCGTAGATAGTTAAGGGGAGATGCCTTTGTTGTCTAACTAATCTCCTGCTTACAGATACTGAAGAACACCACTGGTAACAGGAGAGGACCAGGTAGTGGTGCCGGCGCCGGAGACAGCTAGCCAATAGCAGCACCCTGTGACGTCTGGGATCATCTGCTGCTTAACAACGAATATAATGACGGCAGTTCCCTTGATTAATTTAACTACAGTGTTCTTTAATTAGATCATAAAGCGCCAGGAAATATATACTGCGCTATGTAATATTTGAGTTGAATTGAAATTGTCAAGTAAGTAGTCAGGGGAGCCGGAACCTCATACTGCACGTACTGTCGATCCCTACCGAACGTATAAATGTTGACTGTATGTATGTATCGCACGTATGCATGTATGTGTGTTTAATTTTACCATGCTCTAGTAGCTAGGGATGTGAATTGTTGCAATATATTCGATGTGCAGATGCTTCTGATTTTAGGATTGTACTATATATCGGATTTATTTCTCATGTGCCATTATATATGTGCAGTTAAGAGTAATCTTATGCCAGATTCTACATTATAGATCCACGTAAGTACTTGCTATAGGACTAACCAATAGTTTACTGGGAAAGAGCGGGTAGTGAGATTGACTGCTTCTCCCGATTCCTTAACTGAAGATAAGTTCATTCTTCCTAGACAGACACTTGTCTGTTGTTCCAATAAACTCTACCAGCTACTGCCCAAACACAATCCGCATCGGCCTGTTGTTTCTTTCGCCGAGACTGCCTCGCGATCGCCGTACGGCATCTTGTCGCTTCCAGTAGGATACCTGGGATGGAATTTGCAGGACTGGATTCCTCGGCGAGGACAAAAATAATTAACTGAAACTACATGCTGCTTCGGCTGTCGTATAAATAGCTATCTTGGTCTTAACATCCAAGACAGTGCTAGTTAGTGAGACCATCTCTGGCACGCCGGCTAACTTGTTCCCTTGGATTGTGCACCGATTGGGCTTTGAGATGGATGACGGCGAGAGCCTGCAGAAAGCTCCTCCGAACACCCCGGAGCCGGACCTCCGTGCACCTTCAGAAAGGTAAGTAACAGCTCAAGACGCCGTTCAGTTTCATCTGCTACGCCGATTCAGAATTCAGATAAGCTTTGCAATTCACGAACAGACTCTGACAAAATGACAAATGGAAGTAGAGCTGCACCGGTGCACGAAAGAGCCGATGCTCTAACACGTCCGATTTGGTGCAAAATCACCGTGCGCAATCATGTTTTCTGCCCGTGTTTTTCGCAGTGGCGGCGACGACGACGGGCCTCCTCCTCCGGAGCCTCTGAGCAGCAAGGTACCCGTACCGTCCGCTCTACTCAACCTGTACCGCGCGGCCGTGGTGCTCCGTGCCGTCCTGCTCGCGCTCTTCCTCCATTACCGCCTCACCCACCCGGTGTCCGACGCGTACGGTCTCTGGCTCACCTCCGTCGCGTGCGAGTCCTGGCTCGCCTTCTCATGGCTCGCCGCCCAGCTCACGAAGCTCTCCCCGACCAACCGCGCGACACATCTCCACGTGCTCGAGAAGGACGACAAGCTGCTTGCGAGTGTGGACGTGTTCGTGAGCGCGGCGGACGCGGGGAGGGAGCCGCCACTGGCGACGGCGAACACGGTGCTGTCCGTGCTCGCGGCGGACTACCCCGCGGGCGGGCTAGCCTGCTACGTCTCCGACGACGGCGCCGACATGCTGCTCTTCGAGGCGCTCTCCGAGACGGCGCGGCTCGCGCGGAGGTGGGTGCCGTTCTGCCGCGCGCACGGCGTGGAGCCGAGGGCGCCCGAGCCATACTTCGCGCGAGGCGTGGACTACCTCCGGGACAAGGTCGCGCCGTGCTTCGTCAAGGAGCGCCGCGCCATGAAGAGGGAGTACGAGGAGTTCAAGGTGAGGATGAACTACCTCGCCGCCAAGGCCCGCAAGGTGCCGGAGGAAGGGTGGGTCATGTCGGACGGCACGCCGTGGCCCGGGAACGAACCGAGGGACCATCCTGCCATGATCCAGGCGCTTCTGGGCGACAACGATGATGACCGTGATGCCGAGAGCAAGGAGCTCCCTCGGCTCTTCTACGTGTCGCGAGAGAAGAGGCCGGGGTTCCAGGATCACCGGAAAGCCGGCGCCATGAACGCATTGGTGCGTACGCTCGATCATGTCGTGCACAGATTTTTTTCGTCAGTTAGAATGCTCCCCCTGAATTTGACAATCTGTTTCGGTCAGCTCCGGGTGTCTGCCGTGCTGACAAATGGCGCCTACGTGCTCAATCTGGACTACGATCACTACGTCAACAACAGCAAAGCCCTGAAGGAGGCAATGTGCGTCCTGATGGACCCGGAGGCTGGGAACAGGACATGCTTCGTCCAGTTCCCGTTGCGGCCCGCTGTCCCCGCTCCAGATGGCGTAGAGTCATGGGCGAGCGTCGACTCCGTCTTCTTCGATGTAAGGAATTCAGGAACCTGTCGAATGCGACTACCCATTGATCACGCTAACTTCGGTATTTTTTAATGGTTCGGTTCAGATCGATATGAAGTGTTTGGACGGCATCCAGGGCCCGGTTTACGTCGGCTCCGGGTGCTGCTTCAACCGGAAGGCGCTGTACGGGTTCGACCCCGCGGTGGCCGACCACGCCGATGACCTGCAGACCGGCCGTCGGAAGTGGAGCTGTTTTGGGACGAAGGAGAGGCGAAAGCTGAGGCTGAGGAGGACCATGTCCGTCGTCCCGTTGCTTGACTCTGAAGACGACGACGAGGAAACGGAGGGGGCAAGGACTCGGAGGCTGCTTTCGTACCGCGCCGCGTTGGAGCGCCACTTCGGCCTGTCCCCGGCGTTCATCGCCTCGGCGTTTGGGGAGCACGACTCGCAGCAGCCCGCGGCCATGGCGGCGTCTCCTCTCCTCAAGGAGGCCATCATCCACGTCGTCAGCTGCGCGTACGAGGAGCGGACGAGATGGGGCAAAGAGGTGCTCGTACTTTCCTGCAGGGGACAGGGGCTTCCCGAGTCTGCAGCTGCATGCTCTGGTGATTTTATCTGACGTTGTGATCTCGTGCAGTTCGGGTGGATTTACGGTTCCGGTGCCGGCGGCGGTGTCGCGACGGGATTCAGAATGCACGCGCGCGGGTGGGCGTCGGCGTACTGCATGCCGGCGCGGCCCGCGTTCAGGAGCTACGCGGCGTGCGGCCCCTCGGAGATGCTCGCCCGCGCTTCGCGGCGCGCGGCGGCGGCTATGGGGACCTTGCTGAGCCGGCACTGCCCCGTCTGGGCCGGCGTCAGCGGCGGCATGAGGCCGCTGCAGCGCCTGGCATACGCGAACCGCGTCGCCTACCCGCTCGCCTCCCTCCCGCTCACCGTCTACTTCGCGCTCTCGGCCGTCTGCCTCCTCGCGGGCAAGTCCATATTCCCCGACGACGTGGGCTACGACGCCGGGGCCCTGGTCGTCCTGCTGCTCTCCTCGGTGGTCGCGTCCGTGTCGCTGGAGCTGAGGTGGAGCTGCGTGTCGCTGCGGGAGTGGTGGCGGAACCAGAAGCTCTGGGTTGTGATTGGTACGTCTGCCGGACTCGCTGCCGTGTTCCAGGGCATTTTCAGGGTGTGCACTGGCATCGACGTAGGCTTCTCGACGGACACAACGACGCCGGACTCGACGCGGTCAGTGCAGTGGAGTAACCTGCTCGTGCCGCCAATCAGCGTGCTGCTGGGCAACCTCGCCGGCGTGGTAGTGGCGGTCTCGTACAGCGTGGACCACGGGTACGACTCGTGGGGCCCGCTCGCCTGGAGGCTGCTGTTCGCCGCGTGGGTGGTGGCGCACCTACAGGAGTTCCTCAGGGGGCTCCTCGCGCGGCGGGAGCGGGCACCGACGCTCGCCGTCCTCTGGTCGGTGCTCTTCGTCTCCATCCTGTCTCTACTCTGGGTCAACGTCCAGACGTATTATGCGCCGGCGGCGGCCACGCAGCAGCCGATCTTCTGAGGAAACTCAGAAAGGGTTATTTTGTTGGGCTTTGCTTTACCCAGTGCCTTGCAGTCTTGCACCTTCTAGGCTGGGTACACGATCATACTACCAGTAAGGCCTTATTACACGGCAAAAGCCCAAATTTGTGCATTTGGGGAAGGAACTTCAGAAAAGTGTTTTTGGCTCCCGATCAGAAGTGATCCTGGTATTTTAAACAAATAGAAAAATATTACAAGTTCCAAAAAATTTGTAAAGATTCGGGATGTAGACAATGATGTATGCTACAAACGTGAAAAAAATTAATTTGATATATTTTGTATGATGCGCTACACAAAAATGACAAAAATTGATAAAGTTGGAGATTTATACATATGCATATTTCACACTTTTTTCATTTTCAATAGACCAGAATATAAATTATTTGAAATTTATTTTTTGCACATTTGTGGAATACCTCATTGGTTACATCGGGTTTTCATTCATTTTTTTGAAACTCGTAAATACTTTTTTTTATTTTTAAAATATCAGGATCACTGGATCCCGGAAGCACGAAGTCTCCTCTCAAAAAACTCTCACTAATAGAAGCATAAGGCCCTTGTCTTGTCACTGTAGGCATAGCAGTTTCTGTAATCTTTCTTTTGTTTTAACATGCAACAATTCTAACATGTAGCAATTCCTAATCTGTTGTAGTACTTGTGTGGTGTTGTTTAATGCAGCATTGACTTTTGGTCAAAAGGTTCGCCTGTTACTGTTTATGAGTGGCATTAATACGATCGGTTTATGCACTTGTCACATACATCGTCTTGAAATGAGGGTAGATAAATTTTCGATAACTGAAACTCTAGAGGTGAAGTTGGTATTGCTCACTGTGCCAGTGCCACTGAATCCAATTGTATTGCTCCATTTGAATTCTGAACTTTATAAAGCACCCAGATTGACATCCATCAGAGAAAGCAATATACTCCCCATTCTGAAATGTTGCCACCTATTTACAAAGTGCAAACCACCAATACATGCATCACATCTAGGAATACTGTGTGTCACTATAACTTGGAGTGATTTTGGCTGCCCCGCAACACCACAGCCTTCAACATCAAGGGTTCCTGGTATATATGACCAGCCCAGCGGCACCGACACTACCGTCATACTCGTACTCTTACCGGTGATATTGTGAAAGGAAACCGAAACTCTTATCTTGCTGATGTTGTCTACCTTTTTTTCAAAATATAATAACCCTGAAGCTACCAGAATCCTATATATACTAAGTAGATCATCCCCACTACACTGTTTATATCAAGATGCAGCCTATTCATCTCAACAACCTGCCACATCAACAAGTTTTGTCTCTTTTTTTTCACCTGAGAAATTCTTCTGGTGTGGTTCGTGTGATCTGTAATAGAAGGCTTATTTGGCCCATTTGGAACAGAAGCAACCAGCCTAGCATTGTTCATTTTCTTCACCGATTGAAATCTGCAAATGTGCACGTCTCCCCTGCACATTCTAATTTCCAAGCTCGCCCCCTTCCCATTCCCGTCATCTTCTTATCCCATTACCCCTCTCCGATCCCTTCACTCGACAATCATCACCTCTTCCCCGTCTAGTCTACTCAAATACTCATACTTCTCTCCTTCATGGACCAGCGTCGTGCTCCTCTGGTCAGGTGCAAGCCGACATGTCCCTTATTCAAGTGTCAACCGTCTCACCATCGGGACCTCAACTAGAGTGGGTGCTCTTTGCAACCCCCGTCTACCCGTTTGTAGGTGGCATTGATGGGTTTGCTATTTCCGGATCGTTTGTGAAGATTGGGGAATTGATAGGTTTGACAATGAGTAAAAGAAGTATGCTTCCTTATGTTATACTCTTCTACTTCTCGGGATAGACTAGGCGCTATTGAGATTGACTCCAATGCTGTAGGTGTAGGGAATAGCTGAAGTATCATATGATTTGTGAGGTTGACAGTGACTACAAGTGTAAGCTGTCTTCAGTTTTATTCTTCCTTTTCATTGTGAAAACGAGTTATATATTGAGACAATTCAGCACTGCAGGTGCAAGGAATATCTAATTTTATCATATATCATGTATGGGCCTCTTGCATTTATCCTACTGTTTCCCCATCTATTTTAGTTATCAGCCTAGTCCGAATTCAGTAATGATATCGCACCTTTTTTTCTCTAAGAGATTGCGTTTCATTTCATTGAGAAGATAGGAGAGTATTTACATGCCTAAAGAGGCAGAACAGAGCATACAACAAAAACACCTAGTGTACAACCTAGGTACGTATCAAACAGCGCACAACCTAGGTACATATCAAGTTGTTTTTTTGAAATTTGTTGCAATCCATTTCTTGATCAATGCCAACCTGCTAATAATGTCACGAGCCTCTGACCTCAACCAATGATTGGCATCAAAACCTTGAATTAACTAGGTCCATGCCTCATCTGATAAATATGAAACGCATACCAAATTTAAATTCTTATATCTAGGAAGCCAATCTGAATTTACAAATTTGTAGGAAGTTCAGCCTTCATATATAAATGCATTATATAGATTGCTTTGATAATATGACTTACAGTTTTTTATATTTTTATCTGTAGCACCGCTGCCTTTTCAAATATAAAAGCTAAAGACGCATCTATGGTTGGTCATGCCTTTGGATGTTCAAACAATAGCACGTCGCTGCTCAAGCTTTTCATCGTTGATAGATTAAGATATTAAGATATTGCAGGTGTGTTTTGCCTCTCCAGTGTATCTCATAACAATCTGATTTACCCTTTCCTAAGCAAAATAATAGTCTCTATGACTTATGTCAGGCTTCGGTTGTGCTGCTTCCAGTTTCTGTTATATATATTTTTAGACAAGGTAAAATACTTGCCATTTTCATTGATTAAGGGGAAGAGATGGCCAGTTAATTAACGGGAAACCAGTCGAAAACCGATACAAATGCACCAATGTCACATTGGGCATCACCACCGGCCGACCTGGCCACCCACACGGAGCAGACACACACTATCGAAGAAAAAGCCACCGTCGGGGTTGCCAAAAAATATTATCGTCATCACTCCTCCTCGAGCAAGCGACTCCGACTCCATCTTCAACGACCACCAACACAAGCTTTGCCTATTTTCATACTGATGCAATCTTGTGGCGTTCCTTCTCTGCCATGCCTATGCATGTGTCTATTAAGGCTAATTGCAAGCCTTTTATCCCCCATGCTAGATCTAATGAACACACTACACGAGTAACATGTGTTGTATCCCCTATCTATGCAGGGTTATAAGGTTTCCCTTCCTGTGCAAAAGTCATTCTATTTTGTACAATTCATATTATGTCGCTTTTACAGTAAGGTGATGCTCAGGTTGTTGCAAACATCATGCATATGGAGATACACCCCAAGCATGCAAGTTTTTCGCCCCATCCAAACCCGCAAAACAATCATATGGTTCTATTTTTTTAAGTCATATCGATATATAGATTTTTAGAGCATATCTGATGGCCCCTGATGTCTTGCTTGGTTGCTTTTTGGAATTCGGATTTGTTTCTCCCGCCAATTCCGGTGTTATATGATTAACTATAATTCTATTTCTAAGAAAAACAAATATCCGAGCCTCGGCGCCATCCGGCCAAACGAAGACAGCCGACCACCAATCAAACTATAAGCGCCAGCGAGGACACGGCATCTGGGTCCAGCCATGCTTCATAAAGTATGTTACGCACCCTCTGCCGGCTGGCCGGTCCCGATGCTGCGTAGCGTAGAGGAAGTAGTCGAAGGACGCAAGGTATGGCACAAGTAGTCTTTATTATCAATTGTGTATCTCTCTCCATACAATACATGGGGTATATATAAGAGGGAGAGGGGCTAGGGTTGAGGACCAATCTAGGGGAAAACCCCCACCCAAGAAAGGGTGGGCCCGTACGAGTCACGTACGGGTCGGTTTCCCAACACTCCCCCTTGGTCCGACAACTCGTATTATCTATGTCTCAAAAACTCCGAAAACCCAACGGGAAAAATATGGAGAAAGAGTGCATAGTATATGTCTCCTCATGTTGCACGAATTGCCTCATTAAAAACCTTATGTGAGAAACTTCATAAAACTCACTAAAGGGAAAAAGAGTACAACTCACTTAACTTTCAAGTCAAGTACTCAATCATCGGGATCGAGATTTCAGCGATGAGTTTGTGAAGATTCTCCCCCTGAACCTTGCATCTCCCTAAGTCTCATCATACCCATTTCACGAACACATCTCTCAAAGGAAGATGCTGGTAATGATTTAGTGAACAAATCAGCAAGATTTTCACACGACTTAGTATGCAAGATTCTCACTTCGTTCGACTTTTGCAATTCATGTGCATAGAAGAATTTGGGGTCGATATGTTTTGTGAGATTGCTCTTCACATAACCCGTCTGGACTTGTGCAACACAAGCGGCATTATCCTCATAGATAATAGTTGGGGTTTGGATGGTGTTCAGCCCACATGTCAGCTGGATGTGGCCGATCATCCGTCGAAGCCATACACACTCTCGTGATGCTTCATACAGTGCTATGATTTCCGAGTGGTTCGTCGAAGTTGTTACCAAAGTTTGCTTAGACGATTTCCAGGAAACTGCGGTTCCACCACAAAGGAAAACATATCCAGTCTGAGACTTGCCAGTGTGCGGGTCTGACAAGTACCCAGCATCAGCATATCCAACAAGTGAAAGGTCTTGATTCCTCCGGTAAAACAAGCCAAGATCTTTGGTCCCTTGGAGGTATCGGAAGACGTCCTTGATGCCTTTCCAATGCCTATTGGTAGGCTCAGAGCTGTACCTAGCAAGCAAATTGACGGCGAACGCGATGTCCGGCCGTGTACAATTCGCGAGGTACATGAGTGCGCCAATTGCACTTAGGTAGGGGAATTCTGGTCCCAGAACTTCTTCCCCCTCTTCCTTAGGCCTGAACGGGTCCTTGTCCCGCTGCAAAGATCTCCCAATCATGGGGGTCTTGGAAGGATATGCCTTATCAAATCCAAATCTTTCTAACACCTTCTGGGTGTAGGTAGACTGGTGCATTAAGATCCCAGCAGGGGAATGCTCAAGTTGCAGACCTAGACAGAACTTGGTTTTGCCTAAGTCCTTCATCTCGAATTCCGACATCAGGTAGGAACTCGCTTCCTCAATATCCTCAGGTGTACCGATTATGTTCAAATCATCCACATACACCGAGATAATACAGAAACCATCTTGTGATCTCCGTATAAAAACACATGGGCAAGCTTCATTGCTCGTGTAGCCCTTCTGATGAAGGAAATCGCTTAAACGATTATACCACATCCTACCCGACTGTTTGAGTCCATACAGTGACTTCTTAAGCTGAACACTGTATAAACTTCTATTTGCTCTACCTTGGTTCGGAACAGGTATACCTTCGGGTACCTTCATGTATATGTCTGAATCCAAGTTACCATAAAGGTAAGCGGTGACAACATCCATAAGTTTCATGTTCAAGTCCAAGTTTACTGCCATTGAGATCAAGTATCTAAAGGTAATTCCATCCATGACAGGTGAGTAAGTTTCCTCAAAATCGACACCTGGTCGCTGAGAGAAACCTTGAGCAACGAGCCTTGCTTTGTACCGTACTACCTCGTTATTTTCGTTTCTCTTTCGAACAAAAACCCACTTGTGGCCAACAGGGCGTATGTGGGAAGGAGTTAGACAAACAGGTCCGAACACCTCTCTTTTGTTAAGAGATACTAACTCGGCAGTTATCGCCTTCTGCCAATCTTTCCAATCCGACCTCTTCTTACAATCAGCAAGCGTGTTAGGCTCGGGGTCAGGATCTATGATTGAGGCAATTTTAATGGCAAAATATATGTCGACATTTGCCATGGCTCGATTAATTGACTCACCAGAATTAACATAGTTAATGGCCATTTCGTCATGGGGTGCATCAGGCACATTTCCTTCCTCCACCGGATTTCCCAATCCAGGAGCAAGGTCCTTTAGCTTTCCCGCTCCAATGTGTGCGCGCACATCTTCGCTGGGTATTTCCGATATAGGAAAATTCAAGTCCGGAATTTCGTGCACTGAAACTTCCGTGCTTGTGCCAGGTCTCGACTGGCTCCCCTCTTGAGGGGAAGGCTGTGATAAATCTCTCTTGTCCTTTTTCTTCGGGCGTCCCCGAGTACTTGGGATTTGAGAAACCGGATTCCGCGTCCTTTTAGGCCTAAGGGCGGGAGCGGGTATACCCTTATCTTTCTTTGGTATTTCAACCCTTTCCGGTGCATTGCGTGCAGGCACATGCGACTTTGTCACAGTCTTTAGATCACTGAAATGATCAGGCAGTTGATTCGCTAGGGAATGCAAATCTATTATCTTTTGGACTTCTCTATTTGACTCAGCAGTGCGCGGGTCATGAGCGTGGATCCCCGTGGCTTGCCACGTGATTTCTCGACTTTCATCATCAAGGGATTGATTATCTCCCCCTAAAGTCGGGAAAAGATCCTCGTCAAAAATGCAATCAGCGAAACGGGCCGTATGACAGTCACCTGTCGCGGGGTCCAGAAACCTGATTATGGACACAGTCTCATAACCAACGTATATCCCCGACTTACGGAGCGGTCCCATCGCTGATCGCTGAGGGGGTGGTATTGGTACATATACCTGGCAACCGAACCTACGAAGGTGGGAAATTTTCGGTGCCGACCCTTGCGCAAGCTGCATAGGAGAGTGGATGTTGTAGGCCGATGGTCGAAAGTTGATGAGGTTGGCCGCGTGTAACACTGCGTGACCCCAACATGTAGTTGGTAAGTTACAACCCTGAAGGAGCGGTCTGGCAATGAATTTAATTCTTTTAATCAATGCCTCCGCAAGTCCATTTTGTGTGTGGACGTGCGGTACAGAGTGCTCAAGTTTGATTCCCGTTGCCATGCAATAATCATCGAACGCCTTGGAAGTAAATTCACCGGCATTGTCCATTCGAATAGACTTGATACGATAATCAGGGAATTTATTCCTCATTTGTATGATCTGTGAGATCAACTTTGCAAAAGCATGGTTCCTCGTAGACAGCAGGCTAACATTGGACCATTTAGAGGAAGCATCGATGAGCACCATGAAGTACCTAAACGGCCCCGAGAGGGGCTGAATAGGACCGCATATGTCCCCTTGGATACGCTCCAAGAACGCGGGGATTTCATCCTTCACCTTTAGGGGGATGGTCTAATGATTAATTTCCCCGTAGCGCATGCGGAGCACACGAAATCATCAGGATTCGGGAAATTTTTGACATTAACAGTATGACCATTCGAGTTGTTAATTATATTCCTCATCATTCTAAGACCGGGATGGCCTAACCGATCATGCCATAGGCTGAAAAGTTCGGAGCTTCTAAAAACAGTTTTAAGGGTAGTGTACACAGGCGGTGCTACAATCTTGGTGTAGTACAACCCTGTAGCGAATGAAGGAAGCCTTTCGACAACATGTTTACCATTTTCGTCGTGCTTTGTGATGAGTAGGTATTCCTTACCATTGACATCATCATGGGTCTCAATATGGAAACCGTTGACACGAATATCTTTGAAACTTAAGAGAGTACGAGTCGATTCTGGGTACAACAATGCGTCATTGATGACCAAAGTTGTTCCCATGGGGAGTACGATAGTTGCTCGTCCGGAGCCAACTACATGCGGACCGCATCCGGCGATCGTCGTAATATTCCCCTCAATTTTAGTAATGGACTCAAAGTACTTTGTTTCTCTCAAGATGGTATTAGTGGTGCCGCTATCGGCAAGGCACGTTTCCTCCATTCGGGCGCCACACGTGTTCTAAAATATAGCGTCTAATTAATAAAAATGAAGCGAGGAAGAAGCTACATTAATACATAAACGCACAAATATTTCAGAACATAACACAATAATCTCTATTAAATGATGGAATAAATGATGAAAACAAATTCATCCAATCGCCGATGAACTAATAAATGTTGGTGAAACAAATATTATTTGCTCTCATAGAGCTTACAACCAAATTGAAATAAGTGTATCAAATTTATTGCCATAAGGGAATCATGAAATAAACGAGGGGAATTTAGGTGGACTCCGCAAAGTATCCATCCACCTCAGCCCTAATCTCGAGCTCACTCATCTTCTCTTCATTAGCGAGCATCGCCGCGGCAGAGTCGATGTCCAGCTGTGGCGGTGGAGGGGGCACGGTGTGCGCAACCTCCATGGACACGCTGGCGTTCGTGGGAACCGCCACATGTGCCTCCACAGGCGCCTCGCTCTGCGCCACCATGGGCGCGGCGGTGGGCGTGGGGATCATCATTGGCCCCGATGCGGGTGCCGGTGGTGCCTCCACCTGGACAAGGTGCGTCTCGCGCGCCTTCTTGGCCTTGTACGCGTCCACGACGTGCTTTGGGGCACGACACTGCCTTGAGAAATGGGTCTTGGAGCCGCAACGGAAGCAATCCTGGGGCCTTGCCTCCCCCTGACCCGCCTGATGTTGCTTGGCCGGGTGGGGAGGGTTAGGTCCCTTCTTGCCTTTCTTGCCACGCTTCTTGAACTTGGGCTGGCGCACCTTGTAGGCGCCGGCATAAACTTCCTGACGTGGACCCCCTCCGAGAGGCTGCGAGTTGAAGTTCTTTTTGAGAACCTCATCCTGCGCCTCAGCCACCTGGAGGGCGTCGATAAGCAGAGCATACTGCGTGAAGTTCTCCTGGCGGTAGTTCCGCGCACTCTGGAGAGCTGATGGATGGAAGGTGGAGAGAGTCTTCTCAATCTTCTGACTCTCCGTGGTTTTGGTGCCACAGAGATCAAGTTGAGTACATATCAGGTGTAAAGCTGAGTTGTATTCTCCCACCGTCTTGAAGTCCGCAAACCTCAGACGCATCCAATCCGCCTCCGCCCGCGGCTTAATGGTGTACTTCAGCCTAGCAAACCGTGCCTCGAGGGCGGTCCACAGGGCTGAAGCACTCCGTTCTGCCATGTACTCGTGTTTCAGCGTAGTACACATGTGATGGCGGAGGAAATGCAGTGCTTGGGCGTTTTCCGCCGGAGTGGTTTTGCTGGGGGCCGTCTGGGTCCCCGCATCCAATGCTCCCTTAAGCTTCCGGCCCTCAAGGACGAGTTCAACGTCCGAGGCCCACGTCAAGTAGTTCAGCCCGTTCTGAGCCAACTCCTCAAACTCCCGGTTCATGATTCCGGCCATCTGCGATTTATGCAAAAAGAGTATCAGATTACAGCAGGTAATCGATTGCATAAAGCGATGTTGATACAAAAATTCAATAAGACGGCGTTCCAAAATTTAAAAGGACATGCTTAAAATTGCTCTACTAAGTATTAAAAAAAATTAATTACTGTAGTAAAACATGATATAAAAGCATGTACATAGAGAAATTATGCTAAGCGTAATCATAACGTGAAAAATGGCTCTAAAAATGATTTTCCGTAATATACAAATTCAGCAAAAACAGACTATTCCAGGAATTTACAGATAATTTATTCAACAGGAATAAAAATATACAGAAAACTGGAAAAGTATACAGATGCTAAAAATGTAAATTTTCGCACAGACACGTATTCGGTCCGGCCCGTAACGGCAGCAGGCCGAAAACTGGGCCGAATAACCAGGCCAAAACCCACCGCTAGCCCAACCTGCCCACTGTAAATTATTTTTCTGTTTTCAGGCTGCACATTAATGGGCCTAAAACAGCCCATCCGGTAGCGAGCTGGCCCAGCATGGCCGATCCTGGCCGATCGATCCGATCGATCGATCGTGCTAGCCATGCTAGCATGGCCGTTCGGCCGGCGGCGGCCGCCGCAGCTGGCGAGGCCGGCGATCGTGGCCAGCAGGGCCTCGCGCGTTTATGCGCGGCCGAGGCTGGTGAGCACGGGTCAGCGGGGCGGCGAGCACGGCAGCGGTCGGGGCGGCGGCCAGTAGGGCTCGCAGCGACCGACTTGCGACGAGCGCGTCGTAAGTGCGACGACGGCGCCACGTAGTGCGAGGCTCGGTGTGTTGCGTGGCGGCTTGCCGACCTATGAACACAACGAGCGGCTCTACATTGGGCAGCCGCCGGGCGGAAGTGCGACGACGGCGCCACGTAGTGCCAGGCTCGGTGCGTTGCGTGGCGGCTTGCCGACCTATGCAACACACGACGAGCGGCTCTACATTGGGCAGCCGACGGCGTCCTTTACACTGGCGCATCTAATGTCAATTTTCTTCGTCGTGTTCATCCGGAACCGTGACGGCGCGTTGCACAGCTGGTGCGCCGCGGCGGTACCGTGATCATCCGGATCACGTCCGTACCGACTCCCTACAGTGCCGTCATCAAATCCCCCTTGAATCCGAGAGTATCGACATTGGTCGGCGACGTATTCGTCAGCTCGACTCTCGGGAGGGAAATCGACACCGTAGGTAACATCTAAAGATTACGAGAGACGCAAAAACGGAAAAGAAAAGGCGATGCGAATCCATTTTTGCGATCAGATTGTGGTTATACCTTCGCGATCGGTGCAGGGAGCCTGCTTGAGGAAGGCTCGACGACAGCTCGGCGGAGAGCTTCGTGCTGATAACGTGTTACGCACCCTCTGCCGGCTGGCCGGTCCCGAGGCTGCGTAGCGTAGAGGAAGTAGTCGAAGGACGCAAGGTATGGCACAAGTAGTCTTTATTATCAATTGTGTGTCTCTCTCCATACAATACATGGGGTATATATAAGAGGGAGAGGGGCTAGGGTTGAGGACCAATCTAGGGGAAAAATCCCCCAAGAAAGGGTGGGCCCGTACGAGTCATGTACGGGTCGGTTTCCCAACAAAGTAAACTGTCAAGGGTGACCCACGACGGCCCAGAATAAGATGCAGGCGACCCACACACTACAGCGTTGATAGCCTTGCCGCAATCCAAGTCCACCGCAACCAGTTCGCAAAGGCGAAACTGGGGGTGAGGGCCGGCGGCCATGGCAACATGCGGTTGCGTTGGCATCGCCCTCTGCTCCGCGAGAGAAGAGAAGCGAAATTGTCGTATTTTATATTTCAAAAAGGATCTCGCGGATGGATTGAATGCTTGTTAGAAAGTGTTTTTTTTTCCTTTTTTAGACTATAAGAAAATAGCTAGCGAAATGGTTTAACATATCAAAATTGCATAATCAATTTATACAAATTCTCAATTCACCACAGTCCGGCCTGCTCAATCCGTGATGTATGTTTCACAAATCTAATGTTCATAAGAAATACTTCTAGAGATAACGTACAGATGATTTGGCCCACTGAATCTTGTGCGATATAAAACTCTCTAGGTGCAAGCTGCAAATTCCGAAACCGTATACGTGGCCACCGAGCAGATTTTCCATTGCATCTATGCACGTTCCGTCATTATGGTCGTAGATTTGCAGTACCGGTGCTTCTCCGAACTTGTTACAACGTAAAAGCAGTTTGGAATTGTTCTCAAACACTCTCAAAGGCATCATCTGATAATACGTCGACGGTCCAAGGGTATCTTGTACTTCTTGACCCATATACTCTGGTCAGAATCAGCTAGGAGCCATACGTTCGTGTATCCAAAGTTTTTGTTATGTATCTCAGGTTCAACCATACATAAGGAACCATCGAGATTTCCTAGGCTGATTTCTGCCCGTCTAAGTTCCACACTTGGTGGGCCTTCGATACTGCTCTTCCACTCCTCAAATCGGAGTACACTGCCTGTTGCATCCGGTAGCGCCTTCGCCAGGAAATGCAGCGTGCCATTAACTGCTGCAGTGTGTTTGTGAAGGCTGGTGTAGTCTATACGGAAGTGGAAAGCTTTTCTCTTCCTCCACCGACCATCACCATCTTCTATCGTGAATACCTCACATTCGAGAGAGGAATTGAAACGCACCACCTTGTAGGCGCCGGACGGGACCGCACTGTAGAATTATGAGATTGGCGGAATTGGTGGATATATTATTGAGCCTCATGGGCGAATATATAAAGACGTACAATGGACCGACTTGGAGTACAAGACAAGTTTATGATTATATGTAAAGAGATCCTAACTATCCTAAACTACCATAACCGAACCGTACACGTATACTCTAACATCCCCGCAGTCGTAGCGGTAGCGTCGAGAACAACTGGAGCGTCGCGGACGGTCAGACTGGAGATAAGCCGAAATAGAATCCAGTGGGCTGACATCCCCCGCAGTAGGAGCGGGAACGTCGTGGACGGTGTCTCGTCGCGAAGCTTGGACTGTAGAGGAAGCTGATGAGGAGCTCAAGCGAGGTGGTAGCCCTTGTTGCTGATGTCGAAGGAGCCGAGAGCGTGGAGCGGTGCAACCTTGGTCGGGGTAGCCGTGCGAGGGGATCGCCGTGGTCGATGTCGTGGTCGGGTTGCCGGTGTCGAGGTAGACGCAGAAGAAGCCGCATGCGCATAGTACGCGAGGAGAATGACAGGGACGCGTCGAGGCAGTCGTTGAGGATGCCGATGCCGGAAACGACGTAGTACGAGCCGTTGAGGACGAGGTGCGGCCATTGTTTTGCCGGAACAAGGCGCACGTCGGGCACGAAGGCATACTCTGGCTTTGCCAGAGCCGAGTACGCATAGAAGAAATCGGTGACGTGGTCGAGGCAGTCGTAGAGGAGGAAGTCGATGCCGAAGACGTTGTCGAGGCCGATGTAGACGAGGCGCCGACCCGGGCATGCCAGACCCGGAGACACGTCGGGGACGAAGGCACGCACCGGTGTTGCCAGTACCGTGCATGCGGGGACCACCGTGAACCATACGCCAGCGTCGGAGGGGCCAACAGAGGAGGACTCGACGATGATTGCGGCGCCAATCAGCGGGGGGTAGAAGGTGCCGATGTCGTCCGCGGTTGTCGGAGTAGACGTAGTCGGGGACGAGGATGATGACGCTGGCGACGTGGTCGTGGTGGACGAAGGTGTAGAAGGCGGCGAAGGCAGCGGCGGCCGGGTGGCCATGCTGGAAGCCTGGACAAGGGGTGGTCGGCGGGACCTGTGACGGCCTAAGGTGGCTATGCAGGTTACCTGTAGATGGCGGCGGCGTTACTCGAAGTAGGCGAGGAAGAACCCAATGGCTTGGCGAAGACCATGCGCGGACGGTGGCGTTCCCACGCCGAGGGAGTCGGCGCGGCGCATACCATGTAGAAGTCGACGCGCAGGGACGGCGAAGAGGACCACGTGCCACGGCGCTACGGCCCGAAGAGGCGACGCAGTAGCAGTGCGCGGGTCAGGGCGACGGCGGGTGTCGCCAGCGGCATACACGCCTGGGAAGACGCGTTGGCTGCTAGCAACATGGACCAATGGCGGCGGCGCGGCGGCCCGAAGGGGCGACGCGGCGGTAGCCTGTAGCTCGATCGGTGGTAGGCGTGCTCGGGGACGTGCTTGGTGGTGCAGGCGCGCGATCGGTTGATTAGACCGACGCAGTGCGGAATGCGCCATGGCGGCGACGACGACGCGCAGATCGGAGTCGATGGCAAAGTTGTCGATGAAGTCCCGGTCGATGACGGCGAAGAGGAACCGGCGATGGAGACCTTGCAAGCGAGAGAAGCCGGCGGCGACGCGTCGAGACGTCCCGTGGACGGCGCGTCCGGCCTTGCTGCGCGGTCGGTGAAGACGAGCCGGTCGGTGCGGAGTCGGCGTCGGCGTGTCGTCC
Organism: Poa pratensis; assembly: GCA_947311845.1. Lineage (NCBI taxonomy): Eukaryota > Viridiplantae > Streptophyta > Magnoliopsida > Poales > Poaceae > Poa > Poa pratensis. The sequence goes on from CAMZMU010000068.1 coordinate 27,590,857, forward strand.
GCGATAGCCGGCTTGGAGGAGCCGTACGGTGCGAAGTCGGCGCCGGCGAGTCGGCCGCGATAGCCGGTTGTCGAGGAGGGGCCAGTGCAGGTCGATGCCGTTATCGGAGAAGAGACGCGAGGACGACGGGTGGTGGGCAACGCAATCTGATCGATGATCGGCAAACCAAAAAAGAAAACGCCGATCGAGTGACCGGCGGAGAAAAGAAAACCGATCTAAAGATCAGAAAAAAAAAGACGCTAGGGCAGCCGATCAACCGATCGGCGGACGAACCCTAGGTACGGGCGACGCGGCCCCTGGCGGAGATCATGGAGATCGACCTCCCCGGGGACAGCGCGGTGCGGAAGCGCGGCGGCGGCGGCTAGGTCAGATCGTGCCGCTCTGATACCATGTAGAATTATGAGATTGGCGGAATTGGTGGATATATTATTGAGCCTCATGGGCGAGTATATAAAGGCGTACAATGGACCGACTTGGAGTACAAGACAAGTTTGGGATTATATGGAAAGAGATCCTAACTATCCTAAACTACCATAACCGAACCGTACACGTATACTCCAACACGCACGACCGCAGCCCCATGCTCCATCGAATTCCAGGCGAGTGAGAAGCACCTCCATGTTGGGGAGGTCGATCATGCCGGCGACAAGGTTATCATCCGAACAGGTGGTAACACATAAGATGTCGTCAACTATGCTCATGCACATCGTGTCCAGTCAAAACCCATGCCATCCATCACCCTAACAACTCTGCCATCCAAATCAACAAGCCGCAGACACGAATCTCTAGAGGATTCGACAACGAGGAACGGCTCAGCGGGTGGGACTTCTGCGCGGCGATGAATACGGGATCGGAGATGAGGGCACACCACCCTATGGACACACACTAAAACCGGCACAGAGACTTCACCGGGACCCTAGAGAGAACGTTGAAGATAACATCGTTCGGCAGGGACGCCGGCATGCTGGCTGACGGAACCCATAGCAGCTCCATCTGTGTTGGCTCTGTTTCCATGGCGATTTCACACCCAAACTCTACGTCGGGTCTGGTCCTCGATCTCCTCGATCGCACAACCGGGCAGTTTGTGCAGACGGAACCTGATATGATGGATGGATGTGGCCATGTGGGGATCGTGTACAAGATGGACTCGGCTGTTTATCTCCTTTGACCGTGTGGAGACGTGTTGTGGAGTACTGGCGTACGGGAAGGAAAACAAAGGCGGACATTTTTTTTTGTACAAGGGGGAGGCACAGAGCGCCTCATTCATTTCAGCTCAAAAGCATAGTACATTGAGGATTACAAAACCCAAAGATTGCAACTGATTCAAAGTCGCAAGAATTGGGCAAGAAGAGGCACTATGAGCTGAGTTCCTGCATGAACTGGTAGGCTCAGATCGTCTAGATCTTTTTGCCTGATGAGCACAATTATGAGCTGCTCCATTAAAGCTTCTAGAGATATGAAAGATTTTATGCCTAAGAGGAGTAACAAGCTGAAGAAATTGGAGAATGTGATGACGAATCTCCCAATGCATCGAAGAACTTTCCGCCGAGTTCGCAGCTACAACACGAGCCAAAATGAGAGAGTCGGTGAAGAAGATGGGCTCAGAAACATTGAGAAGCTGCACCAGTTTCCCTGCTAGGAGGAGAGCAAGGGTTTCCGCCATAAGAGGAGATGAAACCTGCTTAGCAACAGCCTGCACAAAGACATCCGTCACATGGTCTTGATTAGGAAGACGGAGATAGATTCCTAGGCCTGCTGGCGGAGATGAATTGGATTTCCAAGTCTTCCACGCTGCATCACAATAAATTTTATTCCCTGTTACATCAAGATCATTTGAAAGAGATATGTTAGGGTAAGGAACAGGAAAGGCCGAAGTAGAGGGTGGAGAATTATTTAGAGTAGCACTTGGCTGTTCCAAATCATTGGCTAACGCCTGAGCATTTAAATGAATCTGGTACGGTTGTCCTTGCTTCCTGCAAAAGAGATGATCGTTTCTGGATTTCCACAAACACCAAAGAAAGGTGAAGATATTTTCTATGGAAACATGTGGATGGTCAAGGCTTAAAAGATTTGAAGTAATTTGAGTGAAAGAGGCACAATTTTGGGTGAAAATATCAGCACGAATAAACCATGGATTTTGGAACCAAGCAGCTCTCGCGAATGGACTGGTGAAGAAGATGTGAGTATATGTCTCCGATATTCCGCACCTACAACAGAGGCCATCAATGTGTTTAGAAAATCTAGAGGCTCTCTGACCTGAAGGAATTGCTCTCCTTAGAAGTCTCCAGGCAAAAGTCTTAACCCTCGGCACCATCTCCTTGTTCTTCCAAACTGAATTAAGAAGCTTGACTGTTTGAGGATCCAGATGCCTCGGTCTTTGTAACCCTGCATCAAACAAAGCATTCAAACAGACACGATATGTTTATTTGGAGTTGCATTTTTCCATTTGGGGTTGGCCTCCAACAAAGAATATCATCAGATAAAGTCGGTAGAAAAGGAGTGTTAATGATAACAGAGGCCGTAGGAATCAAGAACAGAGAATTGATCAAATCAGTATTCCAAGTCTTAGTTCCTGGCAGCCAAAGGTCTCGTACTTTTGCCGGATAAACGAAACCTTGCGGCTGAATTATTAAATCTTCATAGATTCTAGTCCAGGATTGACACCATGGCTGGTTCCAAATAGAAATATCCCCATTTAGAATCTGGTAAAAAGAATTTTGCTGCAGAAGAGGGATAATTTTGAGAACAGAGGACCAGAAAGTTGATTTGGGGACATTTTGGCTTGGGCCTCCAAATCGAAGAATCGTAGAAGTACTTGGCCTGCAAAACTATCGATAAAAAAACTAGATGGGCTTTAGGCTATACGCCAAGCCGCCGCCAGAATGAGCCCATGATTGACAGCCTGTAAATTGCGTATTCCGAGCCCACCTTCTTTTTTTGGCGCGCAAATATCTTTCCAAGCTCTTAAACAAAGAGATTTTTTTGATGGTTCCGAAGAAATTCCCGACCTCAAAAAAGTTCTAATGATAGCATTGAGCTTAGCCACAAACTTCCGAGAGAAAAAAATGTTGGACATGTAGTAAATATGAATGGAAGCAACAAAGGCGGGCGTGGCTTTCTGCATCGGATGCAATATGGACTCTATCTTCTGATTCGACTCGGTTTGGAATAAATCTGCAAGTTGCTTGGGTCGTGCGGGTTGTACTCTAGGTTCTTGGGGCCTTGGGTTGGTTCGGGCGCACCAAAGGTTGGAGAAAATTATATATAAGGGTTGCATGGATCGAATAGGGGAGAACCGAGGAGGAGAGATTTCTGGCTACCGGGCTCCAGCGATCCTTCTAGTTAAAAAATAAATAAATCATATTTATAAGTTTTAAAAATATTTTGGAAAAAATCCAGTGTATCATCAATGATATGTCACTCAAACGTGTAAAATCTCGGTTTGAAATATTTATATTCTGTTCAATACAAAAATGACAAATGTGTGGATCTAAATGTACATACTTTCAAAACTTCAAAATATACAAGATTTGTTATTTTTATATAGCACAGAATATAAAGTATTTCAAATAAAAAAATTACAGGCTTGTAGGATACATCATTATCAACATTCGTATTTTTTCACATTTTTATAAAACTTAAAAATACGATTTTTATTTTTTTTAACTAGGGAGGCACTGCAGCTCGGAAGAAAAAAAAAATTCCGAGCACCAGCACCTATTTGGCAATCTTTGTGTCAAATTGGGGGCGACACCCACATGATGCACACAATTGGGCTGGCCCAAAAAAGCTCGCTCGTTCGCTCGCTCTTGTTCTTTTCTCGCTCGCCCACGTTGTGATTGTTCCGGTTCAGATTCCTTTTTGGCTAGTCTGCTCGGGAAAAAATATCGGTATTTCACTATTTTTCTATAAAGCGTGAAATCAAAATAGTTCACAGATTTTAAAATGTTCATAAATTTGAAAATTTTCTATGTATTTAAAATTTGTCATAAATTTATAAAAATGATCATGAATGTACAAAATATTCACATTTTAAAAATGCTTATGAACTTAAAATTGTTCGTGGATTTGAAAACATTCACGATGTAAATTTTTTTAGCCAATTTAAAAATTGTCCACAAATTTGAAAAAAAAATGTTTGTGTATTTTAAAATATTCATGAATTTAAATATGTTCGTGGATTTAAAAAAGGTTAGGAATTCTAAAACTATTCACCGATTTAATATATTTTTGAAATTGAAAAGTTCTAATGCATAAAAATCTTATTAAATTTTAAGAAGAAATGACAAATTGAAAAATAATTCACGGCTTTGAAAAATGTTCATGAATTTGAAACGAAATTGTGGATTTTAAATTTTTTATGACTTTAGAAAAGATTGTTAAGAAATTTAAAAATATTCATGGGTTCAAAAAATGTTCATGAATTTAAAAGTGTTTACAAAAATAAAAATGCGAGGGTCGGGGCCCATTGCCATCCCTATCGCTGATCGCTGTTATTGGTCACCGCTAGCTTAAACGGACAACCCGTCAATAGTTTTTTTTTTGAAGGAAATATGGCAGTGGTTCTGCCGAATCAATTAAGAAGAAGGAATAATATCTTGGTTACAAGCTAGAGAGGCACTAGCCGAATATGGATAGAAAAAAATTAAAACAAGAGAAGCACCCCAAGGGCTTAACACACTAAACTGACTACTCGCCATTGTCGGATCCCCCGTCCGGCTCCAGCTCTTGAATCACTGCAGTTTGCCTTGCCAAATGAGTGCCCAGCAGCAGCATGTCATCTCGCAGAAGGTCGAAGAGCTGCTGCTCAGAGAGGGCTGCTTGCTGAAAAATCCGGCGACACCTCTCCTTCCACATGTGCCATACTCCATAGATCGCCACCATGAGCTCGTCCTTTGACAACTTCATAGTCATATTTTTTTCGCTGCAAGGCTAATGTGCCTATATACATATATCATATATGGAATTTTTGGGCCCCATAAAATTTGGCGCCCTGTGTGGCAGCACTCCCATGTGCCTAGCCCTGTAGCATCTCACTTTCATATTTTCACGGATCATAGATGGTCATGTTATTTCAGAATTTTATACAGGTAAATTCAACAAGTATGTGATTTTTTTTCTATTTTTCGAAACTAACAATTTCTTTAAAAAAGTATGGGAATTGTGTGGGTATACCAAAACACGGAGAGTGACAATGCACTTGGGCTGCCAAATTTTTTTCGCTGCAAGGCTAATATGCCTATATACATATATCATATATGGAATTTTTGGGCCCCATAAAATTTGGCGCCCTGTGTGGCAGCACTCCCATGTGCCTAGCCCTGTAGCATCTCACTTTCATATTTTCACGGATCATAGATGGTCATGTTATTTCAGAATTTTATACAGGTAAATTCAACAAGTGTGTGATTTTTTTTCTATTTTTCGAAACTAACAATTTCTTTAAAAAAGTATGGGAATTGTGTGGGTATACCAAAACACATGACTCTCAAATATTCATCCACGTGCGAAATTGCTGGACACAACAGGAACCTAACCCTCTCCTCCCCCGTGCGGCGGCGCTGCGCTGCACCGGGGAGCCCCTCCTCCCCCGACTCCTGTCCTCCCTTCACGTTCTCCTATCCCGCCGCCGCCGCTCGAGGCGTCGCAGGGCAAAGCCCGAGTGGCGTTGTGGCGGCGTTCTCCTCAGCCAAAGATGGGATCACGGCGGTGGCTCCCGTCCTGGCTTATCAGCGGCAGTGATGCGGGCCGGCGGCGGCCAGGCTGGGCAGCCAGCGGCGGTGGGAGGCGCAGACCAGTGGACAGTGGCGGCGATGGGTCCGATCTGGGCCCAGATGGGCTCGGACGGGCCACAAAAGCCTCTGTTCGCTGTGTCTTCTCGACCACGACGACGGCTCGCGAGGGTTCTGGGCCAGTTCCGCTGCACGAGGAAGCCGGGAGCTACGGCTCTGGGCGTGGCGGTGGTGACCTCCTCCGCCGGAGTTAGTCGGCCGGCTGGCTGTGTCGGATCCCTGGATCCCACGGTTAGCTCCAGCGGCGAGTTGGGATGCGTGGTTGCCGGTGAAAACCGAGCTTGATTTCGTTCAAGCAGGCGATGTCGGCGTCTACTCGTCGTTACCTTCCTGAAGGCATCGTCGCTGCAACCACCATCTACCCACTCGCGCTGCTCCGGGTGAAACCCTAGGTCTGGGCTCCCCGGATCGGAAGACGGCGAGGCTCAGCGGCGTGGCGCAGTAGGATCTCGACGACAAGTGTATGATGATGGATTCGCGCAGGATGGTGGAGCTGTCTGGCATTGTGGTGATGGCGATGGCAGGCCTTGCAAGGTCATCATGTTGATCGCTCCTGAAGCTGGGATGGTGGAAGTTGGTGGCAGCGGCTTCTGTTGTGCGCATGTGGCGTGCACTGAGGAACAGCTGGACCGGTTTGTGCTTCCGGCGCGCTGTCGGGTGGCCTGGTTGAAGCCTCCGGATTTAGATGATGTCGTAGGTGCGTGAGGTCAGAGTATCGGCTCCGATTGGTCCACCCCCTTCTGAAGGGGATCGTAGGCAGAAAACAAAAAAATTCCTAACAACGATAACCTTATACTAGCCAGAATCTATACTATGCAGATTTACTATACAGTAGGAGATCGATATACGTACCCTCGTAGACCGATAGCGGGGATTACGCTCCCGAAACAAGCGTTGTCGAAGTAGACGACGTAGCCGACCTCGAGGTCACGAAGATCTTGGCGTGACGAAGAAGACGATGACGATGGTGACACCGACCTCATGGTGGTGGAGATGAACACCTCCTAGCACCCCAAGTGTGGTGCCTCGCAGGGAGTCGCACACATACGGTGAAGATGACGACCTCCGGGCTCCGATCCAGGGACGAGCAGCGGAAAACTTGGACCGGAAGACCAGCAGCATGGCGGTGTGCATATGGTGGAGAAACACTCAACCCATGAACGACCCCAATTGCGGAGTCACGACTAAACGGGAGAGAGAGAGAGAATTTGTGTAATTTCAAAGGCATGGGTGCACCTCTATATAAAGGGGAGGGGAGGGTGCAACTCCCCTTGGCTTAGCCGTGTGGGACTAATCCCACGTGGTGCAGCCGCACCAAGGGGGCTGCCGGCCCTAGGTGGGCCCCATTCGGCCCACCTAGGGTTCCCCTCCCAAACCGCACCAAGAGGGAGGACTTCCTCCCCCCCCCTCATGGGCCTCTTTAGGCCCATCTAGGTGTGCAGCCTTTAAAATTCGAATTTAATTAAGTAAAAAATCATTAATTCAACTAATTAATATCAAATACATTTTATCTAATTAATTCTAGCTCTGAAAACTATTTCGTTGCTCTCCGATCTCCATCGGAACTATCCCGGAACGCTTCCGGTGCTCTCTTTTATTTTATCTTCTATTTCCAATCTATTATACATGTCATATCCCCTTAAGTGTGTTACCCTATGGTTCGAGATCTCTCCAGACATGATCGAGACACGTCCTCCGATCAATGACTAATTCGTGGACCTTGGATACCCAGAATTAATCCCTGCGAGATAACGAATAACTTTATCGTTCGAACCTTCAGACGTCGAGTCTGAAACCTTTTGCCTGGCGATACTTAGCGTGTCCGAGACTCGTTCATAGATATCGTGATATCTAGCTTGACCTCGTTATTGACAACACTATCTTCTTCTCGTCCGTGATAATATGTCCCCGTGACCTAGTCACATGCTTGCAAGCTGATTTGACATAATCTCACCGAGTGGGCCCAGAGTATCTATCCTGCTATGCGGATTGGCAAATCCCGCTCTTGATCCCTCATCTCAACATACTCCCTTCCGATACCCGAGAGGGACACCTTTATTGTCACACTTTACGATATGATGTTTGATGCAATCAAAGTATCTTTCAGGAATAGCGATAAGAGTTGATCTCACGGTCAAAGGCGTAATGACTACGTCCTACAAATATTGGGTATGTCCATCACGTCATTCACCCAATGACATGACTCCATTGTCAATTGACACCAACGTCACATGATCGGGAAACCTCGATCATCGATTGCACAATGAACTAGTTAAATAGAGGCTACTAGGGACCTGGTTGTTTATCTACCACACGTGTATTAATGTTTCCGCTTAATACAGTTATAGCATGGTATAAAACATATTACGAACATTGAGATATGACAAATAAACTATCTTTATTAAGTGCCTCTAGGGCATATCTCCTTCAGTCTCCCACTTGCACTAGAGTAACACTTAATCTAGTTTACCACTTTGGTAAAAGCTTAAACACCTATAGCAACTTGGTGCATGCTTGTCTCGTGGAAAAGGAAGTTTAGTCAACGGATCTCCACATTGAGATCTGTATGTACTTTGCAACACTTCTATGTCAACTCGTTTGACATCATCCCGTATCATATGATAACGGTGAAATATATCTTAGTCGATGGAGTGAGACTCGAACCTTCGCGTAGCATGGGCCTTAAAAGTCTAAGAGATCTATTAAGGGAACCACACATGCTCGGAAAACCGCTCAGTCCAATCACACTTGCTACTTCTGAAGTTGCCATATATTCCTATACCTATGTAGATTATGCGACAGTGCATTCATATGCGACTTCGCAAGCTAACCATGTCTTTCTTCAAAACAAAGGACATCTCTGTATGAGATTTCTAGTCGTATGGGTCAGTGTCATAACTTGCATCATCGTAACCCTTTTACGGCAAGTTGTCTTTTCACTCTTACCCTATACCAGAAAACATATCTTCAGTTCTCTCAGACACTGAAGAAAATACTTAACGTTTGTTCATTGATCCATCCAGGGATCACTCTAGAACCCGTTCTTCAACCAAGAACTTGGGTCACACCAAGTCGAGCTTTCAGTCTGATAGAATCTATGGCTGAGGCATAGAGGATGTCGGACATCCTTTTCTTTCATTAGCTATCGCTGAAATGCCAAGATAAACTTAATATTTTACCTAGTCATACAAGCAAGAACCTTTTTCTTCGCTTGTTCTATTCTGAAACACTTCAGAATCTTAACTAGGAAAATATTCCGACCTAATGTTATTAAGCCCTTTTGATCTATACAAATTATAGACCTGATGCCTAATACTCCTAACTTCATTCATAGAAAATTTAATCACTTAAATAATCATTTATACTTTACTAGAGGATCTGTATCATTCTCAATATGTCATTACATATAAAATCAGGAATGACACTAGCTCCCACTCAAATATGCCTTCCGCATATAAGACCAGGGAATTTCTTTTAGCTCCCACTCAAATATGCCATTCACATATAAGATCAAGAAAAGCTACTTAGCTCCCACTCACTTCTTTGTAAATGCAGGTTTCTTCAACTATTTTGGACGACTCCAAAATCCTTTGATCACATTATCAAAGTGAAGATTCCAGCTCCGATATGCTTGCTTCAGCCCATGAATGGACAGCTGAAGTTTGCATACATGTTTAGCATCCTTAGGATCAACAAACCATCTTGTTGTACTAATTACAACTCTTTCTTAATGTTACCATTAAGAAACATGGTTTCCTTATCCATCTATCAATTTCTCAATTTGAAATTATAGTAATTGCTAAACGACCCTGAATAGACTTAGGCTTCGCCACTTGAGACAAATCTCGTTGTGGTCAACTTTTGAATGTCGAAACTGTTTTGCGACAAATCGATCCTTATCAGTGTCTATTCTCTCATAAAATTCCATATTCTTTAACGGCCTGGATGCCATCAAGAAGATCTTCCCAAGTCATTACTTGGTAATCGTACATGGATTTTATCTCGGATCATATATGGCTCATAGCCATTTCTCGGACTTAGGTCTACCATCCTTCTTCGTAGTTCGTAGGTTTGTCATGTTCCATTAACATGACCTTCATAACAAGATTGTCGTACCACACATGCGGAACACAACCTCGTACGCCTACGGTTTAGTATGAGCTCAGAGCATCATGATCTTTATCATCAGCTTCCTTAAGTTGAGGAGGACGACACCGGAAACATTTCCGTTGCGCCACTCTGATGTCTGGAGAGAAAGTTCAACTTGTCTTGCTCTACTTTCTTTCCACTTATACCCTTGGACAAGAAACTATTTCTTTTGCAAGGTATATTCCGGCAACGATTTTGCCTATGTCGTGAGACATGTACCCAACTAATTCTTTAGGTACGGTACACTACAAAGATTTATCCATTTTAGGTTTGATCACATCGAAACACTAAATTACTGAAACGACAATCTAGGCTAAAAGCCATGCCATCACTCATATGGTATTGTCTCCACGGATTAGATGGTTTCCCTATTATCTAACGTGAATGTTTTGTTTCTACCATATGACTCCAATGATCACAATAATTCGATAAGAGATTTTATTTACCACACACTATCCAATAGGTTGATTACGACGTCCAACACACCACAACACATGGTGTTCCATGCGACGTAATTTGTGGAACTCTTTTCACAAGTCTTCCAATGATATGCCAAACTTATAACTCAAATCTTTATTTTCTCGATCTGTATCGCAGGAATTTGATTTTCTTGTTAAGTTTATCTTTCTACTTCACATTCGAACTTGTTTGATCAAATCAAAACCTTTCAGACCAACATTTGATCAAGTGGATATATCCATATCTACTCGAATCATTTGTGAAGTTAAAGATATAAAGATTTCCACTACACGTTAATTACTTCATTGATCCACATACATCTATATGCATGATTATCAATAAGTTATATGCCCGCTTTCCGAAAACGGTGTCTTAGTTATCTTGCAAGTGTCAAAAGATCAAATCTAAGGACTTGTAGATCCATCTGTATGGAGCTTCTTCATTGACTATAACATTGACATGACTTAAACGTTAGTGCCACAAGAATGTGGTGTCTTTATTAAGTTTGTATCCTTTGGCATTAATGTTATGAATGTGGGAGCTTCTACCATCTAAATTCAAATCGGTGTATGATCATTACTTCATAAATATAGGACAACGATTTTGTCACTAACATGTATGAACAATCGTCTCGCTAGAGGAGACACACTTATAACGATCATACTAACAGGCGATCACAAAAGAATTTATTCAAATGGTAGATGCAGAGGGAGAGTGTCTATGGCCATCACAATCATATTGCATGCCATCATCAACACACATTGTCTCCTCATCCTTCCAAGTTACTCAGGCAGAAAATCTAGTTTTCATAAAACATGACTAGTATCAAACTTAGTCACTACTGCGAGTACTTGCTTAGGCAAAAACATTCATAACGTGTATATCATATACACACCATCATCATTGATGACTTCCCGGCGATCTGTTTCATCTACTTGATTCTTCAATGCAATCAAGAACTCATTAAGGTGAACGATTCCCCTTGTATGATATAGTCTATGACAAACTATTTGCACCTGGCAACGTTGTTTGTCATCCAGTGATCGAGTTGAGCGAGGCGTCTCAATGTCATCAAATATGACCAATGTCATCGAGTATGACCAATGTCATCAAGTATGACTGCCACGTGCTCCTTTAATGCGAGTGTTCTCTTCCATCTTGGTTGAGAAGAAAACAGTCAAAGTACTGATAAACTTATCAACCCAACTTGCGGTGTACTTCGAGTTTAGCGACCATCTCATATGTTCGCAATCTGTCAACTCACACCCACAGTTAATTTTCTATGGTAGAGATCATAGCATACACTGGACTATGATGATATTATCCGCACAAAACTTGATAATCCAAATTATCCTTTTGCTAGCGGAATCTCCGGGTTTATCTCCTAGCGGGTATTGTATCACAAAGAGCTAACGGTTTAAACAAGGAGTATCCTCAAGCTACCGTATAAAACTATGAAGTTTGGACCCAACCTTTTAAGTTTCTCAATCGCAGGAATGCGCCTAATTTTTAAAGATGGCTATTACATTGGTTAATATCTACAAAGGTTTTGCAAAAAACATAAAGACTTTGTTCATAATAAAATATGGGTTCAAGTTTTAATAAAATAAAACTACCAGAACTCCCACTCAAAACGAATATCCCTAATCATTTTAGTGATTACACGATCCTCATCCATTATGCAACCCCTCATCGTCAGAGCCGGCAACATAACTTCAAAGGTAGACATCGACATGTCAATCACAACAACTCTGTGACTCATGCTTAACCTTTCGGTCACCGTGTTCCGAGGCCATGTCTGTACATGCTAGGCTCGCCATAATAACCTTCAGCGTATGTGCAAACATGTCTTACACAGACCGTATGCGAACGACGATATGTCTGACACCCGATCGTCACGGCCTGCCTCATAACGTAGAACTTTCTTGGTGGTGCACGCCAAAGGGAGAACACTAATGGTATTTTGGAGGGATCATCTTATATTACTACCGCCGTGTAACTAATATATAACCATATATATATACACAATATAAGATGCAAACAACAACATAACATCAAAATGCAATGCGACGTGATATGGTCCTTGGGCCGATGGTCTCCTTCGTGCCCACAGTTTATAAACAATTTATCAAACCTACCTTGACCATATCACATTGCCACTTCAAAATAAAGTTAGACGCTTTCTACTTTATCTTTTGCATATTTTACGTGGCTTGGTGTTGGGAATATACCAACTAGGGGTATCACTAGCATGGATCAATCCGGCTAGTCCAGGGTGGCCCGCAGTGGTGGTGAAGGCTTTGCCTGCCGGGCGGCCCAGATAGCTGACGACCAAGGAAGGCGGATGCCGGCAAGGAGGAGGCCCAAGACCGAAGCCCATGAAGCCACTAAGACCAAGACGGAAGGCGGCAGACTTGCCGGCTAGGTTTAGGACTCTGTATGCTTGCCGGATACGTAATCACCTTGTAACCCTAGGTCCAGCCGCCTATATAAGTTGGGCCTCGGGACGCCTTTACGGCAACCAATCAAGATACTCTCATACCATCAACCTCATTGTAACCTGTACCTCGGCTATTTGCCTCATAGTGAATTATAGCAGCACGTAGGGCTCCGCCACCGCCGTGGAGCCTGAAGCTGGGTAAACTGTCGTGTACAATCCCGAACTCGACGACGTCCACCTTCTTGCCCTACGTTCACCCTCGGCTAGCAGGACCCCGTCTCCTATCTCAGATGCCGATACGACGACACTTGGGGCTTTCGTAAATAGAACCGATTCATACCTACGAACATATGACCACAACAATGATCAAATAGTCGCTATTTATGTATCCCTTTCGGGCCCTCCATTGAAAATGCAAAGCCAACTAAAGAGAGAGAGACAGACACCCGCTAGCCACATATACGGTACAAGCCGTATGTCAGTTGTGGAACCAGTCTCGCGTAAGCGTACGCGTAAGGTCGGTCCGGGCCGCTTCATCAACTCAATGCTGCCGGCAATAGCAAGTGCACGCTAGAGGATAGCTTCTAAAAGAACGATGCCCCCATGAGAACATGGGTTCTAAAACCGGTATAGCTATATCTACGCATAGATCGGCTCTGATACCACTGAAGGGGATCGTAGGCAGAAAACAAAAAAATTCCTAACAACGATAACCTTATACTAGTCAGAATCTATACTATGCAGATATACTATACAGTAGGAGATCGATATATGTACCCTCGTAGACCGATAGCGGGGATTATGCTCCCGCAACAAGCGTTGTCGAAGTAGACGACGTAGCCGACCTCGAGGTCGCGAAGATCTTGACGCGACGAAGACGACGATGACGATGGTGACACCGACCTCATGGTGGTGGAGATGAACACCTCCTAGCACCCCAAGTGTGTTGCCTCGCAGGGAGTCGCACACATACGGTGAAGATGACGACCTTCGGGCTCCGATCCAAGGACGAGCAGCGGAAGATTTGGACCGGAAGTCCAGCAGCACGGCGGTGTGCATATGGTGGAGAAACACTCAACCCGTGCATGACCCCAATTGCGGAGTCACGACTAAACGGGAGAGAGAGAGAGAGAGAATTTGTGTAATTTCAAAGGCATGGGTGCACCTCTATATAAAGGGGAGGGGAGGGTGCAACTCCCCTTGGCTTAGCCATGTGAGACTAATCCCACATGGTGCAGCCGCACCAAGGGGGCTGCCGGCCCTATGTGGGCCCCATTCGGCCCACCTAGGGTTCCCCTCCCAAACCGCACCAAGAGGGGGGACTTCCCCCCTCATGGGCCTCTTTAGGCCCATCTAGGTGTGCAGCCTTTAAAATTCGAATTTAATTAAATAAAAATATATATATTTAATCGTTAATTCAACTAATTAATATCAAATACATTTTATCTAATTAATTCCAGCCCTAAACTATTTCGTTGCTCTCCGATCTCCATCGGAACTATCCCGGAACGCTTCCGGTGCTCTCTTTTATTTTCTCTTCTATTTCCAATCTATTATACATGTCATCTCCCCTTAAGTGTGTTACCCTACGGTTCGAGATCTCTCCAGACATGATCGAGACACATTCTCTGATCAATGACTAATTCGTGGACCTTGGATACCCAGAATTAATCCCTGCGAGATAACGAATAACTTTATCGTTCGAACCTTCAGACGTCTAGCTTGACCTAGCGATACTTAGCGTGTCCGAGACTCGTTCATAGATATCGTGATATCTAGCTTGACCTCGTTATCAACAACACTATCTTCTACTCGTCCGTGATAATATGTCCCCGTGACCTAGTCACATGCTTGCAAGATGATTTGATATAATCTCACCAAGTGGGCCCAGAGTATCTGTCCTGCTATGCGGATTGGTAAATCCCGCTCTTGATCCCTCGTCTCAACATACTCCCTTCCGATACCCGAGAGGGACACCTTTATTGTCACACGTTTACGATATGACGTTTGATGCAATCAAAGTATCTTTCAGGAATAGTGATAAGAGTTGATCTCACGGTCAAAGGCGTAATGACTATGTCCTACAAATATTGGGTATGTCCATCACGTCATTCACACAATGACATGACTCCATTGTCAATTGACACCAACGTCACATGATCGGGAAACCTCGATCATCGATTGCACAATGAACTAGTTAGATAGAGGCTACTAGGGACCTGGTTGTCTACGTACCACATGTGTATTAATGTTTCCGCTTAATACAGTTATAGCATGGTATAAAACATATTACAAACATTTGAGATATGACAAATAAACTATCTTTATTAAGTGCCTCTAGGGCATATCTCCTTCACCTTCATCAACCTTGTAGGTGTAGCGAGTTTTCGCCGGATCGGTGGTTCTTATGGTTGATCGATGTATTACTTTGCAAAGCATTGTGCTTACTGTTTTTCCATATTAATAAAACTCGGCTGTGTGCATCCTTTGGATACAGAGGCTGGGGGCACACCCCCATTTCTAAAAAAAATATTCATCCACGTCTTCGAACACCGGAGATATGCCTGGCCATGGGAAGCCCGGCCCGGCCTGAAATTTCCGGGCTTGGGTGGGACTGGGCTTTCCAACAGGTCGGGCCTAGGCCTCAGATTTCGGCTCGATGGACTGAAAGTGCATGTGCCCTCATATGTGGTTTTGGTGATTAATGACAATCTCTATGGACTAATGTTTGCATTGAGATATCTTTATAGATCTTGTCCATGAAGAAGATTGAAATTCATGTGTTAGACTCTAGAACATTATATGATGACCAAGGTTCTATCCAATGGGTTTATATGAAGAATGTTATTATAGAGTTGAGCTTATTGCAAGCATGGCTTGGAAAAGAAGATTGAGTTAACATTCATGTTTGTCTCCAAGCCATCATCTATATCAAGAGAAGAAGATGAAGTGCAAGTGGATATATGAAGACAGAGCTAAGCGAGCCTCTCCCATAATGGTGTATGGGGGAATTTTTGGAGAAATCTTCATCAAGCATGTGCTAGCAAGCACAATCAAGAAAGGTGTTCCAACTTGAGCGAGTCAAGATCGGCATCATCTAGCTCAAGTGGAACGCACAAGGCAAAGGTATGATCTTGATAGGGTTTCTATTTTACCGGTCTCATGGTGTTAGTGAGAGACCGGGTTATAAGATAGACGGCATACTATCAAGAGGGCTCTCAAGTGAGTAACTTGATCCCATCTTTGTGGAGAGTTTAAACCTTTACATACTTGACATATCATCTTTATTGGTTCTTATTTGGATTTTATCCATGTGAGAATTTAAAGCTTGTGTTCATCTCCATACCAAGCTCTAGTTCATCAAACGGATTTCATATGCATATCTTGTTGCGTTTTTTATGTTGGAGGTTTTACCGGTTTATCTTTTATAGAGAGGTCTTAACTTTCCTCATTTGGTCTCCTCCTCACATGATGGACTATGATGTTTCTCTGTATTATCTTGTAAAGCTCTTCGTTACGATTCCAACGAGCCCAAGATCATCAAAATCGGAGTCCGGATGAAAAAGTTCTTGCAGTTTTCGTTTTGCTGTTTCTGTCAGTTTTCAGGAAACCGGATATTCCGGTTTTGTTTTGGACAGGAATATCCGGTTCCCCCAGTTTGCCCAGAAAAACGGCTAAGGACTTATTTTGCAGCTTTCGGGTGTCAATCGGATATTTTGGGGCGGAGATTTCCAGAAGACCGGATATTCCTATGAACCGGAATATCCTATCCCAAATTGAACCGGAATATCCTCTTTTCTCTGGGTGCAACAGCTCTTTTTTGGGGACCTATAAAAAGGTACCCTTCTTCCCCAATGGGACTAGCTCTTCCAAGCACGAAATTTCCCCCTCTCTCACCTCCATTGTTGACCTTGGAAAGCTTGCCCCTCTCTCAATTCCTCCCATGATTCTTGCATATTTTTTAGGGAAAAGTGAAAGGAGATCTAGATCTATATTTCCACAAATCCATATCTCCTCTAAGTGAGGGGAACCCTTTGGATCTAGATCTTGGAGTTTCATTTGTTGAGTTCTTCTTTGTTCTCCCTCTTTTCTCTCCCCGTAAGTATTAGTTGCTTTTGGTGGGATTTGAGAGTGAAGGATTTGAACACTTGTGCTCTTGTCACTGCTTTGTTGTATCGGTTTGTGCTCTCCTCGAGGATTCGTGAAAGTGAAAGTTTGTGAGCTTGTTATTCTTGGGTTTTTGGACCCTAGACGCCATTGTGGTGGTTGAGACCTCTTGTGGTCACTTGTAATTGTTCAGGAGCCCCCAATTCAGTTGTGGGTGTGTGCCCCGGATCGTTGTTGTAAATGCTCCGGATCCCGCCTTGAAGGATGGAAGGTGAACCAATTCTTTGTGGTGCGGTTCATCGGAAAAGAAGGTGAGCCTGTTGTGGCGTTGAGACCAACCTGTTGTGGTAGTCTCACACCTCTCTAACGAGACGTACTCCCCTAAAAAGGAGTAACTCGGGAATACATCCTCGTCTCCGCTTGACTCGGTTATTTCTATATCCAACCTCTTTACTTATGTACTTTACATTGTGATAGTGTTTGTGCTTGAAGTATTCTATATTTCTATCTCATTGTTGCTTGTCTTTCTTAGCATAAGTTGTTGGTGCACATAGGTGAGCCTAGTATATTTAGGTTATTAGCTTGTTAATTTAAACACCTAGTTTTATTCCGCAATTATCAAGCCTAAAATTGGAAAAGTTTTAATCGCCTATTAACCCCTCTTTAGGCGACATCCTTGTTCTTTCATAGACGGGACGCGTCTGAATTTTGCATATTGGTGTTTTAAGTAAGAGGCCCGACCCGAGACCCGAGATCCAACGGGATTTTGACGTCATGGGACAGACCTGGGCCTAAAATATAGGACCGATGGTTGAGTCGGGCCAAGTTTGGGCCTGGGATTTTGACCATGCGATTTTTCAGTCCCGGCCCGAAGGCCGGTCCGGCCCATGGCCAGGTATAACCGGAGATAACAATTTACATTTTCGTAGAGAGCAAGAACATAAAGTTTTCCCATCAATCTGTTCGGTGTCTGGCAATTTTAGGTATAGTTTTGCTTTTCACTTTTCCGTAAAGAAGGCCGGCCAAGATGTCACGGGTCAAGCACGCACGCGTCGCTAATTTTTTTTAATAATACGTTTTTTAATTAAATTCGAAAAATATTACGCAAAATCATAAAATTTCAGAAATAATACGGATTCGGTCCAGGCTAGGCCGATTAGTACCTGTCGGCCCAGGCCTGCCGATTAGTACCTGTCGGCCCAGGTCTGGCCGATAAGCTACTAATCATGGCACGGCTGGGCTAGCCCAGTGGGCACTTATCGGCCAAGCCTAGGCCGATTAGTACCTGTCGGCCAAGCCTGGCCGACTAGTACTAATCGGCCCAGCCTGGACCGAGACCGTATTATTTCTGATTTTTTTTAAAAATGTATTATTTGTCTAATTTAGTAAAAAAAATGTATTATTAAAAAAAAATTAGCCACGCGTCCGGGACTGGGCCCTAGCCAAAGCCAAGCGCACGGCGACCGCGTTTTACCCGGAATAGATTGCAGCGCAGCAGCGCATCACCAGTCGGGCACGGTTGCCGGAGCTAGCACCGTTTTGGGCACACGAGTAATCGACCCGTCGTCTCACCCAAGCACAGCAAATTAAAGCACAATAACTCATGGCTCGAAGGCAGCTTCCACGAAGCAACCATGGGTCCGAAAATGCAGTCTGAATGTGTATACGAAACATCGAAATAGGTAAGTACTTCCTCCGTATCAAAATAAATATAATTTGCACTAGTCACTTACCACATACATGTATGTAGACATGTTTTAGTGCAAGATTCACATATATTTTGATACGGAGGGAGTAGAAGAAATTCTAGCTTCCACGAATTCAAACATCGACGTGCCCTTCTACATCATTGAAAAAAAAAACATCCATCACCTGTTTGTTACTTTGGTCTGTATAATAAGCACTTCCTCCCTCCGTGTCTTAAAGTAAGAGAGTTATAATGTTTCCCCCTAAATATTTGATTTTTTAGATGTTGATATTTCCCCCTAAATATTTGGCCTAATTTTATATAATTTAACTAAAAACTAAACACATGATAATTCAGAAAAGAGTGATTGTAGTAGCTTTCGCCATGGAGTGGGTGTCTCGAGTGCGGGTATTCACAACAGTCTTCCGGTAGCAACTCATTTTTTTTCTTTCCGGTGTCGTGTAACAGTTTTTGTTATTCCCCACACGCATTAATGGGAAAGGAGTAAAGCTCGACAGTAAAAAAAACACCACATTTGATAAGTCACGTGGAGTGGAGGGAAGTGCTTATTTGGCAGAGCTACAGAAATTAAAACCAAAGAGAACTCGGCTTGTAGAAATTCAAATACATGCATTCTGCTCATCTGCATGCTAAATTTGAAGAAGTCTCAGCTATCATTCAAAAAATAATAAAGAATCCATTAGGTCATGGAAACTTTCGTGTAGAATTAGGAAGAAAACCCCCAACTTAAATCTGGGACTACTAGTATTACTCACATTCTTTAATTAAGAAGAAAAACCAAAGAGTACCTCTAATTAAAATCCAACCTTAAGGCCTTGTTTACTATGGGTGTATTTTCATCCCCGAGGGGATTGGGGATGGGAGGGGATTTGCTGAAATTCTTGCTTTCACCCAATCCCTCAAAATCATCACAAATACTCTTCACCCACAATACACTAGCATGTGCTAGAGTTTTCAATTTAGGCAAAATGAGGTGTTTGGTGGAGGATATCTAGGGATTTTCCCTTCCAAAGCCGGATTAGTAAACGGATTATTGAAATTTTTCCGAAATCTGGGATAATCCCCTCAATTTCCCTAAAATACACTCCAAATAAACTAAAAGTAAACAAGGCCTAAATCTGGAGTATTTATACATCTGGGAGTATAGCAATTTCGAAAATTTATAGTCAGTTAATGCTCATAGTGCGTATCTCCAGCTGTAATTAATTAAAGCAGAACAAAACCCCAAGTTCCACAAGCCCAACCGGAGTACTACCATATCCACCAGTTCATCTAGTACCACCTTCTGCAGCTTCACCCAAACGGCACGCTCTGATTGGACGGGTACACAACTTCCAAGTACGCATCTGCGGTGTCAGAAAAAAGCCTGCGCGCGAAGCGCCAAACGCCGCGTCCACCAAAACCCCGGGCATCGCCACCGCTGCACCATCGCACGCCTCCATCCCAGATCTGACGGCTAGGACGTACCGCCAGTCCATACACCGAGGCCACCTGACGTTTCCACCGGCTGTGGACAGCTCACATCTCGTGGACCTCGAGGCGATCGTACGGTTCGTGCCTATTACCGGTCCATAGACTGGGTTCACCGATCTACCCAACCACTCCCCCCACGGCACCACACCCAACACACACAGAGCGAGAGCGAGGGATGGGCGTACAAATTCACCACGCCGGCCTCCTCGCCTCCTCACCACACCACCTCCCTTCCCCTGCCTTCTCCCCTCCCCTTCTCCGGTAGGGTTTAGTGGTCTCCAGATGGCGGCGGCGTACACCGGGTGGGGCGATGACGACCCGACCGCCGGCGAGTGGACCACCGTCACCCGTTCCGGCCGCTCCGGCCCGGCCGGGCGATACCCCAACACCACGCCCGCGGCGCCCGCTCCCCGCCGCACCGCCCCCGCGCCGACGGCTGGCGAGGTCGCCAAGGGCCTCGCCGGGCTCGAGATCGAGGACGGGAGCCGGAGGCTGGACAAGTACGACATCCCCGTGGAGGTGAGCGGCGACGGCGCGCCCGCGCCGGCGGACGGGTTCCAGGAGGCC
The DNA here is from genome assembly GCA_947311845.1 of Poa pratensis. Lineage (NCBI taxonomy): Eukaryota > Viridiplantae > Streptophyta > Magnoliopsida > Poales > Poaceae > Poa > Poa pratensis. The sequence goes on from CAMZMU010000068.1 coordinate 27,611,552, forward strand.
GGGCTCGCGGAGGCCGTGCTCCGGAACGTCGCGCGGTGCGGCTACGACATCCCCACGCCCGTGCAGCGCTTCTCGATGCCGATTGTGCTGTCCGGGAGGGACCTCATGGCGTGCGCGCAGACGGGGTCCGGCAAGACGGCCGCGTTCTGCCTCCCGATGGTGAGCGCGCTGGCGGCGGCGTCTGCGGCGGGAGGGCGAGGAGGAGGAGGAGGAGCGGGTCGCGGCGACAGGGAGGCGTACGACTACTACGACGACTACAACCGCGTCGCCAGGCCCCGCGCTCTCGTGCTCGCGCCCACCAGAGAGCTTGCAGCGCAGGTATGGCGTTCGCCGCCCGTTTCTCTCCTTAATTAGATGCTGCCGCTGCTTGTGCGCGATCCTTCGGATGCCGTGTTGTTTGTGGTGATGCGCTGTTGTGCGCAGTACGTAGTAGATGATTTTTCTCGAGCGCGCTCACCGAAATCGCGCTCGATTTGGCGTAGATGTCTCGATCTAGGCTGTGCGTGCACGCGGGCGTCGTGCGCATGCCCGTGTTCGTGGTTTGCTTATCCGACTGTGCCATATGAGGGATTTGTGTGCGGGATTTGGGGCAGGCGCGTGTGTACGTTTCGGTGTGCCATGGCGAGCACCGATGCTTGGAAACTGTTGTCCTTGGGGGTTTGCATGTCTGTTCTAGTTTCTGTAGATTGTTTGCTGTATCAAATGCATTGTGCTGAAGCTCTCGTAGATTATGTGTGTTTTCTGAGATTTCTGCTGTGCATAATTGCTTCGATCAATTTATTTTGCTCACTGTAGTTCGGGTACAGATTAGCTAAGATTTTGTCGTTTCGTAGAACATTGTGTTCGTTCCCTCATGATTCTTTCATGTTACATTTTAGTTGCACTAGGAGTAACAATTAGTCTGTCATGAAGCGAACTTATATGTCCATTTAGTAAATCAGTATGCTCGGTGTGCTAGTACTTCAAAGTTCAAACAATATGGATTTCCTTACATTCTTGTCTAAATTTCCTTTACTAGTTGTATGTTGGAAAATTGGGATGGATTTTTCAATTCTGTAAGGCATAACTTTTTGTTTGAGACGCTGTAAGGCATAACTTGATATATGCATGTGTTGCATTAATTTTCATCTCACACAATAGCATAGTTTGGTAATTAATCCCAGGCATTGCACTTCATTCTTCTTGATTGTTTCTGGGTGCCTGGGTGGACTAGGGTTGGTCTGATTTTTGTAAAACTTCATGTTTTTGCTCAGCTTCATCTGGATAACTTCAAGTTTTTTCTTGGCTTCATCTTTGTACTTTATATGTGATCATGTAGTTTTCTATGTCTCAACATTTTTCCTTTATCTTTGACGTATGCGTTTAAGGATATGAATCAAGGTAAGTGTACGTATGTTATTTCGTTGGGAAGTAGAACTTGCATATCTGCATTCTTAAATGATGATGTACAAGAATGCAAGTTAGTAGTGCAAGAATGCGGGTGTCGTGTGCATGGTGCATGCCTGTGTTCGTGGTTTGCTTATGTGACTGCCATATGAGGGATTTGTGTGCGGGATTTTGGGCAAGCTTGTGTGTTTCGGTGTGCCATGGCCAGCATCAAACGCGTCCGGTGCATGTATGGAAACTTTTGTCCTTGGACTTTGCATGTCTGATCTTGTTTCTGTAGATTTTTTTGCCGTATTAGATACATTGTGCTCAAGCTCTCCTAGATTATGTTTGTGTTTTCTGCAATTTCTGCTGTGCATAATTGCTTCGATCAATTTATTTTGTTCACTGTATTAGTTCGGATGCAGATTTACTAAGATTTTGTCGTTTCGTAGAACTTTGTGTTCATTCTCCCCTCATGTTTCTTTCATGTTATGTTTTATTTGCACTAGGAGTTATAATTAGTCTGTTATGAAGTGAACTTATATGTCCATTTATTAAATCAGTATCCTCGGTGTGCTAGTAGTTACTTCTTCAAATACTATGGATTTCCTTATATCTTGTCTAAATTTCCGTTGCTAGTTGTATGGTGGAGAATTCAGATGGAGGTTTCACTTCTATATGGCATACCTTGATATATTCATGTGTTGCATTAATTTTTATCTCGCACAATAGCCTAGTTTGGTAATTAATCCCAGGCATTGCGCTTCATTCTTCTTGATTGTTTCTGGGTGCCTGGGTGGGCTAGCTAGCGTTGGTCTGATTTATGTATAACTTCATGTTTTTGCTCAGCCTCATCTGGATAAGTTCAAGATTTTTCTCGGCTTCATATTTGTACTTTATATGTGATCCTGTAGTTTTCATTGTCTCCACATTTTTCCTTTATCTTTGACTTTCGCATTTAAGGATATGAATCAAGGTAAGGGTAAGTGTTATTTCATTGGGAAGTAGAACTTGCATCTCTGCATTCTTAAATGATGATGTACAAGACTGCAAGTTAGTAGCTCTTTTGTCCTTGGGGGCTTGCATGGCTGATCTTTGTCTGTAGATTTTTTGCCATATTAAATGCATTGTGCTTAAGCTCTCGTAGATTATGTGTGTTTTTCTGTGATTTCTGCTGTGCTGCTTCGATCAATTTATTTTGCTCACTGTATTAGTTTGGGTACAGATTTAGTAAGATTGTCGTTTCGTAGAACTTTGTGTTCATTCCCCCTTATGTTTCTTTCATGTTACGTTTTATTTGCACTAGTAGTAACAAGTAGTTAGTAGTAACAAGTAGTTTGTTATGGAGTGAACTTATCTGTTCATTTATTAAATCAGTATGCTCGGTGTTCTATTACTTTCTTCAAATAACATGGGTTTCCTTACATTCTTGTCTAAATTTCCTTTACTAGTTGTATGTTGGAGAATTCGGATTGATCTTTCACTTCTGTAAGGCATAACTTGATATATTCATGTGTTGCATTAATTTTCACCTCACACAATGGCATAGTTTGGTAATTAATCCCAGACATTGCGCTTCATTCTTCTTGATTGTTTCTGGGTGCCTGGGTGGACTAGAGTTGGTCTGATTTATGTAACACTTCATGTGTGATCATGTAGTTTTCTATGTCTCAAACATTTTTCCTTTATCTTTGACTTCCGCTTTTAAGGATATGAATCAAGGGTAAGTATGTTATTTCATTGGGAAGTAGAACTTGCGTATCTGCATTCTTAAATGATGATGTACAAGAATGCAAGTTAGTAGCTCTTTTCTGATATTACCCATGCTTGCTTTGCAGCATATATACAGAGCTTGCCCCCCCCCAAAAAAAATATATACATAGCTGCTGTGTGGTAGTATTAGTATCAATTAGTTGCGGGCCTCGAAAAACAATCCATTAGTTTCATATATCTAGAGCTTTATCTGTGCTCCAATGACTAGCTTTTCTTTCCACCCTGAAGAAACATTTCTTTGCTAAGTAAAGATGTAACTCTTTTTTCTTTCTGTTAGCTTTTTTGCTTTTGAAATGATTTTCAGATGATAGTACTCTGCAGTTCTGTAAAAAAAACAATTAAAATGTGTGGCATTTGTTTTTGTTTGTTGAACCGGGGTTTGAGGGAAGTTGACCTTTAATTATGTGAGCAAGATGTCTGAGGCGTTACCACTTCCTGACCCACTTTAATATTTTCTGCATCAAATCGTTCTGAAATACTACTGTTCCTGTGTACTTTAATCTTTTTATCGAATGTTGAATGTGTTAATATGTCTTGTTTGTGAGGGCATTTGTGGTGAAGGGATTTTTATTCATTTATGCCATGACTTCATTGTAATGATATCACTTTTTAGATTCACGAGGAGGCCAAGAAGTTCTCTCACCAAACTAGAATCAGAGTTAAGGTGGCTTATGGAGGAACTCCAATTTTTCAGCAGGTGATTGCCTATTGTATGCTTTTTGGCGTGATGGCTTCTCTTAACTTTGAAGTAGCTCTGTAATGCAGAAATTTGTTAAAATGTAGGAGTTTTATATGTCACATTTCTCTAATACAGTTGATGCATCACTCGGATGTTACATGAGTCTTTTGTTGCTTGACCAATCATACGAGTAAATGCAGATGATAGTACTCGGATGTTATATGAGTCTTTTGTTGCTTGGCAATGCATGATCTTATCTGTCTATTTGCATTGCTCATCTAACATGTTGTTTCTGTGCTTGCTTGTTTAGCAGCTACGTGATATAGAAAGAGGCGTTGACGTTCTTGTGGCCACACCCAGGCGCCTTGTGGACATGATTGAAAGATCAAAGGTCTCTCTTGAGGCAATTAAGTACCTGGTAATGGATGAGGCTGACAGGATGCTGGATATGGGGTTTGAGCCTCAGATAAGAAAGATTGTTGATGGGATGGGTATGCCACGAAAGTCCGTGAGACAAACAATGCTTTTCAGTGCAACCTTCCCACCACAAATACAGGTAATGAATTATTTATTTTCTTCCAATGCATCATGTAAAGCAGGATTAAAAATGGAACAGCTAAATTATTCATGTTACTGTTTTCTGCAATAGCATAATGCTTAACTACTAAGTTCCTGTAAAATCATGCATTGCCACCATACATATTAGCACGTGGGTGGCACATATATTTTTACTATATCATGTAATTCGTTTATATATTATAGCTCTCCAGTGGATGATTGCATATTCATTAGCTTAGTACTATCTAGATGGAAATGATTGAACTGATGATATACACTTGATTATGTCTGCTTAGATATATTTGGCTAATATTTGCTTTTGTCCAGAGACTGGCTTCTGACTTTTTGTCGAAGTACATATTTATCACTGTTGGGAGGGTGGGTTCAAGTACTGACCTAATTACCCAGAAAGTTGAGTTTGTCACTAACGATGAGAAAAGAACCTACCTGCTAGATCTCCTGGACAAGCAATCATTCTGTTCATCTGATGGCAAGGTATTATTCATTCCATCTTTGATGTAACAATTGGATTAGTTGGAAATTTTGTTCTGTGAGATTTGTTCTCATATTAGTTTTCTTGTTTGTTTAGCCGCAGCAGCCTTTAACATTGGTTTTTGTGGAGACAAAACGAGATGCTGATTTATTGAGGTACTGGCTATACAACAAAGGTTTCCCTGCAACAGCGATCCATGGTGACAGAACACAAGAGGTAAATGCATATGTATGAACTCTTCTGTAATTGCCTAACTTGTTCCTTAGCAGCAATGTAAAACTGCAGTGGCTACACATTAAAATCAACATTTTAGTCTGAAATATTTTCCATACTATATCAACACTAGGAGCTTGAGAATAAGATTAAATTTCCATGAACAACACCATATTCTTGATTGAGTTGAAAATTTCATCATACCTCTTGTCATACATACGTGTGCCCTTAAATCTCGAGGATATATCTAGCTTATGTACATGTATGCCTCTTGTCATGCTGTATGTATCTGCGAGGACTATCTCTGCTGACAATTTTGGCCAGTTTCGTCTGCTTCTTGTGTTTCACTTGTTTCATTAGCTGAATAAATGAACAAGTAGTTTGTATCTATCATTACAGTATCAATGATGACTGTATGTTGCTGCTCCAGATATGCGCTTCACTTTTTTTTTCACAAAGAGAGAAGCTTTGTCTTGTATATCAAATAAGAAAAATGACCAGACCATATTTACATACCACAGTGGCACATGTAACCAAGACATGAACTTCACAGATTGCTGCTAGTTGATGTCCTTGTAACCATGCGAACCGATTATGTGTTAAGTAGCATTCCTTTCGCATTTTCTTAACTCTAGACTAGTATTATGTGTCTTACTATAGACTGATATGTATTTGCTTGCTATCTGAAGGAGAGGGAAAGCGCGCTGAGATCCTCCAAGTCTGGCTTGACTCCTATCATGGTCGCCACTGATGGTAGTCTCGCGTGGCCTGGATGTCCCAAATGTTAGCCATGTGATCAACTACGACCTTCCCAAGAGCATAGAGGATTATGTCCACAGGATTGGAAGAACTGGAAGAGCTGGAAATGCTGGGTCCGCCACCGCCTTCTTCACTGAACAGAATCATCCCATAGCAAAAGGATTGCTGGAACTGATGACCGAGGCGAAACAGAAAGTTCCTGACTGGCTAGAGGATTACGCTGAGAGGCCATGCTATGGAGGAGGGTTGACCTACGGTGGAAGAGGCCGAAGGTCCAGCGGTGGTGGCAGCAGCTTTGGCGGCAGAGATTATCACAATGGTGGGGACTATTCTGGCTACTCTGATGTTGGTGGCGACAGCTACTCAGGTGGTGGTGGCGGCGGCAGGAGCTACTCAAGGGGTGGTGGTGGCGGTGGCAGCTACTCCGGTGGTGGTGGTGGTGGCGGCAGGAGCTACTCTGGTGGTGGTGGTGGCAGTGGCAGCTACTCCGGTAGTGGTGGTGGCGGCGGCAGGAGCTACTCTGGTGGTGGTGATGGCGGTGGTGGCAGATACTCCAGTGGTGGGGGCTCCTCCAGGGCAAACGATCCACCTCCGCGGTACTACCCTTCCTACCCCATGGGCACGACAAACATCAGCGCCTCTGGCTGGGACTAGTTACGCGCACCCTCACCTCTTGGTTCACATACCGTATATATTACTACTAGCTAAAAATAATGTAGGGGAATCTGAGCATGGTGTTGGTGTCTGCTTGTCCTTTTGCCTTTTCGATGGTAGTCTAAGATGGTGCACAGAGGGGTAAGTTTCGAATGTTTTGCTGGGGAAAATGGGATTTCACATGGATGTGGTGGTGGCATTGTGATGCTTAAACTCCACTTGGTGCTCAAGACTTGCTGGCTATATACTATTGTAAGCGGCAAATAACACTGCCTGGTTTACTGTTTAATGAGGTCTTTAAGAATGATCCCTTTAAGGTGCTGTTGGTGCTCAATGTTCTTCATCTTGAGTTATGTTGTTCACTGGCAGTTTCCATGGTATGAATGTCGTGGTGTGGTAATGCTGGAATGTCTAATTGGCCCACGCTGTTTTAACTTTGCATTGTACTCCCTCTGTTCCTAATTATAAGACGTTTTGGTAGCTCAATTTGAACTATCAAAACATATTACATTTGGGAACAGAGGTAGTATCCCTTTGTTGAAGTGGTTTGCTGTTTGTTTTCCTGACATCAACTGTGTCCATGCAGTTGAAAACCTTGCGTAGTTCAGACCCAATTGTTTGAGCATTTGTTTCTGCTCTGGGATTCCATTAATTCTAAGAGCTTTGAGCTGAGCCCCATTACCACCAAATTAGTTCATACGTATGTATGGCTGGGTTATCTTCACTTCAGTGTTTTTTCTCTTCGTTATCTAAATATGACAATCCCTTGTATTGATCAAACCCACCAAGAGTTTCAGTTACTCATATTCTTGTCTGATCAGCACCGCATTTCCCCCACACAACCAATTTGATATTACGTTCTGGGAACAAGGGGCGGCAGATGTGAAACACATGCTCTTCTTGTGACATAGGGCTAGACCTATAGACCCTGTGGGGGCAAGCAGTCACGATGCAAGTGGACGGGCCGCTGGACATCCGCGTCCATCCGCCTCAATCCGCCATCACTAATCATGTGCTTAGCGGAAGCCGCGTCCGTCAGTTTGTGTTTTCCCTGCGGCCGGCGGACCGGAGTGGACGAGCCGCTTCCTACATGGCGCTGCTCGCTGGGCTCTTGAAGCTTGGTCCGTCGCCCGGCCGCCGGAAGCTGCAGCCTCCGGCCGTCGATTTAGGTTGAGCCCCGCCGCCGCGGAGTTCTGATTTTCCGTGTCGAGTTTGCCCAGGTCGAGTGGATGTTGGCATGGACGGAACGAGCGATGCGAGCTACTCCCTCCGTTCCAAATTAATTGACTTCCTTTTGACCACATGTGGATGTATCTAGACATGTTACAAGTATAGATGCATCCACATTTAGACAAATGGAAGTCAATTAATTTGGAACGGAGGGAGTAGATGAGAGGAATAGATGTAAGCTCGAGAAATAGATTCGCTGCTCTGCCTCCGTATTCTTCTCCTCCACCACCGTCTCCTTTGCCGGATCCTTCCCATCCTCCGTCGTATTCTTTTCCTCCGCCACCGTTATGCCCATCCATCTCCGCAGGCGCCGACGGCAAGGGAGCCGGCTAGCCTAGGGGCAGATGGGAAGGAGCTGGCGGGATACAAGCGGGTGCATGGCGACGACGAGCGGGGTGCAGCCTGGTCAAGATCTGGGCGGCGAAGAGCGCGGCGCCGGCCCGACGGCGGCGACTAGCCTGGCGACGTGCCTGGTTCTGCGTGGTTCTTTTCCGTCGATGGCTCAAGACGAACTGATTTTTTTCTAACAGGCCGGGATAGACAGACCTGTTGGGCAGAGCGGCCAGCGTCCGTGAGTCCGTCCCGAGTACGCGGCCAATCCGCTTAGCCGTTTGGGCTTTCGGAGCGGCGCGGACCAAGCGGACGAGCGGAATCCGCCGCCGCCTGCATCCTAAGCAAGCAGTATTGGAACACCTATTATTGGACCAAACCACAGGATTACATAAAGGTAGACGGTGATGCCTCATTTGATGAAGGCCTACTTAGAATACTAGGTAAATTTGCGCGGCGATGCCACCGCCGCGTGGTGTTTTGGATTCAAAAAAAAGTTTGTAATGCAGAATGAATGTTCAGATTTATTTGGAATGAAGACAAAATTGTCCAAACGTTTTTGAATTTCTGGAAACTTTGGGAGTAGAATGGTAGCACGTGTCAGGGACCTAACATTTTGAAGAAATATTTTAAAAAAGGTTAGAAGTCACGGTAATTTATATGATTCAGTTTAATAGTGTAGGTTGTAAATTATCGTAAGAGAGTTTGAGTAAATATTGGTGTGTATATATGTATATTTTTTGTTCTATCACGTAGGAACACACTGTGGATGGGGTGATTTAAATTGTTGAAAAGTTAAATTCGGCGTAATTTATCGTTTGGATTATTTTGAACATATTCGGTATTGTCGTAATGTTTTCCCATAAGTGCATAATTAATAAAAAAAATATTTTACATAAGGTACATAATTATTATAAAAATTTAGATGCATAATTTGAGTTGGAAAGTTGATTTAAATGTAGGCCATTTTGAAGTATTCGAACCTTTTTTTTTGTTGAAAATATCGTGCATGTTTGATTAATTTTAAATATTTTAGGTTGTAAATTATCGTGCAAGAGTTTGAATAAATATGATGTGTATGTATATGTATATATTTTTTTGTTCCATCACGTAGGAACACACTGTACATGGTGTGATTTTAAATGTTGAAAAGTTAAAATTCGGCGTAATCCTATTTGATTAATTTTAAATATTGTAGGGTGTAAATTATCGTGCAAGAGTTTGAGTAAATATGATGTGTATATATGTTTTTTTTGTTCCATCACGTAGGAATACAATGTGGATGGTGTGATTTGAAATGCTGAAAAGTTAAAATTCGGCGTAATTTATCGTTTTGATTAGTTTGCACATATTAGGTATTTCCGGAATTTTTTCCCATAAGTGCATAATTAATTAAAAAGTTATTTTACATAAGGTACATAATTTTTATAAAAATTAAAATTTGTAGTTTGAGTTGGAAAGTTGATTTGAATGTAGGACATTTTGAAGTATTTGAACCTTTTTTTTTGTCAAAAATACCGTGCCTGTTTGATTAATTTAAAACATTTTTTTTTGTTGAAAAAAATTGAGATATGAACATTGTTTGAATTTGGGAAAAATGTACGATTAAAAGAATGTTGAGTTCATGCAATTTTTTTTTTTGCATTATTTTGAAATGCAGATTAGAAATTATGAAATTTACAAATTTTGTGGTAGTTTTGTTGCATTATTTTGAAACGCAGTTTAGAAATTATGAAGTTTACAAATTTTATGGTAGTTTGTATTTGTGGAAATGCTGACAGTGGGGCCCACACGATAGGGGTATTTTATTAGAATTTTCGTGTAAAAAAAAATTGGGCCGAGATGACGTCGTGGGCTGACGTCATCAATGGCTGCTGCGGTTGTGTACAGCACGCAGAGCTCGAAGGAGGGCAAGCGGGGCAGCGCGATTGCACGCGTCCGACGCGGCGGCGTGTGGCGTCTCAGATTTCGGCGGAGATGGGGCCAAATGGTCGCCGGAGACGGCGGTGCCGACGGCGGCATCCGTCGGCCGGACGCGAGGAAGAAGCAAACGACGGCGGCGATTCTGGCCACCCCGGCAGCCGATGTTCGGCGTAGAAGGAGAGGGAATGACGGCGATGCTCTCCGTGGGCGTCGATTTGCCCGGGAAGGTGCGAGGCGGCGGTGGTGAGCGTCGGCGGCGGCGGTGCTCTCCGGCCGCGCGCGTGAGGAAGGAGGAAGAAGGGGGTTGTGGTGCAGTTTTGCATGGAAGTCCCTGGATTATAGTATAATTAGAAATCGGTCCCTCGCTAGCACTGTTGTGTGGGGTACTTTTGCAAGGAAGATCCTGGGTTTGCCGAAAATTACAAACAGGTCCTCGCGAGCACGGAGATGGTGTGCGGGCCGTTTGATGGAGAATCGACGGCGCTGAGCGCGTCCGGTTACTGGAGCGGGGCACAGTACCACGATTTACTGTTCTGGGAACAGTGAATCGCGGACAGGCCTCCATTTTGGTGCAACTTAATATATTTAGGTAATCAGGGTTCAAACGGCGCGGCGCGGAACTCAATTAATTTCAAACGACCGGGGCGAGAGGCTTTTATCTGTCGTCGTAGCCCATAACACAGCCCATACTCAGTAGCTGGTGCCGCGACCCACTAGGCCCACCTCTACCCCTCACCCAGTCGCCTACTCGCGCGGCGCCTCTTCGCCGCCACCGCAAGCCGCAAGCAGGCACTCCCGTTCCCCTTTGCCGCCTCCACCTCCACGAGTCCCCATCCGCGGCGCGCCGTGCCTCACGGCCGGATCCCACGGCGCCGACCGCAGAACCAGCGTTCCGCTTCTGCTCCACAGGTCACCCTCTTTTATCATGCTTGAATCGCCGTGCTGCATTACTACGTTCCTACTGAGTTCCGCTAATCCCTTCTTGGGGGTAACATCGGTTGGGCCTTCAGCTTGGGAAGATTGGTTTACTGTGTGTAAGTGGTAAACGCTTGCTTGGCTTAGTAGATTTGTTGCTGTGCTTACCTTTGTGACGGAGCTAGGATATTGTAGGGCGTCTTGCTTTGAGTCATGCACAGACTCTCAATATATTTGTCGCAAAACTATTTCTCTCAGTGTCGTGCGTGTCTCTGTTTCCTCTCGCGTGCGCTCGCTGAGGTTGTGTGCATTTCCTGGAGGTGATCGTGTGTGTGAACCTGACCTGCAAGCCAACAGTCCTGACTCTGAACTTCATGTATTTCACAGGGTGCATAATCTGTCTTTAACTGTTGAACTTGCCCCTTGGATAAGCAAAACAGGTGTCAGTGAAATTCCACGCAAAACAGGTCGTTCTAAGATTCAATAAATCTGAATATCGATATAGTAGGTTCAACCAAGACAGCTACACCCATGGACTGATGGACATGTATTCTCAGAAAAGAAAAGCCACACTGTCAATATATCTTGCATTGATGGTAAATCACAAATGTTCACACTAAATCTTAATTTCTTACAATACATAATAGCATAGCTTTAGCACAAATATTAGTATTCTGGCAATACATAACCTGGCATAGCGTGGCCGAATACGAAGTTCAATATTGGTATACAAGCAGCTTGTGCAGTTCTCGACTTACATGGATACACATCATAGTTATCTTATTTTGGATCCAAGAGTATGCATAGATGCTGCGTACTATATCAAACGTCAAACTCTTTTTTAGCAGATAGAATACTGCTGAATTATGCCACTGGCCTAATCAACTGAAAGAAGCATCTGCACAATACTTTCCATGGTGGGCCTTTTCCTACTATCTTCTTGTACACATGAAACAGCCAATCTGACCATCATTATTGCTTGCAAGCTATCTAACTTGCCGTTCAATCTGGAGTCAATGAAGCCGGTGATCCACAACTGTTCGCTACCCTCCAGCATCAGATTTTCTGCAAGCATCCTAGTGACCCTTCGGAGGACCATTTCAACTTCCTCGTCAGCATCTGACGCACAGTCTGAAACACGAGCCCCCTTCAGGCCTTGTTTGATTCAAAGGATCATAAAATGCAGGGATAGGAATAGGAATAGGAACTTTAAAGGAATGCAACTGCAAAACTAAGGATCAGAGATTATAGGAATGCTTCCTTTAGAGGTTGTTTGATATACAGGAAAGGAAATATAGAGGAATTCTAACATGCTTTGTTAAGCAACTTGATTAGCCTACGTAACAAGTAGGGGCAGCAGCTTTAAGTGGCTTTTGTTGCCTCGTTCCTCTCAAAGGAATGCAAAAATGAGGTCAGACTTCATTGTTTCCTTCCCTTGCATTTCCTGTGAATCTCGTTGCATGGGAAAATTTCCCTCAGATTTCCTTTAGTGCATTCCTTTGATTCAAACGGCGCTACAGTACAAATTCCTATAGGAACAAGAATCCTACATTTTTCCTACCAAAATCCTTTGAATCAAACGGGGCCTCAGTAGTTCTAGGAGAACCACTCTGAAGCTGTAGACGTCAACCTTTGCTGTTATTGGGGCGCTAGAAACCCACTCAGGAGCTATATAACCTCTAGTTCCATGGATCCGTGATACATTTTTATTGGATCCACCTCTATTCAGAAGTTTTGCAAGGCCAAAGTCGGTGATCTTTGGCTCGAAGTTCTCATCCAACAGTATGTTCTCGGGCTTCAGGTCACAGTGGATAACCCACTCTAAGCACTCGTGATGAAGATAGGCCAATCCTTTTGCCACCCCTAGAGCAATCTTATATCTTTCGTTCCATTCAAGTAAGATACGTGAGCCTTTGTTACTGAATAGAGTTTTATCCAGTGAACCATTCTCAATATACTCTAAAAGCAATATCCTGTGTGGACCATCAGAACAGAATCCCCAAACCCTAACCAGATTCATATGGTAAATCCTTCCAACCACACTCAGTTCATGTTGGAATTCTTCTTCACCTTGGTTTATGTCTGCCAGCCTTTTCACCGCTACTGTCCTGTTGTCTTTCAACACCCCCTTGTATACAAGACCAGATGCCCCTCTTCCAATCTGATCCTTGAACTTTCGAGTAGCTTTCTGCAACTCCGTGTAAGTGTATCTGCGGAAATGGTTTGTTATCATTTCATAGCCAACCTCAGCTGGCCATACTCCTGTTAACTGCTTGCCCTCCCTTCTCAAAATAAACCAGCATCCTAATGCCAAAAATATTACCTCCACACAAAATATCGCTGATAAGAATCCATAGAAGTACAAATACTTCGATCTACTCTGTCTACTTTTAGGTTTATCCAGAAAATCTGAATAAAATATTGGATCTTTGCACTACATTTAGTATCATATCTAGGAATAGAAGGTTGTGAGGAATCGAGGACCTTGAGACCTGTAATGCCTTAGGAAGCTTGAGATAGATAGAACCAGGTAACTGCGGGCTAGTTACACCACCACCAAGGAACGACTTTGGATAACAGCTTCCATCTCCTTGCCAGTATAAGAAACCTTTGCAATTGCAGTCCCTCAAGCATATTTTCTTGCAAGTACGAAAGGAAACTAAACCATGCTTGCTTTGATCATATCCTATGAAGTCAGTGCTGGGTAGCTTCACAAATTTCATCTCCTGCCCATCACAACTGAGGTTGAATTTCGGCCTGCAACCTTTGGTTCGATCATTTTGGTCGATGATCTCATGTCCAGGGGCACATGTACAAGCCGGCCTAGGTGTATACACACATATTCCATTCATACCACACACACCACGTACAAAGCAGGTCTGAGGAAATGCCATCCATGTGACCGACCATCTTCCATTTGGCTCATTTAGACTATATAATCTAAGGTTGCCATCATAATCCAATGTTAGCCTCCTCACAACCCTGAGACCCCAATCACTAGCACTAAAAGTTAAATGATCACTTCCAAGGAAAACCCCCGAATTATCAAGGACCCCAACTGTGGTGGTATTAAAGGAGTTTCTTTGCTTCGTCCAGATATTAATATCGGGATTTGGCCAACAGATAAAAGAGATATCCTTCAGATCATGAAACAGTGTAAGTATATGCTCATCATCCAAATGGAAGCTGAAGTTCCCATGAACAAGTAACCTATTAGTAGATACCAACTTTGTAGCAGCAGTAATGTTTTGATTTGGTAGCAACGTATCAGTAGGACAATCAAAGCTTTGCCATAGAATGATATCACCTTGGCCCTTCACGATGAGGTTTCCTGTGTCCAACAACTGAGCTTGTTCGGCATTTGATGAAGAGTTCACATGGTTCTCCCACACGGGCTGGCCATTGTAGTCTGTTACAACCATTCTGCCATCCGTATCTAACATGACTTCGGATCCCCAAGAGTACACAGGGTGCAGGTGATTTGCGCTCCAGACAACAGTCTTCTCAGTTGTGTTGGTGAACCAAATAGAGAAGACAGAAGCATTATGGGAAATGTTGTTGAAGCCGCAGGTGAAAGCACCATTTGGTGAATGGAGTATATCAGAGCTATCCTCTACAGAGAGAGAGGAGCCTGGCAAGAGAAATTCATAAGCCGAGACGCCCAAAAGCAGATGAATCGAAGTTTGTAGAAGCAGAGTGGTAAAGCGTGCATTCATATTTGTTGCAGGCTTAAGGCACTGAGTTGATCTACCGACTGATCACAAATGGTGCTATTATAGGAACCAGCTAGGAGCTAGCAGTATACACTCCAGAGGAAGCGATATACTTCTACAGAATAGTCATGCTTGAGAGTGATAGTTTGCTCTGTTTCGTCAAAGATTCGATGAATAGTTAGATGTAAAGTCGTCCTAGTATTCAAGTTTAACAGCTGTAGAATTGCCTCTTAGTTCAGTTTGGGCCACTCGTGCTTAATAATCAGATAACTGGAAGAAAAAAATACTTGATTATTTCGATTTTGCGGTGACAACGATATACATGAGCAATTAATTTGATCTGTCCTACCACGGCTGCCGGGTCAAAATTTAAATGGTCAACTTTCACCATGGATTTCGTTGTTGCACATAGCCTTTCTCTCAAATAGCTTCTTGTCCTTTTCTTGACTAGTAACTTGCTATTCAGTCAACAATTCTGGGAAAATTTTGCCTTTGCGTTGCAGAATCCTCCCTTGTTCCAGGCTTTCAGCTGGATGATGTATACTCCTCGAATAAACTCCTTGGGTATTATTCGAGCGACTAGTGCTTCGTGCAATCATCCGGATCCGTCAGGCAGCTGATAAGGGAAACAATGTCGTCAATTTGCCCCGGTCTGTGTGGTCTATAATTCGGACGTAGCTTCAATGACTTCGTTAACCTAAGTCATCGAGCGACTTAGCCCCACATCTGATGTCCGTTTTAGATCCAACAAACAAGATTTGCTCAAATTTGAAACTCAAGTCTCTCGGTGAATTAGGTTCACCAAGTCACTGAAGCTGCGTCCCTATAATTCATGTGGTGCCCAATTTGTATCCATCACGTCCAACTACTTCGTTGCATGGTAGTGTCCTAGACTGACTCAGTATGTGCTCCATCTCCATGGACCCCGGCATATTGGGGTTCTTATTTTGGCGCCCTTTCGTAGTATTTCTAAGTTACCGTGCATTTTTTCCATCCGGTTTATGTGTAGGTAAAGTATTATTTATGTGTTTTTTCTTGAGAGAGAGAGAGTAGGAATTTTATTCAAAAGGTATAATCATATGTACAAATTATGTCCCATTTTGAGTGCACATTTTCAAAAATTGAAATTTTGATAGATTTATCGTTTTATGTAGCGTAGAATAATAAACTTTGAATTGATATTTTGCACGATGGTAGAGTTCAACTTTATCTACACTTAGGATTTTTTCCCATTTTTTGAAACTTTAAAATGCCCTTTTCTATTTTTTTAAAGGCCATCAAGGAGTTGGACTCCATTTATGGTTTCCGATCCTACAACCCGTACTCATCGGCTGCCACTACTCTCTAGGATGACAATTTACCCATGGGTACGGGTACACGTGTGTATCGTACCCATATGGGCAGGGTATGGGCATATTTTTATACCCATGGGCAGTATCCATACCCATGGATAGGGTATGGGTATAGTCATGTACCATACCCATCTTGATTCGAAGGCATGAGTTGGGTGCAACCTCTGGTTTTTGATCCACTGACCCTCCTCATTACGCCGCCACCACAAGGCACAGAGTTGGCCCACCGGACTCCATCTTCCACTTCTAGATCCACTCCTTTCTCTGTTTCTTCAACACCGACGTGTTGGCGGCAAGTAGGAGCATGGTAGGCGGACGACGGGTCATTAGAGAGTAGGAGAACACGATTGTGATGTGGCGGCGTAGGATAGGATATGAAATATTGTGCACTGTTGATATACCCACTGGGTATCCAACGGGTAAGGATACTCACCGGGTATGGGTGCGGGTAAAGCTTTATAACCATGGATACAGGCGTACGGCCATACGGGTATGGGTAGAGTTTCATACCCACGAGTTATATAGGGTATGGGTATGGTATTGGTCTACCCTATCCATACCCTACGCATTGCCATCCTTATTCTAGGCCTACCTCGATTCCTTGCCCAGTGGCACGACCCTTCATCGCCACTGTAGATGGCAAACACAACCGCTTGTCGCGGGGACTCCTATATGATGCCTATATCTCCCCTAGCGCGTAAACGGCCGCATCTGGCGTGATCCATTCAAAACTACTTATTTCATAAATCTCAAATTTATATATTAAAAAAACTTTTGGAAATATATGTTTTGGAACTTGAGAAAAATGTTCATATGGCTCAAAGATTATTGTTCGTGAGGTTTAAAAAATATCCATATGAGAAAATAAATGTTTGCATAGTTCAAAATAATTGTTCCTGAATTAAAAAATATTTTTATTCTAAATAAAATATGTTCACATAGTACAAAACAATTATTCACGAGGTTCAAAAAAGTTCACGTCTTACACCAATCATATGACAAACCATTTTGGAAACAAAGATGAATTAGATTTGTGCTTAAGAAATCTTTGAAAACATTGAGCATAATTGTTGCTTGTGGTGAAATTCACTAGATTCATAAGCAAGTATTGCAAAGTAATTGCCACCAACATCTTCCATTACAAGTCTAGTAGTTCTGTTGGCGGAAGAGTTGATGATACCTTCTGTTGCGATAGAGAGACGGAGAGAGCTAGGGTCTACTTATTGAATTGGAGATTGATTTGAGCATGCTTGTAGCGTCTTAGGCCTGTGGGAATTCCATATTAGGCTGTTACTGCGAAGTGAGCCAAATTGTGTAAATTGGTGGCAAAGTGGCATACGGGCTGGGCTGAAGATTGAAGCCTGAAAATGTTCTGGGTGCTGATTACTTGCCCCTTTATGTGCATATTACCCATTGATACTATTTATTTGTTTTGTTACTAGGGGTACAATACTTTCTCCCATCAGGCACTACTGCTTGTTGAATTTGTATGCATGGATGAAGTCGTTCTGACTTCGGACTTCCTTTTGCCGTGACACGAGGGTCCATAATTGTACTTGCCTCCTGGATATAAGCAAAACAGGTTCCAATGAAGTTCTCTGCAAAACAGGTTATCCTAATTCAATAAATCTGAATATTGATATAGTAGGTTCAACCAAGACACCATCACGGCAACACCCATGAATATGTATTCTCAGAAAGGAAAAGAGACACGTAAATCACAAATGGTCACACAGATCTTAATTTCTTACAATACATACTAGCATAGATATTGCACAAATATTAGTATTGTGACACTATAATCTGGCATAGTGTGGCAAGCAGCTCATGCAGTTCTTGATTTCCATGGATACACATCATAGATATCTTGTTTTGGACCCAATAAAATGCATAGATGCTGTGTACTTTATCAAAAACGTCAAGCTCTTATTTTAGCTGATAGAGTACTGCTGAATTATACCACTGGCCTCATCAACCGAAAGAAGCATCTGCACAACATTTTCCATGGTTGGCCTTTTCCTAAAATCTTCTTGTACGCATGAAACAGCCAACTTGACCATCATTACTGCTTGCAAGTTATCGAACTGGCTGTTCAATCTGGAGTCAATGAAGTCGGTGATCCACAACTGTTCGCTACCCTCCAGCATCAGATTTTTTTCAAGCATCCTAGTGACCCTTCGGAGGACCATTTCCACTTCCTCATTAGCATCTGATGCCCAGTCTGAAACACGAGCCCCATCAGTAGTTCTAGGAGAACCACTCCGAAGCTGTAGACGTCAACTTTTGCTGTTATTGGGGTGCTAGAGACCCACTCAGGAGCTATATAACCTCTAGTTCCATGGAGCCGCGATACATTTTTATTGGATCCACCTCTATTCATAAGTTTTGCAAGGCCAAAGTCGGTGATCTTTGGCTCTAAGTTCTCATCCAACAGGATGTTCTCGGGCTTCAGGTCACAGTGGATAACCCACTCCAAGCACTCGTGATGAAGATAGGCCAATCCCTTTGCCACCCCTAGAGCAATCTTAAATCTTTCGCCCCATTCAAGTAAGGTCTGTGAGCCCTTGCTGCTAAAAAGGGTTTTATCCAACGAACCATTCTGAACAAACTCTAAAACCAATATCCTGTGTGGACCATCAGAACAGAATCCCCAAACCCTCACCAGATTCATATGGTAAATCCTTCCAATCACACTCAGTTCATGTTGGAATTCTTCTTCACCTTGGTTTATGTCTGCCAACCTTTTCACAGCTACTGCCCTCTTATCTTTCAAGACCCCCTTGTATACAACGCCAGATGCCCCCCTCCCAATCTGATCCTTGAACTTTCGAGTTGCTCTCTGCAACTCCTTGTAAGTGTACCTGCGGAAATGGCTGGTTATCATTTCATAGCCAACCTCAGCTGGCCATACTCCTGTTAACTGTTTGCCCTCCATTTTCAACATAAACCAGCATCCTAACGCCACCAATATTACCTCCATACAAAATATCGCCGATAAAAATCCATAGAAGTACAAGTACTGTGATCCACTCTTACTGCTCTTGGGTTTATCCAGAAAATTTGCAGTGAAAGATTTGTTCATTCCACTACAGTTAGGAACATATGTAAGACCAAAAGGCTGCGAGTGAGGAATTGATGATCCTTGTATCTGTAATGTCTTAGGAAGTTTGAGATACATAGAACCAGGTAAATCTGGTCTGGATACACCACCAACGAGGGACGACTTTGGATAGCAAGCACCACCTCCTTGCCAGTATGAGAAACCCTTGCAATTGCAGTCATTCAAGCACATCTTCTTGCAAGTATGAAAGGAAACTAAGCTATGCTTACTTTGATCATAACCTATGAAGTCAGTGGTGGGTAGCTTAACAAATTTCATCTCCTGCCCATCACAACTGAGGTTGAACTTCGGCCGGCAACCTTTGCTCCGGTCACTTTGGTCAATGATCTCGTGTCCAGGGGCACATGCACAAGCAGGCCTAGGTGTATACACACATATTCCATTCATACCACACAAACCATGTACAAAGCAGGTCGAAAATGCTATCCATGTGACCGACCATTTCTGCTTTTCCTTATTTAGACTGTATAATCTAAGGTTGCCATCATGATCCAATGTTAGCCTCCTCATAACCCGAGACCCCAATCAGTAGCCTTAAAAGTTAAATTATCACTTCCAAGAAAATATCCCCAGCTATCAAGGACCCCAAATGTGGTGGTACTAAATGGGTACCTTTGATTTGCCCATGTAGCAATATCAGGCTTTGGCCAATAGATAAAGAGATATCCTTCTGATCATCAAACAGTGTGAGTAAATGTTCATCATCAAAATGGAAGCTGTAGTGCCCACGAACAAGTAATCTATCAGTAGATACCAACTTTGTAGCAGCAGTAATGTTCTGATTGGGTAGCAATGTATCAGTAGGAGAGTCAAAGCTTTGCCATAGAATGGTATCACCTTGGCCCATCACGATGAGGTTTCCTGTGTCCATTAACCGAGCTTGTTCGGCCTTTGATGAAGAGTTCACACCGTTTTCCCACACGGGCTGGCCATTGTAATCTTCTACAACCATTCGGCCATCCGTGTGTAGCATCACTTGGGATCCCCACGAGTACACGGGGTGGAGATGATTTGCGCTCCACACGACGGTCTTTTCAGCTGTGTCGGAGAACCAGATAGAGAAGACAAATGCATTATGGGAAATGTTATTGAAGCCGCAGGTGAAAGTACCATCTGGTGAATGGAGCATGTCAGAGCTGTCCTCTACGGAGAGAGAGGCCTGGCAAGAGAATTCGCGAGCCGAGATGCGCAAAAGCAGATGAATCAGAGTTAGTAGAAGCAGAGAGGTAGAGTGTGCATCCATACTTGCAGGCTGGGGGCACTCGAGTTGATCTTTAGAATGATCTCAAATGGACGCTGTTATAGGAAACAACTAGCAGTACACCCTCCGGAGGAAGCAATACACTTCTATGATTTTATAATAAATTGTTAGGTGCATGTCTTTTCGTGAGTGATATTTGGCTCTGTTTCGTCAACGATTCAGTGGATAAGTTAGCTGTAAAGTCTTTGTTCTCTAGTTTAAGCGCTGTAGAATTGTCCCTTATCTGACGTATACTTCTGTCCTGGCTCCAAGGCATCATTCAATCTGGGCCACACGTGCTTAATTTTATCACCCATCATACAGCAGATAAGTGAAACAAAAGCTTTGTTATTTCAACTGTGTGGTGAGAACGATATATACATGAGTAGTTAGTTTGCTATGTCCTTACAAAAGCTGCCGGGTCCAATTTTTCTAAGGAAAAAAACTGGTCAACTTTGCAGCATGGATTTGATTGTTCACAT
This sequence comes from Poa pratensis, assembly GCA_947311845.1. Lineage (NCBI taxonomy): Eukaryota > Viridiplantae > Streptophyta > Magnoliopsida > Poales > Poaceae > Poa > Poa pratensis. The sequence continues at coordinate 27,632,355 of CAMZMU010000068.1, forward strand.
AGCCTTCTCCCAGCAGCTTCTTGTCCCTGTCTTGAGTGGTAACTTGTTCCATTCAGCCAACAGTTTAACTAATCTGTGAAGTCTTTTTCTCAAGTTCCAGCGTTGTAAAATTGAAAATTGTCCCTTGTTTCAGGCTGGCTTTCAGCTGGCTGATGTATGGTCCTGAAATAAAGCCCCAGGGTTATGACTCGTGGCAGTGGTGTTTGGCTCAATCACCAATCATCCAGCGGATAGGTGTTCCACTATCTATTGTTCAGGTGGCGTCCAATTTGTATCCACCATGCACTTTTTTGTTTCAGTTTTTTCTGGTAACTAGCTGCATGGTATTGGTACAAAGCTAAGGGCCTAGGTTCTTGTTGTGGTGGGGGAGCTTTGTTGGTTGATATTGCTTATATACTCATGTACACACTAGTTCACACTAGTTGTAGACATGATGCGTTTTCGACAAGAGAAAAACTTCTTCGCTTCAGCTTGTATACTCTACACTTCAACGGTTGCTTCAACAGCTGGAGGTATGAGACCTGGCCAAAAAGTGTTCACCCAACACACATAGATGGCGCTCTAGGCTTCAGATTGATAGTCCTCGCCCTTGTTCAAAAGGAACTGACATCTGACCAATATAACACTGTAAGAGTACATGAAAAATTGAACGTTGAACATCCAGATAGGAAAATGACACTATGGCTTCATGCATTGCAACACATGATTCAAAGTGAGCACATGACTATCCATTGGCTTTTAGAGGAATAATTAGCATCAAACCGGAGAACGGAGACCTCACAAATTTATGTCCAGTCGTTCGGTACATGGCAAACATCCAGTCTCAATGAGTACTTCATCCCAAGCAAGCGTTTTCTTCAGTGCTTAATTTCTGGCGTCATTGAGAAATCACCTCTTTGAGTACTAAACGACTTACTGACCCATTACATATGGCATGCTCCATCAAAATAGTGCCAATAATAAAAACCAATAAAGCCATTGCAAGGTGGTTGTGTGAACCACACAGGGTACTACATGAGGATCAATGAAAAATGGCGCTGGCTAGCTACACACATCGAGTATCTGACCAATATTTTTGATGCCCAAAGCACGTCCTCCAAACATCATATCACACTAAAGATCGGCAGAGTAGGATGTGTACTAGGGCGTGGTTGGTAGCATGTATTCCCCCAAACAGACACGCTGGATGCAAAAAATGGTCTGATTGGTTGCTCGCATGAGGCTTGCGTTGTGGACAACACGCTAATTTATGCAGCGTCGGGGCAGGCCTGCTGGGAACACTTGATTCGGTCGGTTCCGTGGAGATAGGCTCCAACGCTGCAGAAGCAACGTCGGCGTGCGCGCGGGATCTAGGCGCAATATGAAGGGAAATAACAAAATTTCGGCTCGGTTTCACGGCAAACATAGTCTCACCTCCGGATGGCAATGGGTACCTGATACCCGCAAACCCGATGGGTACCTGCCTTAAATGGGGAGGGTTTGGTGTAGGAAAAAACCCGCGGGGCTGCTTAGCGGGCAAAATCTAAACCCCTCGGGTCTAGCGGAGGCGGGTATGGGGTACCAAACCCGCACCCTTTAACCCGCATACCCGGCAACCCCCACCTGTCATTGAATAATGAGTACAAATTTTCCTCCCATACCTCAGCGGCTCAGCCCCATACGGCCCCACCCGTCAATCTGTCAACACAAAGTCACAAACCTTAACTCCC